>OZ014495.1:38923682-39523682 GCA_963966045.1 Xestobium rufovillosum
CGACCTGTGCCAAATAAGGTCGATTTCCACATAGCGACTGTTACGTTCAATTTTTATATTTATGCAACATTCTAAACTTAGCGTCCATTTTTCAGACTCATTACAAGTTTCCGTATATTTGGTTTATAGTTTCTTAGTCACATTTGTACCGATCAGATTCTGACATAGTTTATTTTCAAGTTATTCTTCCTTTGGTCCTTCCTCCCCCTTTGTTTCATCCTATTCGATTGGTTTGATGTCTGTCGATGACTTACGCAACGGCTTTGGTGTCTTGATTAGATTTATATATTTAATGTTATTATTCTACGCCTGGAAATGTTAGAGATGTTAGATGGTATATTTTACTTATTGCTTGCTTAGGTACCTTTAGTCTGAGTTGCCTCTTGTTGATGTCAGCTGTCATGTTTTGAGCATTGCGTTCTCTTCTTGCAATTTCATTCGTCTGATTGCAAGGCTGTCTAAAAGCATTTATACTCTTGTTAGTTGACTAGTGGTAGTAATTATAGTGATGCCTTACCTTTCGTACGTCCGTTTGTTTCAGCTATTTCATTTTCGTATAACTCCTTTAACCTCACTTTAGATTTGCCGGTTGAATGGTTGAATTATGTAGTCTCGTTCTGGAGCTGTTTTGTAATGATATTCTCCGTCTTCGGAATCGTTTTCCTGGTTGATGTTGCCCAGTTTTCCTAATTTTATCTTCATATTCAGTGTGAATGGAAAGGATTGTTTATGTTTTCACTTGACGTTTGGGTGACTGCTGTCAGTTTCTAAGTAGGTTCTGATGTTGGCTAACCTGTATTTTTACAAGGGCGTACTCGTATGTCTCTTCCGCTTGGGAAATTATTATTCGCTTCCCTTTTCTTCCTTTTATTTTCGATTCTTTTTACTCATATAGTATTGTATCCTTGATATCTTCTTTCCTCTGCTATTCTTCGGTGTTTTTTTGCTTCCTTATCTTTGATTCGCTTGTCCGTGTCCTGCAACGCCACTGGGTTTTGGTGTCTTTGGTTATCGGTCGGTAACCGGAAATTTGCTCGTGCGCGTTTTTTTCGAAAATTCGTAAGATCCGCTTTGATTTTTCACTTGGATGCTGTTCGTTGAATGAGACGTGTGGTGATTTGAAGAGTTGTGTGAAAATTTGATTTTTGCTCCAAGTATTTGGGATTTTTCTTCAATCACTTCCTTCAGAAGTCGTTTTCGTGTTGTAGGAAAACGTCGTCTTCCCTTTGGGGGATTTGAAGTCTCGTCGAGCAGTTTGAGTGTTGGAAAAAAACCCCACGTGGGTTTCTTTTTGTGGGGGAATTGTTCCTGTGAACCCCGCAGTTTACCGCACGGCCCTTGTCGACGCCGTAGCGTGGAGGTCAGTTTTGCTGTCGTACCACCTGGAGCAGCGAGGCCCCGTCTTCTGTAAGGTCAGATTTAGATCGTTTTGTCCCCAGTCCGTGTGGAGAGTTATCCCACGGCTGGTTTGTAAGTAGCGCCCGGCACGGCATAAACGTGACCATCATTTTAGAATTTCCTTTTTGGGCGTAATACGGGTACCGGGTGTCTAGATTTTCATCCAGGTTATTTTTTTTATTCACTATTTGTTAAATTTAATAGTTGCTTTCTCAGATTTGTTTTTTTTGTAAATTGTCCATGCCGATCGACCTTATTAATTATTTTTTTATTATACAATTGCTATTTGACTACGTATTTTTTTTTCTTGTATTGTGTTATTACGTGTCAACCCCAGTGCTTACCTGCGACTTTTAGGATATTTTCATGGCTATTTAGGAGAATCAGCCAGCAATTCCTTGGCGCCCATTTTTTGTCTTCTTTATTAAATTAACCCACTCCCATCACCGATTTGGGTTTGGTCGAGGCCGGATCCTCCTTTGTGACATCACCCCGTGGTGACGTCACACGCTTTCCCATGCCAGCGCGACAACGGATTTTAACGGATTTTAGTTTACTTTTCGCCATCATGATTTCGTCGTCTTCAAGTGAAGAAGAAGATCTAATGATAGTTGCATTACTTCATGACTGCGGAAGAAAAAGAAAAAGGTGTTTCTGGGTGCATAACATTTGTAAAAGTAGGTTGAGTGAAGGAGAGTTTCACACTCTGTATAAACACCTTGAAGAAGACGAGGCGAAATTTTATAAATATATGAGAATGATACCGCAGAAGTTCCATCAGCTTCTTAAAATTTTGGAACCAAGACTAACCAAGGCAAATACACGATGGCGGAATTCAATTGGTCCCCGAGAACGACTGACTGTTTTTATGAGGTAAGTAATAAAAGTATCATTTTTTAAATATAGTATATTTCTGAACGGTAACCCAATACAACACATATCTTTAAGAAAACGGAAATTAGGAAACATTTAAAGTGCTATTTAAAAAATAAACAAATCTGTGCGTAAAACAATTTTTGAAAAAGTGTTTGAGGATGAAAACAAAACATTCAGGCCAGTCTTTCGTAAACCCGACTGGTACCAGGTATATTTTCATTTAAGAATGAGTCAGTGATACCTTGACCGAACTGTGTCTGAGAGATTGCGGAAACCTCCTGATGCCCGTGCGTAAAATTGTATGCTGACGCTGTATGAGCAGTTTGTTGAAAAGACGAATTTGCTGTTGATGAACAACTGTTCATACATGCAGACAATTGATTTTTTTCTACAGACAATAACTGCATTTCGGCTTGAATACTTTGTTCTTCATGTCAACTTGCCAGTACGGGGAAATGTAGCAACAGTTTTTCCCAAATTAGTAAAAAATTCTACAACTGGGTTATTTTCATCGAGTGGTCAGTTTTTAAGTTGTTTGTCAATATTTCGCTTTTTTCGTTCACTCAATAGTTCGGTTAGCAAACCTGAGACCCGATCTGCAGATCTCCTCGAACCTCGTCTGTGTGAAACAGATGTAGGTGCAGAAAGTTCTAAAGCGTCAATTGTATTTTCCGTTTCTGAAATCTGACTTACGTCTTCCTCTTACTCACAGTTCTAAAATCGTAAACACTAATTGGCTGAAAAGATAATAAGAGTACTTACTCTCGCTCTTTCACATGCCGGCATAGAAACTGCATTTGGTCAAAGTATCGCCATTTTTTCTTTGCCGTTGCTGCTTGCCCACTTTTTGTTTTCATTTGTTTCAGTGCTCTTAAGAATGAGTCTCTCAAAAATTTCCATTTTGTTTTGCAAGTTTCGGCTGTAACATTTAATTTGTTTTACTTAAGTTTACTTAAGTGTTGCACTTAAAAAAAAATCAATTTTTATTACCCAATATTACATTTGACAGTTACAATAACTCGCGATTGAATATTGCAAAAGTGAATAACAATTCCAAAGTAGTTATATTTATAAACAATATATATGCAAAGTAAGAAACAGATAAATTTGAAGGCTATTGATGGTCAGCAATTCAGATCGGCTTGTGTGCTGGCGTCTTGTAACGGAAGTTCTTATCTTCTTCATGAATGAACAAAGGAGATTTCGTAACTCCTCCCACCGTAGATGAGAAACTAGGGGCTAGCGAAGTTCGATGTCCCTGAGGCTGGCTTCTGGTTTCGAAGTTTTGGATTTCCTTATCTTAGGAATGATGAATTTGGGTACTACAAAAATTATAAAAGCAATAATTAAGACATATAAAATTATTGTCCAGCTGCTAATGTTGTGGGTCAGGAACGGTAAGTCTTCTGTTGGGCTATTTTTTAAGCGCAACTTTAATTCGGTTAAATCGTCTAAGCGAATTTCTTCCAAAGTTATGTTGACGGGTTTGACGCTTTCTACTCTCTTGATATTTGGTAACTGAATTTCTGGAAGTTCTTCGAATGTTGCTTCTTCTATTTTGGATTCGTCGAAAAGTATAATTTTCCCTCGTATTTCCAATGAACAATTTTTGGGTACTTGTAGCAAGTAGGATCCTTTAAATTCTATATTTTGAAGTCGGTTTTTACAACGTAGTTGACCAGTAATTTCTTCCGATTCATAGTAAAGCCATTTATTATTTTCAATTTCTTGAATTTTATACTTGGTGTAGATTTTTTGAATTTCACAACCATTGTACGGTTTTTGACGTTCTAGAAGTTGAGCTTCACACTGCAACTCTTGTGAGACAAATTTTAAATTTTGGTTTTTACAAACATAAATTTTGGATTTCGTTTTTAAACAATCGATGTCAGTAAACATGTAAGTATTCTCGTTTGCGAGGAAATATTTGGCTGAAGGAATTATTAATTGAGTTTTTGAGTTTTGGTCTATGGGTAATGCATAGGAATGGTACATATTATGTAAGATAGAATCTGTCAAAGGTACATTAAATAAAAATACAATTCTATAGTCTGTATGATATGCATTAATTTCAATAATTTGTTCGAAAGTTTCAATAGTTTCGAGTTCTGGAGTGATTAATAATGAATTTGGCAGATTCAAGTTAATTCGTTTTAATTCTAATAATAATTCATTAACCTTAATAATACTAGGATGTAATATTCTTAATTTAGCAAATGTTAAAGCTGTTAGTAAATTACTTAATATAAAAGATATATGAGAAAGCGAATTAATCATTTGTGAATACGATTGAGTTTTACTCATTTTCTGAATTTTCGCATCTAGTGAACTTAATCTATTTGCAATGCGTTTTTGATTATTTGACAAGTGTGATACAGAGTTATTTAAATGTGTTAGTGATTCCGTTAAAATACTAAGTTTTTGATTATAATTATTTACATTTTTTGATATGCTGTTTATAGCATTTTCAAATCTTTTTCCGTCTTCTGCATCTAGATTACCAGTAATAGCTTTTATTAAAGTTCCAGCTACATTAATTAATCCTCTTTTTGTTCGAGATTTACGTAGCAATAGGTGTAATATTTTTTCACGTATTTCTATTAAAAGTTGATCGCAAAGGTGATGTTCAAATGTAGTTTCATTTTGGATTTTGTAAAGATTATTTAGTATGATTTCAAAATTCTGTATTTCATTTAGAATACCTGTTAAGTCAAATGGTTTTATTAAAGTCCAATGTGAGTAAGCAATTTTTGCTTTTCCAATGGGATGGATGTATAGTCCAGGGTTAGTTTCTAATTTTTGGACGATTTGGGTATCGGAAAACTTCAATGTGAAGTGGATGGTAAGGAAGATGATGAGTGACCTGTAACAAGATGGTGTTTCAGTCGTCTAGTGTGTACTTTAAATTGTTTATTTTTACATTCTAAAAGACAAGTATTGTCAGGGTAAATTTTCAAAATTTTTGCGGGACCTAAATATTTTTTATTAGCTTTTGATGTCCTATCTTCATTTAAAGTGTAATAAATTATTTCTCCTACTGTAAAAGGTATGTCGCCTTCTTTCTTTGATGCTACAGTTTCTTTCTTTTTGGACAATTTATTATGAACTGTGCTGTACAAAATTTTTACTTTATTCAAATGATCTTGAACGCAATTTTCATAAATTTCTCGGTTTAGAAGGATATCATTAGGATCTCTAGAACTGGTGTGTCCAAAGGTTAAAGAATAGGGGGTTAATCCATTTGGATCCATTGGATTAGCTTCAATTTCTATTCGTGATAGTGCATCTGCATTAGTGTTAAATTTTCCTTTTTTATATTGAATGTTGTAATCAAATTCCTCTAATCTTAAACGCCATCGAACAAGTTTCGAACATGGATCTTTTAAAGAAAAGAGCCAAGTCAGGGGTCTATGGTCCGTGTAAATGGTAAATGTTCTTCCATACAAGTATGGTCTAAAATATTTGGTTGCCCAAACGATTGCCAAAAGTTCTTTTTCAATTGTGCTATATTTTTGTTCTGTATCATTTAAGGTGCGTGATGCGTAAGCAACAGGTTTGTCTGATCCGACAGTGCCTTGTGATAAAATCGCTCCTAATGCGACGTTTGAAGCATCTGTTGTAAGGTTAAAGGGTTTAGTAAAATCTGGATATTGGAGTATGGGATCATTGAGTAAAATTTCTTTACATTTTTTGAAAGTTTCGACATATTCTGAATTTAATTCGATTTTTGCGCCCTTTTTTAAACATTTAGTTAACGGTTTAGTAATTTTTGCAAAATCTTTTATAAAACGTCTGTAGTATCCTAAAAGACCTAAGAATGATTTAATTTGTTTTGTGGTTTTTGGAATTGGGAAATTTGAAACTGCTTTAATTTTGTCCGGGTTAGGTTTAACTCCATCAGGTGTTACAACATGTCCTAAATATGCAACTTCAGTTTTTAAAAATTCTGATTTATCTAACTGTATTTTAAGTTTTGCGTTTCTGAGTCTATCAAATACTTTCTTTAATTTTTCCATATGTTCTTGTAATGAAGTAGAATAAATAATTATGTCGTCTAAATAAACTAAACATTGGTCTGTGTGAAAGCCTCTTAAAATATTGTCCATAACTCTCTGAAATGTGGACGGGGCATTTTTTAATCCGAAAGGCATCCTACAATATTCGTATTTTCCATGTTCCGTGCTAAAAGCTGTTTTTTCCGTATCAGAAGGGTTCATTTCAATTTGGTGAAAGCCGGAAGCAAGATCTAAAGTTGAAAAATATTGACTTCTACCGAGTTTGTCTAAAATGTCTGAAATGTTAGGTAACGGATATTTGTCATCGACGGTTACTTCATTTAGCTTACGGTAGTCAATTACCATACGCCATTTCTTTTTACCGGATGCGTCCATCTTTTTTGGGACTATCCAAACTGGGCTTGACCATGGGGAATTGGAATGTTTGATTATGCCTTGATCTAACATTGATGAAATTTGACGTTGGACTTCTTCTTTATGAACGTGTGGATAGCGATACGTTTTGGTGGCAATTGGCGTTTCGTTTTTGAGTTTGATATGATGTTTAATTTGGTTTGTGAAAGATAATGGAATTCCCTCACAATGAAAAATATCGCGGTATTTCAAACACAAGGATTGAATAGCTTTTCTCTCTTCTTGGTTCATGTGGGATAAACGTAAATTTTGTAGGTTTTGTTTAAGGAGTCTGTCTTGGTCGGGAGTAATTTCAAATTCAGGACCGGGTTGGTTAGAATATGTTTTTCATTTATTTCAATCGGTGAGTCTAGTTCCAAAGTTAAAGTTTTGTCTGTTGGATTTAAAATAGTTGTATAAGCCATATTGTTTTCAATCTTAACTAAAGCTGAAGGTGTTATAAGATCATTATCAAATTTCATTTGGGGAATGTAACCATAAGGAAGGTGTTTGTCAACAGGAATTTCAATTTTTTGTTCTGTTCGAGGTTCTAGTGTTATATGAAATAATTTTGTTTTAGTAGTGGTTTCTATTTCTGAATGGGGTACACAAAGTGGTAAAATTGAATTATTTGTTTCTAAAACTTGTTTTCCAATGTTTACACTTGCATTTAATTTTTTTAATAAATCAAGACCAATTAATCCGTCATATTTTGAATTAAATTCGAAAACGTAAAATTTGTGGGTTTCTGGAGTATTAAACATAGGAGGTAAAGGAATAGTTACGCTATATTCGTGACTTGTCGTTTGATGTGCAGTACTGACTTGAAATGGGTCAGACTGTATAAAATTTTTAAAACGTTGTTCGACTAAACGAGGACTTATGAATGTTTTTGAAGAACCTGTATCAATCATAAATTTAGATTTTGTTTCGGGGATTAAAATAAAAGGTAGAGAATTTTGGGATTCGACATTTACTTCGATTACTAGGTTTCTGGACTGTTCGGAAAGCTGTTCTGAAAATCCTGACTGTCAAAGTCTTGGGAATATTCTGTTTTAAAATTTTGTTGGTCTTCGTGGACGACTTCATTATTTGGTTCAGACCATGGTTCAGTATTGTGATAAAATAGTTCTTGAGAGATGAAATTGGGTTTATTTTGGGATTGACGAATGGGTTGTTGAGTTCTTCTGGTGCTACTTGAACTGGTATCCATAGGGGTAGGTTTGTAATTGGTTTGAGGACGCTGATGTCCGGGTGCAAAGACATTTTGAGGTTTTTGGAAGAATTGTCTTGGCTGGGAATTTTGTTGGAAACGATTTTGATTAAACGGAGTTTGTTGGAAACGGTTTTGATTAAACTGGGGTTGCTGAAAACGATTTTGGTGAAATTGGGGTTGTTGTAAATTATTAGGATTATATTGAAATTGGGGTTTTGTAAAATTATTTGGAAACTGATTTCTATAATTAATTGGATTTTGATTGAATTGAGGATAAGTAGGAATCATTCTTTGGTTTGGAAGGTAGTTTGAATTCTTCGAATTATAATTTCGGTGTTGTTCGGGTTTGTAAGAAGTATTTGAATGATTTCTTACATAAGAAAAATTTTCTTCTTCTATGACTAAAGCCATAGCGCGTTCGAGAGTTTCTGGTTTTTGAACTCGTACTGCTAAACCTATTGTACCTGGTAGACCTGCTAAATATGTGTCTAGTGCTCTTTGGTCGTATATTCCGGTTTTAATATGTCTAGTAGCTGCATCAGGTTCGTAAATTTTTACTTGAAAAAGTAAAAGGCTACGAACGTCTTGACAACGCATTCCAAATTGATATGGATATTCATTTTTTCAATTTTTAAACACATCAGATCGCGTAAAAGACAATTTTCGTCACGCTGATCAAAAAATTGTAATAATAGTTCGCATATTCGAGGCCATGAACTTGCATCTTCTCGATTACCTATCAGTATGGCTGCTCTGTCAGTGAGCTTTGATAAAATAGCTCTTAGTAGATGTTGGTTTAATGGACTATTTACATTGACTCTGTCTGCGAATGTCATTAGATAATCACAAGCAGAAATGAACATTGAAAGCGTTGCAGGTTCCCCATTGTAATGCGGAACTGCATCGATATGCATTTTATTAAATTGTTCCATATTTATTTTATTACTACGAGGAGTGTCAAAATTGTTACTTAACACATTCGCGGACAAGACTGCACCTGCAGACAATAAAAAGTTCTACTGTTGGGACAAGGCTGCAATTGCAGACGACTTTCAAAGCTGTTTAATTCGACATGACTGGTTTCTTGGATCCGCACGACTGCGCCAGATATATTAGGCAACTTGGTTAACTTTAAAAAAAATCAATTTTTATTACCCAATATTACATTTGACAGTTACAATAACTCGCGATTGAATATTGCAAAAGTGAATAACAATTCCAAAGTAGTTATATTTATAAACAATATATGCAAAGTAAGAAACAGATAAATTTGAAGGCTATTGATGGTCAGCAATTCGGATCGGCTTGTGTGCTGGTGTCTTGTAACGGAAGTTCTTATCTTCTTCATGAATGAACAAAGGAGATTTCGTAACTGATCGATGGTAAACATGTACACAATCAGGCACCGATTAACAGCGGATCATTGTTTTTTAATTACAAAAAAACTTTCTCAATCGTTCTTTTAGCGCTGGTCGATCTTAATTACAAATTTATAGCCGTCAATTCAGATGGAGGTATCTTCGCAAATTCTGATATGGGCATATGGGTAAAGCTTTAGAAGGTAACAAGTTTGGTTTGCCACCAGATCGTCCTTTAGTAGAAAATAGTGAAGGGTTACCGTACATTATTGTTGGGGTCGAATCATTTCCCGTCAAGAGATATTTATTAAGGCCTTATCCGGGGAAACAGTTATCCAAACAGAAAATAATTTTTAACTACAGACTGTCTAGAGCAGGGACGTAGCATGTCGAAACCGGGACCGTGTGCAAGACCACAACGGGCCCCCCTTTATCCTTTCACAAAAAAAATTGGTAGCACCAAATGCTTCTACTCGTATTGTTCAAAAAGAATAAGTTCAATTTGAGATTGCAATCACAGTTTTATAGTCAATCAACGGCTGAAGCCAACAAGAAAAACAATTTGGCCGAGGGGCGAGGGGCCCGCCGGGGCCGGGCCCTCGTGCACGGCACCACTCGCACGCTCTGTTGCTACGTCCCTGGTCTAGAGCTAGACGTGTTGTAGAAAACTCAGTTGAAATCCTATGTCAACAATTTCGCATATTTTTAAACAAAATTCAGGTCCAACCGGATAAAGTCGATGCCATAGTATTGGCTAGCGTATGTTTACATAATTTTCTGAGAGACGACGATCTCTATTTTAGTAGTCTCAGTAGAGTAGCTATGCGGATTCCCGACCAAAATACTGGCTTCTGATTGGTCCATTGAAATTTTTACTTCCGGTCTGGGACAAGAACCTAGAATTAGTCTGGACAACAACCTAAAATATTCAGGAAACGGTAATGGTGGAGGTGACGTTCAACTATTCTCCGTCAGATGGCGTTGTCGTCAAAATAAAAATTAAACTATTCTCCGTCAGATGGCGTTGTCGTCAAAATTAAAAATGGCGGCCGTCGCGGCGACGCCTTGACAATTTTAAAATTGACAGGTAAAAATTTGCAAATTAAAAAATTGGCAGATGGCGTTGTTATCAAAATGGGGGATTGACAGATGACGTTGTTATCAAAATGGTGGATTGACAGATGGTGTTAATGATAGAGTAAGTCATCACGCTACTGCAACAGAGTGGGAGAGGTAATTGAGTAATTACACGCATGTCAAAACAATAAACAGTTTATTTAATGATAATCAATAAACATGCACTTAAAAGTAAAACAAAAATTAAATCTATTAAGTGGCACATCCGACATCTTCAACTAGGTGCAAACAGAAAATACATAGTATTAAGAATAACAAATGTTGCACGTTTGTGAGAAAATATACAGAAATAAGTGTCGTTCGCAGTTACAGCAATATACAGCGTTGCCGAGCTCTTCATAATGCCAAATGGTTGTAATTGTGTGCTTGGAGACGGCGGCGACTTCAGCGATGGAAACGATATTTGCGTGAATGAGGCAGTAATGGCAATAATAGTTGTTTTCGTTGTCAATAAAATATGATTCTATAACGCACACGTTCTCAAATGTGTGAGGATTATTAGTAATATCGGGCACCACCACAATTTGCTCATCGGTCACCTCCGGTTCGGAACTTGACTCATAATCGGATGATATACAGCGTTGCCGAGCTCTTCATAATGCCAAATGGTTGTAATTGTGTGCTTGGAGACGGCGGCGACTTCATCGATGGAAACGATATTTGCGTGAATGAGGCAGTAATGGCAATAATAATTGTTTTCGTTGTCAATAAAATATGATTCTATAACGCACACGTTCTCAAATGTGTGAGGATTATTAGTAATATCGGGCACCACCACAATTTGCTCATCGGTCACCTCCGGTTCGGAACTTGACTCATAATCGGATGAACCACTCATATTTTAGCAAGTAAAAGTTACGCGAATTCGAAAATGTTCGCAGCAGTGGGCTTGCCCACGTTCTTGGTACCACGATAAATAATGGAGAGTTCGTTTGGCACCAGAGAGTCTATCATCGTTTTGGTCACATGATCACTCATTCGTTGTGGCAGGAACAATATATTTTTATCCAGCTCAACTAGCACACTTTCCCCGAACGACGTTTTAATTTTCCGCATTCCTATTATGGGATATTTACGGTTAAGAATCATATCAGCAGGAGTAAGTTTTGGTTTGAACTCACACTGGGCCAAGTCATTTAATTTTTTAAATTGAGCCATAATCTCTCGTACTTCGCGCAAATTAAACCGTTTACTAATCACACCACACTGTTAACAGAATGACAGAATGAGCCAGAATTTATGGAGTTCTATTTTTATATAGATATACAATAGAGAGGGGATAAAACGGCAAGAATTGACACGCGCTAGATTTTCTTATCAGCAGGACACACACATCCGGGACCCGCGCTTTTTAAAAAACCCGCGAAATATTTTCAGTTATAAGTGTGGCCGCGCCTTTAGCCCAGTTTCCAGGGCCGCTCGCCGGATATTTATGATAACAACAGGAAACTTGCTCTAGAAGCGCTATCACCAGCAAAACATATTTATTATTCGATTTTAACCAAGTCTTTGAGTGAATGAATATTGTGTTCGTGTTTTTAGGCGCGGCATTTTACCTGAAAGGGATAGTATTTTACCCAGAAGACGAACGCGGAAGAAAGATAAGGTGAGTGTTGTAATTCTATAATATTTTTCCTTACATAAATGAGCTCAAACGAGGTGGTTAGTACTAACTATTTAGCCGACGCATTTTGTTAAAAATTTGATATACAGGGTGGCTTGGAAAATTTTAAATATGTGTTAATGCGTTGAATTAGATATGCGGGTTATGTAGTCGCCATAAATTTCAACAATTATTTTTGGTACTCTTGATTTCAGAAATACAGGGTGCGGCCAAAAGGTTGTAAGTATTTTGTATGACATATTTTTAGCGGTTTTCATTTCAGGATTTGTATTTTAACGTTCTGTAACTAATACGCAATTGTTTGTTTTCCACAGAAACGGTGAGAATTGGTATTCCTGGAACATCTTATGACTAAATGGAGAAAGAGTCGATTAGGGCACCCCGTATGATCTTCAGCGAGAGAGAGGAAAATGGGCTGTTGGACATTTCGGATTTTAAGACGACATTAAACATCAGGGAACCAGCTGAAGTGAGTACATTCCTTAGACTTAGTAAATTACACATTATTTTTGCTGCTCTAAACTTGCTATACGTGTTGTTTTGAGGGTATTTAGGGGGCAAATTTCAATTATTATTTTTAGTGCTCTGGATTTCTGAAATACAGGGTGCGGTCGGAAGGTTGTAAGTATTTTACGGTCATGTATGACGTATTTTTAGTGTTTTCCATTTCAGGATTTATATTTCTATTTACTATAACTAATATTTATTTGTTTGTTTTCCACAGAAACGGTGAGAATTGGTATTCCTGGAACATCTTATGACTAAATGGAGATAGAGTCGATTAGGACACCCCGTATGATTTTCAGCAAGAGAGAGGAAATTGGACTGTTGGACATTTCGAATCTGGTACGATGGCGACGTCATCAATCTTCAAGTCAGCTTCAAATGACGCGACTCTTGCAAGTATTTTATGCTACCTGGCGATGCTCTTATTCTAATTTATACAATAAAAATCAATTTACTTAATCGTCGAATTTATTTAATCTTACATTATGGTAATAATTGACTTACATAAGTATATAAAGTGAAACAATTTCTTATTGCACAAACACAATGGGTGTTATTAAGATGACTTAAACAATACGGGATATTTTTCTCAAAATTTGGAACAGATTCACAATCTTCGGTTTCTTCAAGGTTGATTACGAGAGGGATCGAAGTAGTAGTAGTAGTCGATGCTGGAGAGCTTCTTTCACGCATAACCACACTCTCCAAGAATTCCTTCTTTTCGCGTCCTTTTACGTACACCCTTTGTACATCGGCAGAGCACAAAAATTCTCCCAAAACATCGCCCACATGTTCGTATTTAATGTGACCACTGCTGTACCTGATACAATGATGGCCAGATTCTAAATACCTGACTTGTCGTGCTTGTTCCACAGATAAAGACGAATAATTTTTCTGAAGATTCTAGGAATTTGTAGTAAGAGCGTAAAATTAAAACAAATAAGCCAGGTAGGAAGCTGATAACAATTTAATTTTCGCAATAATTACAACAACAACAACAAATTACATATTTCTGAATCCCGGTATATCTTCTGACTTCTCATCCATATCGTAAACTCTGTTGTTTACCTGAACCGTGAGATGCTGAGTTTCTTGAGGCACAGCGCCGGTCACGTAGACTTTTAGACGGCAGATTAATAGAAGCGTGTTGGGTTTATTTTGTTCCACCTTCATCATGGCTGCACATACTTTTTCTACGACGTTATCTTTGAACCATTTCTCGAAATCAGAGCAGTCGCCTGTCGGCTTAATGTCTACTTCTTTGTATTTAAGCTCCTCCTTAACATTGTACTTGAATTTTGCCCGGACCAACCCAACATCTTTGATGGTGTGTTTGTTTAGTCTCGTCTTAAACTCGTTCATACAGCGACTTATGAGGAATCGTTGACTTTCGACCCCGTACACCGAGGGGAAGCCGCTCACACAAAGTAACATTTTGTTAAAGACCGGGTCGAACTGTATCATAAATGTGGGCTGTTGGTGGTTTCCTTTTACATGTCTCTTTACAGAGTCAAGACGTGAAAACTTCTTATCACACTGAGGACATTCATATTTTGGTTTTGTTCCGGCCCCACAGTACGGCTGATGTCTCCTTAGGTTACCTGGTCTTGTGAAATTCTTGTCGCACTGGGGACATTCGTGTTTTGGGTTTGTTGGGTTACCGCTGTGAGGTGGACGGTGGCTCTTCAAATTGCCCGGTCCTGAAAAGGACTGCTGACAAATATCGCAGGTGCTGGACATGTTTACTCGTGAATTACAGATGAACTGATGATACCTCGGCGGAGCTGCTGTTATATATCTAATACGGGGTTTTTGTTTCAGATACCTATTTTACCAACTGGTGTTGCTGTCATGATTGTGGGTGTGATTACGTCATTACCTTCAGAGTAGATCCGTATACTTGTTGTAAAGTAGCGGACAACAGAACCCAAATCTTTTCCAATTGTGTAGAGGTTATATATTAAATTCATTCGTTAAATTTGCAGGTGGGAGGCAGAGGTCTACATTAAAAGGCGTTTGAGTTGAAATCGATTAGATTTATTTAGTTTTCTACATAAATAGGTACTACTACGCCTAAATCATAATATAATTAGTCCATACAATATACCAAACATTCTTTTAAACAGTACCGCACATCTCCATAATGCACGCCGGCGTGGGTTATGAAACGATGATTTAAAATTATATTTTTAACACATTCTTTTTCATCACTGGGTGGGGCGGGTTATGAAATGATGATTTAAAAATATATCATCAGCACATTCTTTTTTATATTTTTTAAGTTCCTCGGACACTGTGGGTAAGAGCACATCATTGTAAAATTCGGGAAAATATAAGGAATACAAGAGATCTAACCGACCATCTATTATTGTTTCCAACTCGACAATTTGACGAACAGTATCTTCGCCCAGATACAGCACAGAATTGAGATTGGCGTTTTTTTCTTGAATTCTAAGCAGTCTGCACCCGAAAAGCGAGTCTCCGTCAACGGAACACGAACCACTTTCCCTGCGGTACTTGGCGTCTTCTTCTTTAGGCTTCAAAAAGTACTGTTCCAACGATTCCCGTATAAATTTAGCTACTTCATACCAATCGTCAGCTAAGAAGGAGACACTATGTGCACCACTCACGGTGAATTTATTGAAAATTTTCACCGCGGGTTCGAAATTTCTCGCGTGACTAAGTTGTAACGTTGCAAAAAGAAACACATTAGGTAATCAAGAATAGATTGTGTTTACTTTTAACGTTCTGACGTCACGCCCGGATCCCGAAGAGATGCACGTCACCTGTGTTCGTAGACACAGGTGGGAGACGCAAGCGCGCGCCAGTTGAGACGACCGTCAAGCGAGAAGGATGGTAGTTGCGGCCGTTACTAATCTGACGTCCTGCATTTTGCACCCGGCACTACTCTTCCCGCTAGAAACTCGAAGTGACCCGCCGCCGAAGACCTCCCGCCACCACAGCTGACGTAGAAGAATCCGACGTCACACCGCTGATAAAAGTGGGTGCTCCGCCGAAGAGAATTCAGTATTTGGTCGCCCGGCCATCAGCCGAAACCAATACTCCCAGCATCCGGGATGATGCTGGCCGCCGATCCGAACTAGTAGTAATTGATCGACCGTTCCGACTTCGCCGTGTGATCAAACCGAAAGTAATTATTTTACCCCGTAAATATTTGAGTAAGTAACTTTGAATAAGTACCCTACCTCGTTCGTATCAAATAAATTCAATTTGTTCATGCTGGGGAATTGGGAGTGCTGTCTATGAAGATCGATCGATTTTCCCATCCTGTGGGGGCCCTAGCGCCTGTAATAGGACGACATACCGGTGGAAATCGATCGCATCCGGGTAACGGGCGGCTCCTGGTGAAATCTTAAGGTAGAACGAATTGATTATTTGCGACGAAGGAGCTAGCGGCGTTCCCCCAGGCGATTGCACTCGCGTGCTGCGACGAGAATTGCCCGTTGTCCCCGTCTCGGAGTTGGCACCGTTCGGTGCTCCCACGAAATCTCCGAGACCCCGTAAATATTCAGAATTGATCACTCGGCGGACCGCAAGCGTTCTATCTGGACACTCCGTAAAAACCGTGTTTTATTTCCCAGTAAATATCTCGTATTTTTGTATATATTCCGATTTATTAACTTAATTCTTTTAAGAATACTCCGTGAGAACCGCATTTTATTTCACTGTAAATAATATCTCGTATTTTGTATATAAATTCTGTTTTTATCCACTCAAGTCTGTTTATTCAATTCTTTCAAATGTAAATAGTTAAATTAATAGAGTACCGTTTCATTTTCTTTCTGTTGTGTTATTCGACGTTTAGCAATAGTAACATAATATTTGGACCCACCCTTCTGCGACTACGAGCAAAAGGGTGACCAACGTATAAGTCTTACCTGACCGTAAATACAACCCAAGAAAAACGTTCATAAGCGAACGATCCGACCAGCCTAAATATACAGCGTATCCCAATAAGTGATACCGAGGGGTACCGCTGCATATTTAAGGACCGCACCTAGAACGTCCAGAATTTGGCGTACGAAGTAAACCCAGACGAAATTTATCGTTGTATAAGTGACGTCCGAAATCCGGAGAAAGCAATCGTTGTATAAGTGGCGCCCGAGCAGGGACTTTGTTTGATTGGTCACTATTGCAAACGCACCGGAATTTTTCTTGAGTAAGTGTGTATTGGATTTAAATTTCTTTATTCACAGCATCCGAAATTAACGAGGTAATAGGGCAGTGACGCGTTGTCGTCGTTGCAAAAATTAGCACAAGGACCTGCACCGCGAAAAGTTATTTCCAGAACCCGAACCTGCACTTGCACCTAGAACCAGGACCAGTAGCGAAGAAAATGACTTCCGGAACCTAGAACCGGACCAATTTATTTTCCGGACCGACCCCAGCGAAATGTAAAATATTTCCAAAGCCAGAACCAGCACCGTGGAAGAGTTATTTCCAAAAGCCGACCTAGAACCGTGGAAAAATTATTTCCCAACCCGATCCAGGACCGCGAAGGATTTAATTCCAGAGCAAGCACCGTGAAAGTTTTCTTTCAAAAACCCGAACCAGTACCGAAGCATACTTATTTGAAAACAAGTAAGTTTTGTGTTTTATTTTATGCTCACAGGTAGAGAAGAAAATCTACGTGTGACACCGTCAGAGAGTGGAACGTGAAGTTCGACAAAAAAACTCTGAACCGATAGTACTCGCTGGAGAAGCTTCAAGAGCTACAGCGATGCTATAATACCGACCGCAAGGATTTATTGGAATCCGCACAGGAGCTCCGACTCGGTTAAAATGTTTGTTAAGGTACCGTGATAAAAAGAAATTCTTTGGGAAAATATAAAATAATTTTCTGGCAAATATTGAATATTTTATTACTGCCTGATGCGATGTATTTTGAAACGAGAAATAAACTCGATTTTATTTAGCGAACATATGGATTATTTTCGCAAAGAGCCAGCAAAAACCGAGCGCATTTGAATTTAAAAACCGAAGTACAGAATGTAGGTACTTAAAAGAAATAAGTTCAATAGCCTCCCGTGCTTGTTTAGATTTTAGGAGAATACCAGGGCGTTTTCGTAGAAATGTCGCCGCCGTCTCCGTATCTGAAACAAGCTAAAAAGCTGACATCGCAAGCAAACAAAATGGTAACAATGGAGCTACCCAACCGTAGGATGATATGAGGGCAGTTTAGAATGGAATTCGCCGTCAAACTCCTAATCCGAAACCGGCTTATGTAGCGCACGCTGCGCGTAAAGCGACCGAACCGAAGGATGATATGAGGGCATTTCGCAATGCACTTCGCCGTTATCTCCGAACCAGAAACCGGACCAGACCGAAAAAAGAAGATATCAGGGCACTTTCGGAAGAATATTGCTACCGTTAGCGAAACTAGATTTTGTAACTGATACCGAAATACCGAAGAGAAAGACTACCCGTCCGAATGGAAAATACGAGTGCATTCTCGCCTCTATTTCACCGCCGACCTAGAATCCGACACCGACCTGTCCTGCTGATACCGCAAGTAAAGTTACCTGTTCCAGTAAAAGATACCAGGGCATTTTCGTATGAATTTCGCCACCGACTCGAAATCCGTTACCAGCTAAAAGAAGATACCAGGGCAGTTCTGAATAAATTCCGCCACCGACTCAGCGTCCGTTCCAGAGAAACCGTTTCAGGCCTTAGGAATTTCAGGCTACCAGAAGCTAGAAGAATCCGTCCCGCCGTAAGTACATTTGATTTATAACCGACATGTGTTTTTATTCTTTCAGCCATGTAGAAAAGTTAGAAGACCGAAGAGTACCAAGCACTCGTCTCACCCAGGTGGAGGTGGTGTGTAACGTTGCAAAAAGAAACACATTAGGTAATCAAGAATTGATTGTGTTTAATTTTAACGTTCTGACGTCACGCCCGGATCCCGAAGAGATGCACGTCACCTGTGTTCGTAGACACAGGTGGGAGACGCAAGCGCGCGCCAGTTGAGACGACCGTCAAGCGAGAAGGATGGTAGTTGCGGCCGTTACTAATCTGACGTCCTGCATTTTGCACCCGGCACTACTCTTCCCGCTAGAAACTCGAAGTGACCCGCCGCCGAAGACCTCCCGCCACCACAGCTGACGTAGAAGAATCCGACGTCACACCGCTGATAAAAGTGGGTGCTCCGCCGAAGAGAATTCAGTATTTGGTCGCCCGGCCATCAGCCGAAACCAATACTCCCAGCATCCGGGATGATGCTGGCCGCCGATCCGAACTAGTAGTAATTGATCGACCGTTCCGACTTCGCCGTGTGATCAAACGGAAAGTAATTATTTTACCCCGTAAATATTTGAGTAAGTAACTTTGAATAAGTACCCTACCTCGTTCGTATCAAATAAATTCAATTTGTTCATGCTGGGGAATTGGGAGTGCTGTCTATGAAGATCGATCGATTTTCCCATCCTGTGGGGGCCCTAGCGCCTGTAATAGGACGACATACCGGTGGAAATCGATCGCATCCGGGTAACGGGCGGCTCCTGGTGAAATCTTAAGGTAGAACGAATTGATTATTTGCGACGGAGGAGCTAGCGGCGTCCCCCCAGGCGATTGCACTCGCGTGCTGCGACGAGAATTGCCCGTTGTCCCCGTCTCGGAGTTGGCACCGTTCGGTGCTCCCACGAAATCTCCGAGACCCCGTAAATATTCAGAATTGATCACTCGGCGGACCGCAAGCGTTCTATCTGGACACTCCGTAAAAACCGTGTTTTATTTCCCAGTAAATATCTCGTATTTTTGTATATATTCCGATTTATTAACTTAATTCTTTTAAGAATACTCCGTGAGAACCGCATTTTATTTCACTGTAAATATCTCGTATTTTGTATGTATATAAATTCTGTTTTTATCCACTCAAGTCTGTTTATTCAATTCTTTCAAATGTAAATAGTTAAATTAATAGAGTACCGTTTCATTTTCTTTCTGTTGTGTTATTCGACGTTTAGCAATAGTAACATAATATTTGGACCCACCCTTCTGCGACTACGAGCAAAAGGGTGACCAACGTATAAGTCTTACCTGACCGTAAATACAACCCAAGAAAAACGTTCATAAGCGAACGATCCGACCAGCCTAAATATACAGCGTATCCCAATAAGTGATACCGAGGGGTACCGCTGCATATTTAAGGACCGCACCTAGAACGTCCAGAATTTGGCGTACGAAGTAAACCCAGACGAAATTTATCGTTGTATAAGTGACGTCCGAAATCCGGAGAAAGCAATCGTTGTAAAGTCCACAGGTCAAAGAAAAGTCATTCGCGCACTTGTATCGTGTCTCGTAGATGAAGCGAATTTCATTCTTAATTGCTTCCTCGTATTTCGACAAATGATTTTCCATAAAACTCCACGGGCTGGCGAGGAAGCTATCGGTGCTACTGATTTCGGAGGACATCTTTACACGGTAATTGTTTCACCTCGACTAAACAATGTCTAAAGATTTCACCCCACGAGTTGCGACTTGCGGAAAAACCAAGCCAGGAAACGTACAAATCCCCTCTCGTGTTTTTGCACAGAACCTTTTCCGCTTCTAGGATGACGTCATCGATTAAATTTCACCGGTAGGCAATTTAACGTTGCACAATTTACAGTTTTGAATGTTAAAGTCACCTTCTGGAGTCAGATGGAAACCGATACCTCGAGGGCCCCGAACCGCTGACGCGTTATGTTGGGCGCTTCTCCCGAACTTATTGATACTCATGCTATTACACCGGCTTCCCTCAGTTCTTCTTCAATCGACAAAATTTCGTTTTGATGATTGGTATGACCTGACAGTTGCGAAGCAATTAATAACTTTAAGCGATCTACAAGCTCGTTAACATCGTCCCAAAAAACATAATCAACTGGTTTGTCTGTACAGATTTTTTGATTATGTAATAAACCCTCCCCTCCATAAGACTTTGACCGTTGCTTGGGGAACAGCTGTTTCACTATTTTCGTGTACTTTAGAGACTTGGTACCTTGGATTTGATCCAGCGGATTGAAATTCCGTTTGTGTGCGCTAGTCAATTCCAACATCTCTTTATACTTCCGCTGATCCTCTTTGCTGTAAAGAGTCTCCTTAGGGTCACGTTTGAAAAGTAATTCGTACAAGCCACGGGTCGCATTAAATTTGTTTCCTTCAATTATAAAATTACCAATATCGTCTATTTCGACTATCTTGTTCCCCAATTTGCACTTATTCCCGTCGAAATAAATGCCGTAAGCCGAATCATATTCGCGGGTTTTGTCCACTATGTAACCTTCTATGTAATTTCTCGCTATCGGAGGATATTGTTCGAGAAACTATTGTTGAATTTGTTCCGGCGTCCTTTCGTATTCAGTTCGCATACTTTCAAACACAGAATCTGGATCATCATAATCTTCTTTTGAGGCCCCCTCTGATGCTTCTTCTTCTTCTTCGGGGTCTGAACTTTCAGCAATCTTCTCTAACGGTACAAAGGATAATTTTCGCCTCTTTAATTTTGAAGGGGGGCTGTCGAATTGATGATGGTGATGATGGTGATGTTCCTGGTGCGGCGGTTCCTCTTTAACTTTACGTTCCTCTTTTATTTGAATTACGTCCTGAGCGATTGCTTTAGTGGTTTCACTTATGTGACTCAAAGGTTTTGATACGGATTTCATAAGTCTATCAATTGAATCATCCTCTTCGGCTCTTCCCAACCTTAAAGCCATATATTTTTTCCGTATGTTATCGGAGGCTTTAATGAGTTCCTCTGTAATGTGCGTAGACTTGGATGGTTTGATGTTACGACGAGGGCGACGGTTAACTTTATTATGTCTTCCCGTCATTTTGAACTGGTTTTGATCAGGTGTTGAACAGGTTTTGAACCGGTTAACCGGCCGATTAATCGACCGGTCAACTGGTTTTTGAATGGGTCCAAGCGTTCCCTTCAAGCGATCGCTTGAAAAGCGCATGAGCTGTCTCTTTGAGCCCTTCGAATGGAAGCGACCCCTTGATGCGATCCCTTCGATCGGTCTCTTTGGCCCCATCAATCGGCCTCTTAAGTCTCTTTGGCCTCTTGAGCGGTCACTTTTAATGAACTGATCAGATCTGATTCACCAGTTGATATGAACTGATAATCAATGAGCCCGTTGTATTTATAGTAAAATGTGCTGATAACAACGCCATCTGTCAATCCACCATCATTAAGCGCATCGACGCGGTTTGCTTAATTAGACTTATTATGTCTTATCTGATATTTTAATCTTGTGAAACCGCCGATCTGAACTGTCGAATTGATGATGGTGATGATGGTGATGTTCCTGGTGCGGCGGTTCCGCTTTAACTTTACGTTCCTCTTTTATTTGAATTACGTCCAGAGCGATTGCTTTAGCGGTTTCACTTATGTGACTCAAAGGTTTTGATACGGATTTCATAAGTCTACCGATTGATTCATCCTCTTCGGCTCTTCCCAACCTTAAAGCCATATATTTTTTTCGTATGTTATCGGAGGCTTTAATAAGCTCTTTTGTTATTTGCGTAGACTTGGACGGTTTGATGTTACGTCGACGGTGACGATTCGAGCGTGGTCTGAGTCATCGGTTGATATGAACCAATAATCATTGAACCGCCTTCCTTTTAATTTGAAGAGGCAGCTCAATGTACGATGAGCCAACTTGCGGGGTAAACTTATTCACGTTAACTTGAAGGTTAACAATCGCCGACAACGCCCAACCTAAAACAATGAAAATCATTCTGACCGCTTTGGTCAACCAGATATTTTACGTTGATCAAGCACCCGGTGTAACGGAAATATTTGCTTGCTTCGATGCCAAAAACGACAGTTGGCCTGACTCATGGTACCGATTGGAACAACACACCGTATATGGAATTTCCGTTTTTTTCTCGGAATATCTCTGACGTCATCAAAGAACAACAGAATAAACCGCCACTGCTGGCCTACAAATTAAGACTTGTCTTTTTTGATAGAACCTATGGAGATGCTCCTGATTGGAAAAGAATTCTCATATCCGGATATGATATCGAAGATGATGATTCATCAATACACAGTTTACTTATCTACTATATTTTCATATTTATCACCTGTTTCACGGCATTTATTTATTCTCTTTATAAAACGTACAAGTTTATAAGAACAAATATTGTTAATAATGATAATGTACCAATTTGACCTTGAATAATACTTATTATGTCTTATCTGGTATTTTAATGTCCAAGCACAGGATGCTTATTTCCGGCTAAGCTGTTTGATGCTGATAAGACCATGACGCATCAATTCTTATCGTTGTCCTCCCTCTCTATTGTATATCTATATATAAATAGAACTCCATAAATTCTAGCTCATTCTGTTAACTGCGCGTGACCAGTAAACTGCTTTAATAATCATATTCTATTTTACCTAACTTTTTTACTATACTCATATTTTATTGGACGTATACTTAATTAGTGTTTAGTGTCACCTTAATAATTCTTTGCTATTATATTTAAAATGTCATACGCCACATCTTTAGTGAACAAACATAAAGCCGCCCTGCTCAGTGCTAATGATAACCCCGGCGCTATTCTCGATAGTATTAAAAGTTGCGGTCGAGATATTAAACAATTAAACGTGCTTTTAAAAAAAGCCACCAACGTCGGCGAAAAACAGCATCTTACCACATCAATCGGCCAAATAATGAGATTTCGGCAGCTCCTTAAAGGATTGGGGGTTATTGGGGGCTCGTATGCGCCGTCTTCTTCAGCTGCTAAATCCCCATCCAGTGGAGTGGCGTGGGAAGATGTCGATTCGGCATTTAAAAATCGCATGAGAACCGGGGTTATCATTAATCTAATTCATAAAGACCCCACGCAATTTTTGGTGGATTGCGAAAAGGCATTTAGCGGGAAAGTCGCTCAGTTACTCCTGCAACATATCCACCTTAAAGTAAATACAGTCTTTTGCGGGGAATTTAAAATAGTTACAGCTGAGCAGGAAACTTTGGAATTTAAATATATACGGACTAAAAATGTGGCAATTTATAACGACTCCGATTTAACATCATGGTTCTCCGAGAACGTTGAACAGCCTATTCTGCAGGAGCTGGAAGAATTTCAGGAAAGAGATTCAGGTAAGTTCTTTCCTTATAATAGTAGATCATGCGCAGTTAACAGAATGATAAAGAATATTAGAGTTTTATTTATATATTTTCATTGTTTTAGGTTGGGCGTTGTCGGCGATTGTTAACCTTCAAGTTAACGTGAATAAGTTTACCCCGCAAGTTGGTTCGTCATACATTGAGTTACCGCCTCAAATTAAAAAGAAGAAGGCCTGCGTGAATGTTAAGAACATGGCCGACGAATTGTGTGTGGGCTGGAGCATCATATCGTGTATTTATCCAAGTAATACACATAGCGATAGAACCTCTTCATACCCGCACCCTTCATCCGTTTTAAATTTATCTGGAATTCAATTCCCCATGACTGTTAAGCAAGTACCACGACTCGAAGCGCAAAATCACCTTTCAATTAACGTCTATATTTTGGAAAAGAAGAAGAAAAATTATGAAACCCTCCCCGTCTATTTAACCAAGGAGAAACGGACCAGACACGTTAATCTGCTGATGATTCAAGATAAGTACTTGAATGATGATAGTAATGACCCCCACGATGTAGAAATAAAATATCATTTTGTCTGGGTAAAAAATCTATCACGCTTAGTTTCCACGCAATTAAACAAACATAAGGGTAAAAACTATTTTTGTGACCGCTGTCTTCATTATTTTTATTCTGAAACGAAATTAAATAAGCACTACGAAGACTGCAAAAACATGAACGAGTGTAAAATTCGTTTACCAACTACCGAACAGAAATATTTTTCTTTCAAAAATTATGCGCATAAACTAAAGGCTCCGTTCATTATTTATGCAGACTTGGAGTGCATTTTAGAGCCGAGTAGTAAGAAAAATGAGTTTCAAAAACATGTGCCCTGTAGTATCGCTTATTATGTTAAATGTTCATATGATGATTCGCTCTCTTTCTTCAGATTTTACCGCGGTAACGGTCCGAGAACTGGAAACTTTTGCTGAGGATTTAGAGACCGTATTTCTTTGCCCTTTACCTATGGACACGCTGACCTTAAACCAACAAATTCAGTTTGCCAACACCTCAGTTTGTCACATTTGTGAGCAACCTTTTACACAAGAACAGAAAAAATTACGGGTGTGAAGGCAGCCACATCCACACTTTGCATTTCCCGCAACAGACCGTGGCTGATCGCACGGATTTGTATGCGCTAAAAATTCATAAATAGAAGTCGAATGCACGTTTAAAAATAATTTAGATAATATATCGTTATCTATTATAGTCCATTCCCACCATCAGCGAAAATATTAAAACTCTAATAAATTATGGTAACAAAAATAAAATTCGACATATAAATAATTACTAAAATCAGACCGTCGGAACTCTAAACAATTTTAGAACCACCCCCTTCGAGATCGTGTCATGAAAATAACCTTGCTTGATAGTGCAACATATTGCCTTTCCCCTAGCATACAAAAGTTGATTGTCACCCCCATCAGAGGGGTTGAAAAACAATAAAATTCAACATAAATATTTACTGAAAACAGAGTGTCGCAACTTCAAACCGTCTCAGAACCACCCCCTTCGAGATCGTGTCAAGAAAATAACCCTGCGTGATAGTGCAACACATTGCCTTTCCCCTAGCACGCAAAAGTTGATTGTCACTCCCGTCAGAGGGGATGAAAAAAATAAAATTGGACATATAAATATCTACTGAAAACAGACCGTCCCAACTCTAAACCCTCCCAGAACCACCCCCTTCGTAATCGTGTCATGCAAATGACCCTGCGTGATAGTGAGACATATTGCTTTTCCCCTAGCACGCAAAAGTTGATTGTCACCCCCGTAAGAGGGGTTGAAAAACAATAAAATTCGACATACAATTATTTACTGAAGACAGACCGTCGCTATTCTAAACCCTCCCAGAACCACCCCATTCGAGATCGTGTCATGAAAATGACGTTGCGTCATAGTGCGACATATTGCCTTACCCCTAGCATGCAAAAGTTGATTGTCACCCCCGTCAGAGGGGTTGAAAAACAATAAAATTCGACATACAATTATTTACTGAAGACAGACCGTCGCTATTCTAGTCCCTCCCAGAACCACCCCATTCGAGATCGTGTCATGAAAATGACGTTGCGTCATAGTGCGACATATTGCCTTACCCCTAGCATGCAAAAGTTGATTGTCACCCCCATCAGAGGGGTTGAAAAAACAATAAAAATTCGATATATAAATATTTACTGAAGACAGACCGTCGCTATTCTAAACCCTCCCAGAACCACCCCATTCGAGATCGTGTCATGAAAATGACGTTGCGTCATAGTGCGACATATTGCCTTACCCCTAGCATGCAAAAGTCGATTGGCACCCCCGTCAGAGGGGTTGAAAAACAATAAAATTCGACATATAAATATTTACTAAAACCAGACCGTCAGAACTCTAAACCCTCTCAGAACCACCTCCTTCGAGATCGTGTCATGAAAACAACCCTGCGTGATAGTGTGATATATTTTCTTTCCCCTAGCATGCAAAAGTCGATTGTCACCCCCGTCAGAGGGGTTGAAAAACAATAAAATTCGACATACAATTATTTACTGAAAACAGACCGTCGCTAATCTAAACCCTCTCAGACCCACCCCATTCGAGATCGTGTCATGAAAATGACGTTGCGTCATAGTGCGACATATTGCCTTATCCATAGCATGCAAAAGTTGATTGTCACCCCCGCCAGAGGGGTTGAAAAACAATAAAATTCGACATATAAATATTTACTGAAAACAGACCGTCGCTACTCTAAACCCTCCCAGAACCACCCCATTCGAGATCTTGTCATGAAAGTGACCTTTCGTCATAGTGCGACATATTGCCTTTCCCCTAGCATGCAAAAGTTGATTGTCACCTCCGTCAAAGGGGATGAAAAACAATAAAATTCGACATACAATTATTTACTGAAAACAGACCGTCGCTACTCTAAACCCTCCCAGACCCACCCCATTCGAGGTCGTGTCATGAAAATGACGTTGCGTCATAGTGCGGCATATTGCCTTACCCATAGCATGCAAAAGTAGATTGTCACCCCCGTCAGAGGGGTTGAAAAACAATAAAATTCGACATATAAGTAGTTAATATCTTCTTGTTTTACTTTTTGGTAGAAGTTCATGATTTAACAAATAAATACTTCGCGAACTACCAATATATAACGTTTTATTTAAATATTTTACCGGTTTCAGGATTCACAAGGATCCCATCATCAGAAATGTACGAAAAATTGTAAACAAATTATTATGACAGTTGACAAGGAAACTAGAATTGACAAAACAATACAAATAATGATATCCATGAAAAAAGATAACTAGATAACTGAATTTCAGTATTTACCTACGGGGTATAAGAAAAACACAAAGGAAAATCGAATACCTCGTAGCTTGAAGGGAAAAAAGTACCATTAATTCTATTAAAGAAAAAATTAATAAAGATAATTTGATAGTTTCCAAAGCGGACAAATCCAATGCTATAGTAATTTTACCTAAAGATGAATATATAACAAAGATGCAAAATTTCATTAGAAATGAAAACTTAACTGAACTAAAAAAAGATCCAACAAAACATTTTCAAACTAAATTAAAGGATTGGTTAAAAAATTGCAACAGTATTTTTGATAACAATTTTGAAAAATTAAGATTAATTAATATGAATGCACGTGCCCCTAAATTATATGGACTAATCAAAAACCATAAAATTAATACACCTATAAGACCAGTAGTATCATATATTAATGCTCCCACAAGAAATTTAGCTAAAAACATTAATAATATATTTAAAACTAGAACAAATTTTAAATCCAAATTTAGTTTAAAAAATTCTTTAGAATTAATTAACAATATCAAAAATAAAAATATTCCTACAGGGTCTTTTTTGGTTTCTTTTGATGTTACAAATATGTTCCCTAATATTCCTCCTAATGAATGCTTGAAATTAATTGAAAATATTTTAGATAAAACTCATACTAATATTGTTATAAAAAATGATATTATTACTGCTTTCCAACTTTGTATTGAACAAAATTATCTCCAGTTTAATAATAAATATTATACTCAAAATTTAGGTCTTGCTATGGGTTCTCCAATTAGTCCTTTATTAGCAGATATTTTCATGTCAGATATTGAAGAAAAAATTATGAATTCAGAATTAGGCAAACAACATATTCTATTTTGGTATAGATATGTAGATGATATAATTGCTTGCTTTAAAGGAACAACAAGACAATTAGACAATTTTCAAAATTTTTTGAACAGTATTCACCCAAAAATAAAATTTACAAAAGAAATAGAAACTGAACACAAAATTAATTTCTTAGATTTAACTTTAATAAATGAATATAATAAAATAACTTTCGATATTTTTAGGAAGCCAACGTATACAGATATTACTCTTTCATCAAATTCATTTCACCCATTTTGTCAAAAAATTTCTGCTTACAATTCTATGATACACAGGGCCTTTACAGTACCACTATCTTTGGATAAATTGAATAAAGAACTAAATGTAATTAGAACAATTGCTATAAATAATGGTTTTAAAATTGAAATCATCAATAGAATCATTAACAATAAAAAATTTAAAATTGCTTGTAACAACATATATCCTAAATTATGTAATGATAAAGTTACCAAATTTTGCAGAATTACTTATTTTGGAAGTATTTCTGAAAAGATTGCCAGTATTTTAAGAAAAAACAACATACAGGTCACATTTAAACCTTCAAATATATTATCACATATTCTATTTAACAGTAAAGACAGAACACATAAACTTGACCACACAGGTGTTTATCAACTAAATTGCTTAGACTGTAACAGCATTTATATAGGACAAACTGGCAGATCTATACGTATTAGATATAATGAACATTTACGATCGTTTCGTTTAAAAAACGACCATTCAAGTTTTGCTAATCATTTCTTTGATAACAATCATCGATTCCCTCCTTTAGAAAATACTAAATTATTGTTTAATTTTGTAAAAAGTTATCAGTTAGATATATTAGAGTCTATGGAAGTTTATAAACATAAAAATGATAAAAATTGTAACTTGCTTAATGACCAAGTAGATTTAATACAATCTAGTTTATTTAAACTTTTGTAAATGTCTTTTGATCAAAATGATTCTCATGTCTCATGTCTCATGTCTCGGTAGGACAGGTTCTCTTATTGCAATTATGACATTAGTTCAATAATCAATTACAGTTTATTTGCTAGCCCATATAAACCATGGACCTTCGAGGTTATTTGGCAATATGGGATTCTTTTTCTTCTTTTTGTTTTATTATTGACATTATTATCATCGTTTTCATCATCATTATCGTCATCAATATTACTTTTATTATTTGTATTATTAGGATTGATTCTTGAATTAATTATTCAACAACAGTCTCTCCATCTTAATCCTCGACTTATTTCTTTTTTGCCATTATGCCGTTTTTTGACTTATTTCTCTCTTTTTTAGTTTATTACAATTCTAGCAGTTGGCAGTTGTCAAGACAGAACACATAGACTTGACCACAGAGTTTATTTCAAGCTTAGCAGTTGGCAGTTGTCAAGATTCCATGGATATTTTGTTTATTTAGTTTTTTCTGTTCTGATATTTCACTTGAAGGTTTTTTCAATTGAATTTATTGTTTTTTCCAATATGGTTTTCTTTAAATTCATTGTTTTTTCCCTTCAAGCTACGAGGTATTCGATTTTCCTTTGTGTTTTTCTTATACCCCGTAGGTAAATACTGAAATTCAGTTATCTAGTTATCTTTTTTCATGGATATCATTATTTGTATTGTTTTGTCAATTCTAGTTTCCTTGTCAACTGTCATAATAATTTGTTTACAATTTTTCGTACATTTCTGATGATGGGATCCTTGTGAATCCTGAAACCGGTAAAATATTTAAATAAAACGTTATATATTGGTAGTTCGCGAAGTATTTATTTGTTAAATCACGACATATAAGTATTTACTAAAACCAGACCGTCAGAACTCTAAACCCTCTCAGAACCACCCCCTTCGAGATCGTGTCATGAAAAAAACCCTGCGTGATAGTGTGATATATTTTCTTTCCCCTAGCATGCAAAAGTCGATTGTCACCCCCGTCAGAGGGGTTGAGAAACAATAAAATTCGACATACAATTATTTACTGAAAACAGACCGTTGCTACTCTAAACCCTCTCAGACCCACCCCATTCGAGATCGTCTCATGAAAGTGACCTTGCGTCATAGTGCGACATATTGCCTTTCCCCTAGCACGCAAAAGTTGATTGTCACCCCCGTCAGAGGGGTAGAAAAACAATAAAATTCGACATATAAGTATTTACTAAAACCAGACAGTCAGAACTCTGAACCCTCTCAGAACCACCCCCTTCGAGATCGTGTCATGAAAAAAACCCTGCGTGATAGTGTGATATATTTTCTTTCCCCTAGCATGCAAAAGTCGATTGTCACCTCCGTCAGAGGGGTTGAAAAACAATAAAATTCGACATATAAATATTTACTAAAACCAGACCGTCAGAACTCTAAACCCTCTCAGAACCACCCCCTTCGAGATCGTGTCATGAAAACAACCCTGCGTGATAGTGTGATATATTTTCTTTCCCGTAGCATGCAAAAGTTGATTGTCACCCCGTCAGAGGGGTTGAAAAACAATAAAATTCGACATATAAATATTTACTAAAACCAGATCGTCAGAACTCTAAACCCTCTCAGAACCACCTCCTTCGAGATCGTGTCATGAAAACAACCCTGCGTGATAGTGTGATATATTTTCTTTCACCCAGCATGCAAAAGTCGATTGTCACCCCCGTCAGAGGGGTTGAAAAACAATAAAATTCGACATATAAATATTTACTAAAACCAGACCGTCAGAACTCTAAACTCACTCAGAACCATCCCCTTCGAGATCGTGTCATGAAAACAACCCTGCGTGAAAGTGTGATATATTTTCTTTCCCGTAGCATGCAAAAGTTGATTGTTACCCCCGTCAGAGGGGTTGAAAAACAATAAAATTCGACATATAAGTATTTACTAAAACCAGACCGTCAGAACTCTAAACCCTCTCAGAACCACCCCCTTCGAGATCGTGTCATGAAAAAACCCTGCGTGATAGTGTGATATATTTTCTTTCCCCTAGCATGCAAAAGTCGATTGTCACACCCGTCAGAGGGTTTGAAAAACAATAAAATTCGACATATAAATATTTACTAAAACCAGACCGTCAGAACTCTAAACTCACTCAGAACCATCCCCTTCGAGATCGTGTCATGAAAACAACCCTGCGTGAAAGTGTGATATATTTTCTTTCCCGTAGCATGCAAAAGTTGATTGGCACCCCCGTCAGAGGGGTTGAAAAACAATAAAATTCGACATATAAGTATTTACTAAAACCAGACCGTCAGAACTCTAAACCCTCTCAGAACCACCCCCTTCGAGATCGTGTCATGAAAAAACCCTGCGTGATAGTGTGATATATTTTCTTTCCCCTAGCATGCAAAAGTCGATTGTCACACCCGTCAGAGGGTTTGAAAAACAATAAAATTCGACATATAAATATTTACTAAAACCAGACCGTCAGAACTCTAAACCCTCTCAGAACCACCTCCTTCGAGATCGTGTCATGAAAACAACCCTGCGTGATAGTGTGATATATTTTCTTTCCCCTAGCATGCAAAAGTCGATTGTCACCCCCGTCAGAGGGGTTGAAAAACAATAAAATTCGACATACAATTATTTACTGAAAACAGACCGTCGCTACTCTAAACCCTCTCAGGCCCACCCCATTCGAGATCGTGTCATGAAAATGACGTTGCGTCATAGTGCGACATATTGCCTTACCCATAGCATGCAAAAGTTGATTGTCACCCCCGTCAGAGGGGTTGAAAAACAATAAAATTCGACATATACATATTTACTGAAAACAGACCGTCGCTACTCTAAACCCTCCCAGAAGCACCCCATTCGAGATCTTGTCATGAAAGTGACCTTTTGTCATAGTGCGACATATTGCCTTTCCCCTAGCATGCAAAAGTTGATTGTCACCTCCGTCAAAGGGAATGAAAAACAATCAAATTCGACATACAATTATTTACTGAAAACAGACCGTCGCTACTCTAAACCCTCCCAGACCCACCCCATTCGAGGTCGTGTCATGAAAATGACGTTGCGTCATAGTGCGGCATATTGCCTTACCCCTAGCATGCAAAAGTTGATTGTCACCCCCGTCAGAGGGGTTGAAAAAACAATAAAAATTCGATATATATTAATATTTACTGAAGACAGACCGTCGCTATTCTAAACCCTCCCAGAACCACCCCATTCGAGATCGTGTCATGAAAATGACGTTGCGTCATAGTGCGACATATTGCCTTACCCCTAGCATGCAAAAGTCGATTGTCACCCCCGTCAGAGGGGTTGAAAAACAATAAAATTCGACATATAAATATTTACTAAAACCAGACCGTCAGAACTCTAAACTCTCTCAGACCCACCCCCTTCGAGATCGTGTCATGAAAAAAACCCTGCGTGATAGTGTGATATATTTTCTTTCCCCTATCATGCAAAAGTCGATTGTCACCCCCGTCAGAGGGGTTGAAAAACAATAAAATTCGACATATAAATATTTACTAAAACCAGACCGTCAGAACTCTAAACCCTCTCAGAACCACCCCCTTCGAGATCGTGTCATGAAAAAAACCCTGGGTGATAGTGTGAAATATTTTCTTTCCCCTAGCATGCAAAAGTCGATTGTCACCCCAGTCAGAGGGCTTGAAAAACAATAAAATTCGACATACAATTATTTACTGAAATCAGACCGTCGCTACTCTAAACCCTCTCAGACCCACCCCATTCGAGATCGTGTCATGAAAATGACGTTGCGTCATAGTGCGACATATTGCCTTACCCCTAGCATGCAAAAGTTGATTGTCACCCCCGTCATAGGGGTTGAAAAAACAATAAAATATCGATATATAAATATTTACTGAAAAGAGACCGTCGCTACTCTAAACCCTCCCAGAACCACCCCCTTCGAGATCGTGTCATGAAAATAACCCTGCGTGATAGTGCAACATATTGCCTTACCCCTAGCACGCAAAAGTTGATTGTCACCCCCGTCAGAGGGGTTGAAAAAAAATAAAATTCGACATAAATATCTACTGAAAACACACCGTCCCAACTCTAAAGCCTCTCAGAACCACCCCCTTCGAGATCGTATCATGAAAACAACCCTGCGTGATGGTGTGATATATTGTCTTTCCCCTAGCATGCAAAAGTTGATCGTCACCCCCGTCAGAGGGGTTGAAAAACAATAAAATTCAAGATATAAATATTTACTGAAAACACACCGTTGCAACTCTAAACCCTCTCCGAAGCACCCATTTCGAGGTCGTGCTGCGAAAAGATCTTCGTGTGATAGTGCAGCTTCTTTTATTTACCGTTGATTGCTTACGTTGGTTGGCACTCCGTCAGAGGGGGAGAAGAATTGAATTTAACCGTCAGTAAATATTTATATGTCGAATTTTATTATTTTTCAACCCCTCTGACGGGGGTGACAATCAACTTTTGCATGCTATGGATAAGGCAATATGTCGCACTATGACGCAACGTCATATTCACGACACGATCTCGAATGGGGTGTGTCTGAGAGGTTTTAGAGTAGCGACGGTCTGTTTTCAGTAAATAATTGTATGTCGAATTTTATTCTTTTTCAACCCCTCTGACGGGGGTGACAATCGACTATTGCATGCTAGGGGAAAGAAAATATATCACACTATCACGCAGGGTTTTTTTCATGACACGATCTCGAAGGGGGTGGATCTGAGAGGGTTTAGAGTTCTGACGGTATGGTTTTAGTAAATACTTATATGTCGAATTTTATTGTTTTTCAACCCCTCTGACGGGGGTGACAATCTACTTTTGCATGCTATGGGTAAGGCAATATGCCGCACTATGACGCAACGTCATTTTCATGACACGATCTCGAATGGGGTGGGTCTGGAAGGGTTTAGAGTAGCGACGGTCTGTTTTCAGTAAATAATTGTATGTCGAATTTTATTGTTTTTCATCCCCTTTGACGGAGGTGACAATCAACTTTTGCATGCTAGGGGAAAGGCAATATGTCGTACTATGACGAAAGGTCACTTTCATGACACGATCTCGAATGGGGTGGTTCTGGGAGGGTTTAGAGTAGCGACGGTCTGTTTTCAGTAAATATTTATATGTCGAATTTTATTGTTTTTCAACCCCTCTGACGGGGGTGACAATCAACTTTTGCATGCTTTGGGTAAGGCAATATGTCGCACTATGACGCAACGTCATTTTCATGACACGATCTCGAATGGGGTGGGTCTGAGAGGGTTTAGATTAGCGACGGTCTGTTTTCAGTAAATAATTGTATGTCGAATTTTATTGTTTTTCAACCACACTGACGGGGGTGACAATCGACTTTTGCATGCTATGGGAAAGAAACTATATCACACTATCATGCAGGGTTTTTTCATAACACGATCTCGAAGGGGGTGGTTCTGAGAGGGTTTAGAGTTCTGACGGTCTTGTATCAGTAAATACTTATATGTCGAATTTTATTGTTTTTCAACCCCTCTGACGGGGGTGACAATCAACTTTTGCATACTATGGGTAATGCAATATGTCGCACTATGACGCAACGTCATTTTCATGACACGATCTCGAATATGGTGGGTCTGGGAGGGTTTAGAGTAGCGACGGTCTGTTTTCAGTAAATAATTGTATGTCGAATTTTATTGTTTTTCAACCCCTTTGACGGGGGCGACAATCAACTTTTGCATGCCAGGGGAAAGGCAATATGTCGCACTATGACGAAAGGTCACTTTCATGACACGATCTCGAATGGGGTGGTTCTGGGAGGGTTTAGAGAAGCGACGGTCTGTTTTCAGTAAATATTTATATGTCGAATTTTATTGTTTTTCAACCCCTCTGACGGGGGTGACAATCAACTTTTGCATGCTTTGGGTAAGGCAATATGTCGCACTATGACGCAACATCATTTTCATGACACGACCTCGAATGGGGTGGGTCTGAGATTGTTTAGAGTAGCGACGGTCTGTTTTCAGTAAATAATTGTATGTCGAATTTTATTGTTTTTCAACCACTCTGACGGGGGTGACAATCGACTTTTGCATGATAGGGGAAAGAAAATATATCACACTATCACGCAGGGTTTTTTTCATGACACGATCTCGAAGGGGGTGGTTCTGAGAGGGTTTAGAGTTCTGACGGTCTGGTTTCAGTAAATACTTATATGTCGAATTTTATTGTTTTTCAACCCCTCTGACGGGGGTGACAATCAACTTTTGCATACTATGGGTAAGGCAATATGTCGCACTATGACGCAACGTCATTTTCATGACACGATCTCGAATGGGGTGGGTCTGGGAGGGTTTAGAGTAGCGACGGTCTGTTTTCAGTAAATAATTATTGTATGTCGAATTTTATTGTTTTTCAACCCCTTTGACGGGGGTGACAATCAACTTTTGCATGCCAGGGGAAAGGCAATATGTCGCACTATGACGAAAGGTCACTTTCATGACACGATCTCGAATGGGGTGGTTCTGGGAGGGTTTAGAGAAGCGACGGTCTGTTTTCAGTAAATATTTATATGTCGAATTTTATTGTTTTTCAACCCCTCTGACGGGGGTGACAATCAACTTTTGCATGCTTTGGGTAAGGCAATATGTCGCACTATGACGCAACGTCATTTTCACGACACGATCTCGAATGGGGTGGGTCTGAGATTGTTTAGAGTAGCGACGGTCTGTTTTCAGTAAATAATTATTGTATGTCGAATTTTATTGTTTTTCAACCCCTATGACGGGGGTGACAATCAACTTTTGCATGCCAGGGGAAAGGCAATATGTCGCACTATGACGAAAGGTCACTTTCATGACACGATCTCGAATGGGGTGGTTCTGGGAGGGTTTAGAGAAGCGACGGTCTGTTTTCAGTAAATATTTATATGTCGAATTTTATTGTTTTTCAACCCCTCTGACGGGGGTGACAATCAACTTTTGCATGCTTTGGGTAAGGCAATATGTCGCACTATGACGCAACGTCATTTTCATGACACGATCTCGAATGGGGTGGGTCTGAGATTGTTTAGAGTAGCGACGGTCTGTTTTCAGTAAATAATTGTATGTCGAATTTTATTGTTTTTCAACCACTCTGACCGGGTGACAATCGACTTTTGCATGCTAGGGGAAAGAAAATATATCACACTATCACGCAGGGTTTTTTTCATGACACGATCTCGAAGGGGGTGGTTCTGAGAGGGTTTAGAGTTCTGACGGTCTGGTTTTTGTAAATACTTATATGTCGCATTTTATTGTTTTTCAACCCCTCTGACGGGGGTGACAATCTACTTTTGCATGCTATGGGTAAGGCAATATGCCGCACTATGACGCAACGTCATTTTCATGACACGATCTCGAATGGGGTGGGTCTGGGAGGGTTTAGAGTAGCGACGGTCTGTTTTCAGTAAATAATTGTATGTCGAATTTTATTGTTTTTCAACCCCTTTGACGGGGGTGACAATCAACTTTTGCATGCCCGGGGAAAGGCAATATGTCGCACTATGACGAAAGGTCACTTTCATGACACGATCTCGAATGGTGTGGTTCTGGGAGGGTTTAGAGAAGCGACGGTCTGTTTTCAGTAAATATTTATATGTCGAATTTTATTGTTTTTCAACCCCTCTGACGGGGGTGACAATCAACTTTTGCATGCTTTGGGTAAGGCAATATGTCGCACTATGACGCAACGTCATTTTCACGACACGATCTCGAATGGGGTGGGTCTGAGATTGTTTAGAGTAGCGACGGTCTGTTTTCAGTAAATAATTGTATGTCGAATTTTATTGTTTTTCAACCACTCTGACCGGGTGACAATCGACTTTTGCATGCTAGGGGAAAGAAAATATATCACACTATCACGCAGGGTTTTTTTCATGACACGATCTCGTAGGGGGTGGTTCTGAGAGGGTTTAGAGTTCTGACGGTCTGGTTTTAGTAAATACCTATATGTCGAATTTTATTGTTTTTCAACCCCTCTGACGGTGGTGACAATCTACTTTTGCATGCTGTGGGTAAGGCAATATGCCGCACTATGACGCAACGTCATTTTCATGACACGATCTCGAATGGGGTGGGTCTGGGAGGGTTTAGAGTAGCGACGGTCTGTTTTCAGTAAATAATTGCATGTCGAATTTTATTGTTTTTCATCCCCTTTGACGGGGGTGACAATCAACTTTTGCATGCTAGGGGAAAGGCAATATGTCGCACTATGACGAAAGGTCACTTTCATGACACGATCTCGAATGGGATGGTTCTGGGAGGGTTTAGCGTAGCGACGGTCTGTTTTCAGTAAATATTTACATGTCGAATTTTATTGTTTTTCAACCCCTCTGACGGGGGTGACAATCAACTTTTGCATGCTACGGGAAAGAAAATATATCACGCTATCACGCAGGGTTGTTTTCATGACACAATCTCGAAGGGGATGGTTCTGAGAGGGTTTAGAGTTCTGACGGTCTGGTTTCAGTAAATACTTCTATGTCGAATTTTATTGTTTTTCAACCCCTCTGATGGGGGTGACAATCAAATTTTGCATGCTATGGGTAAGGCAATATGTCGCACTATGACGCAACGTCATTTTCATGACACGATCTCGAATGGGGTGGTTCTGAGAGGGTTTAGAGTTCTGACGGTCTGGTTTCAGTAAGTACTTATATGTCGAATTTTATTGTTTTTCAACCCCTCTGGCGGGGGTGACAATCAACTTTTGCATGCTATGGATAAGGCAATATGTCGCACTATGACGCAACGTCATTTTCATGACACGATCTCGAATGGGGTGGGTCTGAGAGGGTTTAGAGTAGCGACGGTCTGTTTTCAGTAAATAATTGTATGTCGAATTTTATTGTTTTTCAACCCCGTTGACGGGGGCGACAATCAACTTTTGCATGCCAGGGGAAAGGCAATATGTCGCACTATGACGCAAGGTCACTTTCATGACACGATCTCGAATGGGGTGGTTCTGGGAGGGTTTAGAGTAGCGACAGTCTGTTTTCAGTAAATATTTATATGTCGAATTTTATTGTTTTTCAACCCCTCTGACGGGGGTGACAATCAACTTTTGTATGCTAGGGGAAAGGCAATATGTCGCACTATGGCGCAACGTCATTTTCATGACACGATCTCGAATGGGGTGGTTCTGGGAGGGTTTAGAATAGCGACGGTCTGTCTTCAGTAAATAATTGTATGTCGAATTTTATTGTTTTTCAACCCCTCTGACGGGGGTGACAATCAACTTTTGCATGCTAGGGGTAAGGCAATATGTCGCACTATGACGCAACGTCATTTTCATGACACGATCTCGAATGGGGTGGTTCTGGGAGGGTTTAGAATAGCGACGGTCTGTCTTCAGTAAATAATTGTATGTCGAATTTTATTGTTTTTCAACCCCTCTGACGGGGGTGACAATCAACTTTTGCATGCTAGGGGAAAGAAAATATATCACACTATCACGCAGGGTTGTTTTCATGACACGATCTTGGTGGTTCTGAGAGGGTTTAGAGTTCTGACGGTCTGGTTTTAGTAAATATTTATATGTCGAATTTTATTGTTTTTCAACCCCTCTTACGGGGGTGACAATCAACTTTTGCGTGCTAGGGGAAAAGCTATATGTCTCACTATCACGCAGGGTCATTTGCATGACACGATCTCGAAGGGGGTGGTTCTGGGAGGGTTTAGAGTTGGGACGGTCTGTTTTCAGTAGATATTTATATGTCCAATTTTATTTTTTTCCTCCCCTCTGACGGGAGTGACAATCAACTTTTGCGTGCTAGGGGAAAGGCAATGTGTTGCACTATCACGCAGGATTATTTTCTTTACACGATCTCGAAGGGGGTGGTTCTGAGACGGTTTGAAGTTGCGACACTCTGTTTTCAGTAAATATTTATGTTGAATTTTATTGTTTTTCAACCCCTCTGACGGGGGTGACAATCAACTTTTGTATGCTAGTGGAAAGGCAATATGTTGCACTATCAAGCAAGGTTATTTTCATGACACGATCTCGAAGGGGGTGGTTCTAAAATTGTTTAGAGTTCCGACGGTCTGATTTTAGTAATTATTTATATGTCGAATTTTAGTTTTGTTACCATAATTTATTAGAGTTTTAATTTTTTCGCTGGTGGTGGGAATGGACTATAATTGATAACGATATATTATCTAAATTATTTTTAAACGTGCATTCGACTTCTATTTATGAATTTTTAGCGCATAGAAATCCGTGCGATCAGCCACGGTCTGTTGCTGGAAATGCAAAGTGTGGATGTGGCTGCCTTCACACCCGTAAAAAATTTCGAGACCATTGTCACGTGAGTGGTACATACAGAGGCCCCGCTCATGAAAATTGCAACCTAAACTTTCAGGATAGTCACGTGGTTCCGGTGGTTTTTCACAATTTATCCGGTTACGATTCTCATTTCATCATACAAAATTTGGCTACGGATTTGGAAGGCCGTGTTGATTTGTTGCCAATAAATAAAGAACGGTACATTTCCTTTACCAAACATCTAGATGAAAATCTTATTAAATTTCGTTTCATAGATTCACTTAGATTTTTGGCCTCCGGTTTAGATCAGCTCGCGTCATATTTAATCAAGTATCCAATACTAAATTCAGAATTTCCTAATTTAAACGCGGAACAGCTTCGTTTGCTGCAACGAAAGGGTATTTACCCCTACGACTATTTCGATGATGTTTCTAAATTTACCGAAATTTCCTTACCTCCTAAATCAAAATTTTACAATAAATTAAATGATTCCGATATTACTGATGTCGCCTATGAGCATGCCCAACGGGTTTGGCGCGACTTTGAAATTCAAAATTTGGGGGAATATTCGGACCTTTATTTAAAAACGGACGTGTTACTCTTGGCCGACGTTTTCGAAGAATTTAGAATTAGCTGTTTAGAAACTTATGGTTTAGATCCCGCCCACTATTATACCCTCCCCGGCTATACGTGGGACTGCATGCTTAAACACACCAACATTACTTTAGAATTATTGGTAGATATTGATCAGATAATGTTTTTCGAACGGGGGATAAGGGGGGGTCTTAGTCAGTGTTCCAAGAGGTATAGTAAATCGAATAATCCCTACATGCCCGATTTTAATCCCGCAGAACCATCAAAATTTTTAATGTATAACGACATAAATAATCAATATGGTTGGGCTATGTCCATGTATCTCCCGTACGGGGGGTTTGAGTGGGTGAGTGACGATGATTTCGGCGGTTTAAATGTAAATGATGTAGCTGATAATTCCGATGTGGGCTACATTTTCGAGGTCGATTTGGAATACCCTCAAAATTTGCACGACTCTCATTCAGATCTTCCATTCTGCCCAGAACATCTTAAGCCACCAAATTCTAAACAGCGTAAACTTTTGGCCACCCTGTATAACAAAGAGCGTTACGTCATTCATTATCGAAATTTAAAACAGGCTTTGAAACATGGGCTAAAAGTAACAAAAATTCATCGCATTCTTAAATTCAACCAATCGGCTTGGCTGAAATCCTACATTGACTTGAACACGCAGCTTAGAACAAATGCTAAAAATGATTTCGAAAAGAATTTGTTCAAATTAATGAACAACGCGGTTTTTGGCAAGACTATGGAAAATATTCGCAAACATTCTATAGTAAAATTAATTTCCAAATGGGAGGGCCGATACGGCGCCGAAGCTTTAATCTCGAAACCGACATTTAAAGCGTCAACGATTTTCTCGGAAAATTTGGCCGCGATCGAGTTAAATAAATCTTAAATTTACTTCAATAAACCGATATACGTGGGCATGTGCATACTCGACATCAGTAAAACGAAAATTTATGAATTTCATTATGAATATATGAAACGAAAATTTAATAATGCCTGCAAAGTTCTTTACACCGATACCGACTCCCTTATTTATGAAATGATTTATATGCAGCTATTAGGGAGGATTGTCACGAATTTTTTGATACCAGCGACTACCCTGCGGATAATATTTATCAAATTCCGTTGGTAAATAAAAAGGTGTTGGGCCTCATGAAAGATGAGAATAACGGTAAAATAATGACTGAATTTGTTGGTTTGAGGTCGAAAATGTACGCCATACGGGTAGAGGGCAAAGATGCTGTTAAAAAATCAAAGGGTGTAAAGCGGTGCATTATTAAGAATCAAATAACCTTTGACGACTATTTAGAATGTTTGAATTCTTTTCGCGAAAAATATGTCAATCAAAATTTAATAAAGTCGGAGAAACACGCCGTCAGTTCCATCACCCAAACGAAAATTGGATTGAGCCCTCACGACGACAAACGTTATCTACATAAAGGCGATTTTAATAAGCTACCGTGGGGGCATTATTCTATTTTAGAGCAATAGATAGAAGTTTTAGTTGTAGTCTTAGGGTTTTAATGTATAAATATTGTATAATAAAGCGTATTTTTCTGTTTGTAAATAGTTCAGGACGTGGGATGTACTACTAATATATTTTATTTTGTTTTACTTTTTCTGTTTACAAATAGTTTTATCGATTATTATTAAATAAAACCGTTTATTGTTTTGACATACGTGTAATTACTCAATTACCTCTCCCACTATGTTGCAGTACCACCATCTAACAACCATTTTTAATTTTTACACATTCTTCTTTATTTTGATTACGACGCCATCTGCCAATTTTTTAATTTGCAAATTTTTACCTGTCAATTTTAAAATTGTCAAGGCGTCGCCGCGACGGCCGCCATTTTTAATTTTGACGACAACGCCATCTGACGGAGAATAGTTTAATTTTTATTTTGACGACAACGCCATCTGACGGAGAATAGTTGAACGTCACCTCCACCATTACCGTTTCCTGAATATTTTAGGTTGTTGTCCAGACTAATTCTAGGTTCTTGTCCCAGACCGGAAGTAAAAATTTCAATGGACCAATCAGAAGCCAGTATTTTGGTCGGGAATCCGCATAGCTACTCTACTAGTCTCGATTCTGTTAATAAAGAAGAATCACCTTTTTTTACTGATTTGCAACACTTTGGTGCAAACTTCGCTTAAAGTGCATTAGATGTGAGAGATAAATTTAAACAGTACTTCTGTTCTGAACAAGGAGCTCTTGGACTGGCAAGACGACTATATTTAAGACATTAGGTATTCGTATTTGTATATGTTGCAATTTGTTTTTGTAACCATTGCGAGAAATTAAACATTTTGTGCAGGTACTTACGTTCTTCTTCTATTTTCTCCCCAATTTCCCTCCACGCCTTCTCCTTTCTAGTTATATTGGAATTGGAATAATATGTACTAGTCTGATCGTAAATTTCTGAGTAGTCTTGAACGGCAAATATCAGTTGTTCTATTTTGTCATCCATTTTTGCCACAACCACTGCAAATCTCAGACTGCCGAGAGAGATAAATGTGCGACTTGTCGCAACCTGTCTCTTATCATTTCACACATCGCGTCGCGCCGTGTCGCTATGTGGAAATCGACCTTTACCCTTAAACCTAAAATCGAAGAGGAACTTGCGGTTGCAAGCAAATGGAGTTTTGGTGCCTACCGAGACTTCAGAATGGGCTACACCAATTGTGCCCATTTTGAAACCAAATGGGGGGATACGATTAATTGTGTGGTGATTATAAGATTACTGTGAATCCTGCTTTGGAGCAGGGGAATTTTTATCCATTACCAAGAGTCGAATATTTATTTGAAATTTTGAAGGGCGGTGTCGAGTTTACAAAAATTGATTTTCGGGCTGCATACCAACAAGTTATGCTATCGGAAGAATCGCAAAAAATATGCACTATCACGACGCATAAATGTCTACTTCATGTTCGCAGACTGCCCTCGGAATTTCCGAATGCCCCTAAGTTATTTTCAGCGATTTATGGATACCATCCTGGTTGGCATTCCGGGGGTGACTTGCTTCATAGATGATATACTCATCACTGGCTCAAACAGACATGAACATTTGCAGAGGGTAGAGCAAATATTAGAAAAACTGGTAGAATGTGGGTTAACAGTAAAAAAGGAAAAGTGCTGTCTTTTTCAGAGCTCGATCACATACTTGGGGCACAAAATAGATAAAGAAGGTGTTCATACCTTAAGTGACCGTACATGTGCTATAAGAAACGTTCCTCCACCACGTTCAGTACCTAACTGAATTAAAATCTTTTTTGGGGATGGTAAATTACTACTGCAAGTTCTTACCCAATGCGTCCACAATACTGCATCCTTTATATGGATTATTAAAAAAAAATCTAGGTGGAATTGGGATAGAACTTCTGGCAATGCCTACGACAAAATAAAACATATCTTGTTATCGGCAATATCGCACGTTTATTCAGATAAAGGTGAGAAACCCATAGCATTTGCGTCACGGCTATTAACGCCGGCTGAAAAAATTACTCTCAAATTGATAAGGAAGCGCTGGCAATAATATTCGGAGTTACCAAATTTGAGCAGTACTTATCCTATAGGCATTTCGCCCTAGTGACAGATCACAAACCGTTATTATCTATTTTAGAGGCGAATAAAAGTATACCGGCAATAGCGGCTAGTAGACTTCAGAGATGGGCACAAAAATTGGCAACGCATTCATATACAATAGAATATATTCAATCAAATAAAAATACCGCAGATTTTTTGTCCAGAATGCCATGTGAAACAAATGATTTACAAGAGGATGCACCCACGAGTTACCTAAATTATGTAGCACAAAATTTTAATTTAAACTGGCAAGCAATAAAAAAAGAAACTAGACACGTTCCCATTTCCGAGACGCCCTTGGTATAGGCTACATATCGATTATTTTGGCCCCTTGCACAATAAATATTTCTTCATTGTATTTATGATGCCTATACTAAGTGGATAGAATGTTTTGAAATGCGGAATATTACCGCTAAAGCAACGATCCAAAAATTAAGAGAATGTTTTGCCAGGTTTGGTTTGCCTATCGAATTAGTCTCAGACAACGACTCTCAGCTGACATCTGAAGAACTGCGGGAGTATCTTCACGCATATAATATCGGACACTTAACTGGACCGCCATGATACCCTTCTTCGAACAGCGCCGCGGAAGCAGGGCTAGTAACTCTCGAAAATAGTAGCCCTTTACGTAAACCCAACCGAGGACACAAATTTTATTATTAATAAATTCTTGTTTTACTATAGGAACGCACCACATACCACTACGGGAGAATGCCCTGCAAAATTATTACTTAATAGAAATTTATAGTGTAAGTTTGATCCATTAATTCCGAACACTAGCGACCTTAGTGGCGGAAAATCAGATTAGGGGAGACCGGGGCTCAATGGTCATAGGGGTACAGTAGTCATCTCTGAATAATTTTTTTATGTTTTAATGAATATGTTTCGCCATCTGTGAAAAGGAAACTATACTTCGGATTCATACGCACCTCTAATTTGTGGCACGTAAGTTTCCTGCTTTCCGAGTTAGTAAAAAGTGAAGCAAAAGCTGCAAGTGCACTAAAATAATGGTATGTTTAATATTTTTATTTACACTAGGTTTTCTAGTATAATTATATTAAAACAAAAAAGGTATTATTGAGTAAGCTGACCATTGTGCCCCGCACGTTGTTAATGATTATTTTTATCTGGAATAACTTGTTGCTTTTTTAAGTTATCTATTTTGCTGTTTGACCAAACCCAGTACTTAAATTACACTGTGCATCTTTTTCTCCATATTGCAGAAAATGGTGCGAAACAGACCTCGAAAAACTCAAATTGGCCTTACACAACCAAATATAATGTTTGAAGCAGTTAAGTCTGTCTTGAATGGGGGTTTGTCTGTTAAAGCTGCTGCATTCCGTTTTTCTGTGGCTCGATCAACGCTTACCCGGTATGTCAAAAAGTGCCGGGACATCGAAATAAATTGGGAAACTGCATCTTTACAAGATTTACCAGGAATGTGTCCCAATTATAATAACAGACAAATTTTCTCTGCAGAAGAAGAAGAAATTTTGTGCGACTACTTCCAAACATGTGCCAAACTCCACCACGGGTTGCATCCAAGAGCAGCCAGAACTTTAGCTTATGATGTAGCTATAGCAAATAGAAAGCCCATACCAGAATCATGGTCCAGAAACAAAATGGCAGGAGAAGACTGGCTCTCAGCGTTTTTAAAGAGGAATAATAATATTTCAATTCGCACAGCAGAATCGACATCGTTGGCAAGAGCAATGGGTTTTAATAAACTCGTTGTGGACGCATTCTTTATAAAATATGGGGCAATATTGGAAAAATTTCATTTTAGACCGGAACAAATATTTAATACTGATGAAACTGGTCTGACAACAGTTCAGGATTCAGTAAAAGTGCTGGCAGAGAAAGGCCAGAAACAAGTAGGGCAGATAAGCTCCGCAGAAAGTGGAACACTTGTAACGATGTGTGGCACCATAAACGCTATTGGGAACAGCATTCCTCCAATGCTAATTTTTCCTCGAGTGCATTACAAAGACTTTATGATCAAGGGTGCTCCTCATGGAACCATTGGTACAGCAACCCAGTCCGGGTGGATGTCTTCTGAAGATTTTCTTAAATATTTGGAACATTTTGTACAGCACGCATCTCCCTCAAAAGACAAACCAATTCTCCTCATAATGGATAACTATGATGCTCATATAACACTGAAAGCGATAGACTATGCCAAAATTAATCACATTATTCTTCTAACAATTCCGCCACACACGACTCATCGATTACAGCCGCTAGATAGGTGTGTATTTGGCCCCCTTAAAAAGTATTATAATGATGGATGTAGAGCATGGTTACTGGCACACCCTGGAAAGCGCATATCAATTTACAACATTTCTGAAATATTAGGGAAAGTGTATTCATTGGCATTTTCAACAAGAAATGTCCTGTCGGCATTTGAAAAAACTGGTTTGTTTCCGTACAACCGACATATCTTCCAGGACAGTGACTATATGGCAGCATCAGTGACTGATGTGAACCCTGATGTATCCAGCCCAACCACATCTTTGTCATTAAGTGATTTAAATTTACCTAGCACAAGTGCAGTAATAAGACCAGAAACACCTCTTGATCAGTTTATTCCTCCTCAAGCGATACATCCTTACCCTAAATCTGAAATGATAGAAAACGTTAAAAAGGGAAGAAAGAAGCGCAGTTCCCAAGTTTTAACCGACACACCAATACGAGATGCCATAGAAAAGGAAGAACAAGCAAAGAAAACAAAGAAACTTAAGAAATCTGCAAAAAGTGTTAAAAGAAATTTGAGTAAACCAAAGTCAAAAAATAACGATCCTGGTGATGCTTTAAGTGATATATCAAACTCTGAACTTCCAGATTTGGAAGATAGCGACAGTGACTTATCAGTCATTGAGGAAACAAATGCTGAAAAAGAGTTGAAAGTTGGTGGATACGTTTTAGTTAGATTTGCTTCGAAAAAGCAAATAAAATATTACGTGGGACAGGTAAAGGAGATTGCGGAGGAAGAACTTATTGTTACATTTTTGAGAAAGCATCGTGAGCGATTTAGTTTTCCATCTGTAGAAGATGTTGCTAGTGTCGATAAAGCTGAAATTGAACTGATTTTAGATGACCCTATCAGTGTTGGTGGAACGGAAAGAATGAAGAGTTCTTTGAAATTTGCGGTCAACTTTGATTCATACAATGTATGCTAAGTTTCTTCAGGAAAATGAAGTTTCGTTTTGATTACCAGGGATAGCCAATCATATTTAGTTTTGTTCTCATTTATTTGTGTTTGTTGTTTCTATGGCATATCTAAATGTACCTACATACAGGGTGATCCAAATTAACGGGGCACTATTGCTAACTTTGTTATCTTTGGAGCTACGATTCCGCTCAAATGGGTAAACTAGTAGTCTTTTTAGCGTAGATTACGATGGTGAAAACAGAAAAACAATTGAACATCAAGTTTTCGAATTATCTACGAAAATGTATTTTTTTTTAATGGAGCCCTTGTATATTCTTGTATATTTTGAAAAAGAAAATCATTCTTAACAGAAAAGTCTTAATTAACGACTATCATAAAGTTTGAAATAAAGAAGTTTTGAAGGTTTGAAGTTTTGAAACGCTACATATTTAGCGGCTAAACCAAAGCAGGCCTAGGAACAAGCGATGGTAAGTTTAATGTCAGTAAATAATTTTCGCAAATGATGTTCTTGCTTATTGCTGTTTAGTGAGTTTTCGTATAATTTTCGTGACTAAATAGCCGAATTAAATGTAGCCTCGCGTTACATTTTGATCCGCGTTCCAACAACCGAAAACTCACTAAACAGCAATAAGCAAGAACATCATTTGCGAAAATTATTTACTGGCATTAAACTTACGACTTATCATCTCTTGTTCCTCGGCCTGCTTTGGTTTAGCCGCTAAACTTAAGTGTAAAATATGCAGCGTTTTAAATGGTTCAAAACTTCTTTATTTTAAACTTTATGATAGTCGTTAATTAAGACTTTTCTGTTAAGAATGATTTTCTCTTTCAAAATATACAAGAATATACAGGGGGTTCCATTTAAAAAAAAGTCATTTTCGTGAATAACTCGAAAACTTGATGTTCAATTGTTTTTCTGTTTTCACCACCGTAATCTACGCTAAAAAGACTACTAGTTTACCCATTTGAGCGGAATCGTAGCTCCAAAGATAACAAAGTTAGCAATAGTGCCCCGTTAATTTGGATCACCCTGTATATTTAAATCTGTAACACTAGATAGCAGTGGCCATTGTACCCCTTAAGCATGGTCAATGAACCCCACATACGGGGTTCAGTGGTCACTTTTGCTGCATGTTAGAAAATGTTGCGCAAAAAAATGTTTTAGTTTTCTTCTTCAAATAAATAAAGACATTCCTTTCTGCAATGTGTAATAAATGTTTTTCAATATATTTTATTCTTCTACGCGTTGTTTATTTCAAGATTTTAATTAATTATTGGAAAATATGCCCACAGTGCCCCGGTCTCCCCTACGCAAAAAATTAATTCAGGGGGAAGCAGGACAGCAGTATTTGAAATTAATGACGCGGTTAGGGTACGAGATTATCGAAGTAAGGAAACTACGTGGATACGAGCAAATATTGTCGATGTATTAGGACAGCATACCTACCGGGTGAAAATAGTCGACGACCAGATATTACCACTAATTTTAGCAAACCCTCATCAACCCAATAATATAGAACTGAACGCGGATGGTACCCAGAATGTTATTCAAATTGAAAATAACGAAAGAGGTTCATACGATTTACGTAGGAGGAGTATGCTGCATTCACCGGAATGGCAGAATAACGTATTTGCGGTTGTCAGTTAGTAATTTAATTTTAATTTTGTTAAATTTAAAATAGGTAATTTAAGTTAATATGAAGTACCTACTTAATTTTATTAGTAAATGTCAATGATTCAGCTATGGGGTAGAATAATTATGGTTACGTTAGTTGTCATGTGCTAGATTTTGTGAGAGGGCACGAAAATTTAATAATTACAGGAGATTTCAATGCAGTCGTAGGCACAGGGCGAGAGGGCGGAATAGTTGGCCCCTTTGGATTAGGCAATAGGAACGATAGGGGAGTTAGACTGATAGAGTTCTGCGATAAACATAACTTAACGGTCGCGAACACTCTATTTCACCATCATGTTAGGAGATGCTATACGTGGAAGATGCCAGGAGACTTAGGGAGATATCAAATAGATTACATTCTCGTTAGGCAAAGATTTAGAAATCAAGTTAAGGATTGTAGAAGTTATCCAGGAGCAGATATAGATAGTGATCACAACATAGTCGTTATGAAAGCCAATCTTAAATTTAAGATTTTGAAAAAAAGAAGCGGAAGAAGGTATCTTGACCCAGAGAAACTAAAAGATGATGATATGCGCAATAAGTTCGAGAAAAAGACAAACGAAGCACTAAAGGGCACGGGTGGAAATATTGTTAGGGACATAGAGGCAGAATGGAATTGCATTAAAAATAGTTTAGTTTCCTCAGCTAGGGATATTTTGGGTCATAAACAGAATGAAAGTAGGAAACCCTGGATAACAAAACATATTGTGAGTCTAATAGAGGAAAGGCGCAAATATAAAAATAGGTTAGATGAAACAGGGAAACAAAGATATAAGGCGATCAAGTGGGAAATTATTCGGGAATGTAGGAAAGCGAAAGAGCAATGGATCGATAATAAATGCAAAGAAGTGGAAGATAAATTCGAAATAGGAAAGACTGATGAAGCATATAAAATAATTAGGAGAAATTTTAGAGAAATTGGATCTAGTACCAAAAACATTAGAAATGAGGCAGGAGATATCCTAATCGGAAGTGGGGAGAAGGCAGATAGGTGGAAAGAATATTTAGGAAACTTATATGCGGGACAGGAAGTGCAAGATATATTAGAAAGCGAAAGCAGTGTAGAGGGGGATAACCTAGGGAGTCCTATAATGAGAGAAGAGTTTGAGATAGCACTAAAAAGTTTAAGGAATAATAAAGCACCAGGTATAGATGGCTTGCAGGCAGAAATCTTAAAGTGCGCAGGTCAAGAGGTAATAGATCGTTTATTTAAACTAGTTAGTCGCATATACCTGGCAGGCGAGATTCCAGAAGATTACAAACGGAACATCATAGTAGCTTTGCCAAAAAGAAAAGGCGCGGATAGATGCGAAAATTTTAGAACTATCAGTTTAACTTCCCATGCGTCAAAAATTTTAACTAGAATTGTGCAAAGAAGGATGGAGAAAAAGGCGGAAGAAATATTAGGAGAAGATCAGTTCGGATTTAGACGAAATAGAGGAACGCGCGAGGCCATTCTAGCTTTACGAGTAATTATAGAAAAAACGATAGAAAAGAGAAAGAGCGTCTATATAGGATTTGTAGATTTAGAAAAAGCCTTCGACAACGTAAAATGGGGGAAGATGTTCGAAGTGCTGAGAAAGGTAGGGATGAAATACAGGGACAGAAGAATAATACATAATCTCTACAAAGAGCAAAAGGCAGTTATAGAATGTGAGCAGGAACAAAGGGAAGTAGATATCCGGAAGGGAGTGAGACAGGGATGTGCATTGTCACCTCTAGTTTTCAACTTATATATCGAAGATGCGATTAATATTGTTAAGGAAAGAACAGCCTCAGGGATCAATGTACAGGGCCAAACTATTAACATGCTCAGATTTGCGGATGATATAGCAGTGTTAGCATCTAGCAAAGAAGAATTAGGAGCGGCTTTGAATGAAATGGAAGCAGTTTTGACACAGGGCTTCGGCATGAAAATCAATAAAAAGAAAACTAAAATTTTGGTATGTAGGGGATGTGAAAATAGAACTAAAATGGAAATACAAATTGGAAATGAGAAGATAGAGGAGGTCGCGGATTTCTGCTACTTAGGAAGTAAAATAACCCAAGACGGTAGGAGCACTAAAGATATAAAACAAAGAATGGCGCAGGGCCGAGTTGCGTTTAACAAAAAGAAACAACTGTTATGTTCGAGAACGGTTAATATAGAGACTAGGAAGAGACTCTTAAAGTCGTATGTATGGAGTACGGCATTATACGGGTGCGAAACTTGGACAATAGGAGAAGCGGATAGGAAAAGAGTAGAAGCGTTTGAACTGTGGTGTTACAGACGCATGATGAAAATACCGTGGATAGATAAGGTTAGCAATAGGGAAGTATTAGAAAGAGTTGGGGAAAGGCGAAAGGTATGGAAAACAATAAAGAGTAGGAGAGATAGGATGGTAGGACACCTTCTAAGACACGAAGGAATAGTTCGCGACATACTAGAGTCAGAGATAGGAATAAAAAGAGGTAGGGGGAGGTCCAGATTAGACTGCTCTCAAATAGTTAGGGATGTAGGATGTTCTACTTTTAGGGAAATGCGTAGGTTAGCTCAGGATAGAAAAGAATGGAGGTACGCGTCCAACCAGTCTTCGGACTGAGAACCTTATGATGATAGTTGTCATTCATTTTGAGCATTTGTTATTCGTATCGATTTTGTTTCGTTTTGTAAGAGGGGGAAATGTGGTATGTCTTAGCATACGAACTGTATTTTATTTTACTGTTTATATTTCTTATGCCTACCGTTCTTGTTGGAAATAAAATAAGAGAATACCTGGGCAGTGGGTTGCTGCAGAGTATACAAAATGCACGAGTTTTATTTAGTAAAATATAACAATAACCTTGAATACAGATGTCACATGGGAGATGAAATACATATGACAGTTACAGGAATCGCACATAAAGACAGAATTAGAAAATAATAGGGTCCTTGCATACAATATTTCAAAAAGTCCATGTAAATAACCTTAGTATATAAATAAATAGTTATGCTGAAGCACTTTACTTGAAACTGAATCAGAAAGAATTTATTCCCAGTTAAAATTCAAACTAAAATATGTCTGCTAGAAATGACCATCTGCAGAACGGTTCGAGTGTGATGTCACACTATAGCATCTAGATATGGCACCGCAGAGCCGATGCGGTGCACGAGCAAAACGTGAGCGACCGCCCAAGATTATGTAAATTTGCTCCTTAAAAATGTTTGGTATTCTTTTTCATCAAACTTAATTGTCAAATTTTGTTAAACAATTAATGGTACACTTTTAAGCTAGATATATTTTTGACTCTTACCCTAGTTTTTATCATTCTTACGGCGAATAGAAGAGGATTTTAAATTAAAGGAATGTTCAATATTATATAAGTCTCTTTTAGTCAATAAATGTACTCTTTTCAATTCTGATTTGGTCACTGAATCACGAACTTCCTTTAAAATTTATATTAATGGTTGAAATTGCTGCAATTGCTTGACTTTCTTGTGGAGTCAAGAATAAGCGTCCTAGGTCGTTTTTATGGCTAACATGATATTCAGTATACACAACCGCACATTTTTCATTAGAGAGGACGACTTTCAATGACGCTGGGCAAAAGGCATTTATTTTATTGCTGCCCTGCACCTTCAAAAGACGCAAAACCTTGCTCTGAGAAATAAAATTTCCCGACCTATGACAGTAATATGTAATAATTCTTCTATCGCTAGTCGTCACATCTTCCCTTGTCTTGACAAATTTTTCGTTTCGATCATATTATGTTGTTCGTTTCCATATTTAAAAATTTTCAAATGTTGGAAATTCATGACCTTCTTAAAATGTTCAAGTTACACCGTCCCTTCTGCTGCATAGCACTCACACATTGAGCAGGAAAGTTTCATAGGTTTCCTTTTATTGATTATGAAAGGAATTTGATGATTTTTTTGTGGCATCCAAAAAATCTTTCATTTGAAAACGTTGTCAGGGATATGTCACATTGAAAGTGTCTCCTTGGTGATATGTCTTTTAATTTTTCCACTACCCCCTAGGAAAGCATAGTATACCGGAAACTAGATAATTGTGTTACCCGTGTGCTAAACTCGAAACTGTGCTATAATATTATTTTTGAACTCACCGCTCTCAAAATGACATTTCGCGAACCCGACAGACAAACTCAAACATACTGTTCGCGCACTAGTGCGCGAAATCTAGCAAAAACCATTGCCCTTTTCAGGCTTTCTAGAAATAATTTGACTTGATAGTAATAAAGTTTGGTTAACAAAACGCCATTTCTCCAATTTGGATGTTGAAAATAGTGAAAGAATAAAGATAAATCGCTATTAATTCGATTGACACTTTGACAACTCAATTCAATAAATTAAACCAAATGCTAAATAAAAATCTGTCAATGTAACCACTTGATTTTTTGAAATTCTAAATTGGAAACGTATTAGATAATAATTAAAAAATTATAATGTTCGTTTCAAAAAATATTGTACGAACCTCGATGCGCAAAGACGTCTTCGGCGCGCGAAAAATGTCTTCTCGCACTCGTTTCGTAAATAACTATTGAATATCGCGCAGGTTCATCAAATTTTGTATGCAGCTTTGAATAAATATCCTGTCGCGTTGAACATTTTAATGGCTACTCCGTGGAAGACCTAAATATTTTAGGTACGAACTGGTCATTTATGAATTGGTGGGCAAGAGAACAAATTAATTTGTCATTCAGGAGCCGGTTGTAATTATTAGAATATTATGCTCATAGTAAGTTTTATTAGTAGGCTACTTGTAAATTTTGACATCTGTTAACATAGACAACAAATCCTTAAAAATAAAGTTAGTTTTATGAATAAATTTATCCTCTTTAGGGGTCGTGGAAAAAATAGTGTCCATAACTCGATGGAAAGTGTATTTCCTATAAGCTCGCGAGTTATGGTACGCAACTCGCCTCTACTAGGCAGAAACTTATCAGCCTTCCAAGAAAGACCGAAGAAGACGCTGAATCATATTATTTTATGTATCTACATTTATCTTTTGCTTTAGAATTATATTCAGTAATAATTTTTCACTTCAACCGCTCAACTTCGAGCCTGTAAATTTTGCTCAAATAAATCTTAGTGTTTTTTAAAAACCAGTTTATCGAAGTCGAAATCAAAATTGGCGCAGTCGGTAGGATTGTTGGAGAACACGCGGACAAAAATCGCCGAAAGTGTTTTTTCGTTTCAACGATTTACCAACAATTTCGAACTTTGACGATTTTCGGTAAACGGTCGGGAAGTGGACAAAAATCGCTAACAACCCGAACTAAGTCAAGAAAAGGGACGAGGACACACATCGCCGAATCCTGAATAGATTAAGAAGACCTGGGAAGCGGACAAGCATCGCTGGTTCCTAGAGGCACCTAGATTTAAGAAGAAAACGGACAAAGAAATGGCAACTTTCGCACTCCTGTTAATGTAAGTGCTCAATCCTTTTAATAATTCCATTTAATAAATATAGTTTGCATTTTCATTGAATTTTAATTCATTTGAATTTAATTTTTAAACATTTTTGTGTGTAAAATAATTATTCAATATACGATAAAATAAATTCAAGTTAGGCCAATTTTATGTCAACTGGCGGCATAGATGACTTAATTGATAATTTAATTAAACTAACAGTAAGCAAGAAAGAAGAAATAATGGCAAATCCAGTAAATCCTGTAAATGTTCCGGTAAATATCGCATTGCTCAGATATCAGGCTGACAATATTCCGAATTTTGACGGAAATCCACGTCAATTAAATAGGTTTATAAATTCTTGTGAAAACTTTATTCGAACTTTCCAAAATGCTGCGAATCCAGAAGATCCAATAAATGTGTGTATATTTGACAGGATTTTAAGTAAATTGCGTGATCGTGCAGCTGACCTAATTTGCAGTCGCACCGAATTGACATCGTGGCAGTCTATAAAAGACGCCCTAAATTTAATTTTCAGCGATCAAAGAAGCATCGACTGTCTTATACAAGATTTGATTTCTTTGAAACCACAAAGAAACGAAACACCCCTGCAGTTTGGAATGAGAATCCAAGATGCTAGGAGTCTTTTGTTTTCTAAACTAAATTCTTCTATCGAATTAGAGGACGAAAAAATTATCAAAATTGCGCATTACGATGACTTCGCGCTAAAAACATTCATAAACGGTTTGCCTTACAACATGCAACTAGTGGTTAGGTTACGTAAACCTACTAGCTTAGAACAAGCCCTGGCTTTCGTTACAGAGGAAGAAAATTTTATTTATTTCAAAATTGGTCGAAACACTAATTTTCAAACCACACCGTATAAAGGTTCCCCTTTTGTCAACCAACATTATAAACCAAACAAAACACCGCAAATTCAACAACCTCAAACTAACCTCTTTCGACCAAATTTTCAACCATCTTTTCCGAATTTTAGACCGTCTTTTCCAAATTTCAGACAACCTCTGCCGAATTATCAACGTAACTTCAATAATCGTGTAATGCCATTGACGCAAAACGTACGACAACCATGGCAACAGACAAATTCAAATTTCCAAACTCCGTTTAACACATTTAGGCAAAATCCAACGTCAAATTTCCAACAGAAACCTAATTGGCAGGTGTATAATAGACTTCCTGCTCAACCTCATCCACAATTTTCAAAATTTGCGACACCCAAACCTGGCAGTCACAATATCCGTACTCAAAGATAGCAACCAGAACCAATGGACACTACTTCTAGAAATTCTAGAATAAAACCCCGTCCTAGGAATTTTATTTCTGAAGAATTATTCGCACAAGACATACAAGAATATCCAACTTCATCAAACTATCAAGGTGTTCCTACACAATATACCCCCATTCACGAGGAAGTTGAACCAGGAAATGTCGACCCGATAAATTATTCTCTAAACTACCCTGAACCCGAATATGATCCAGAATTTTTAAATACAACTTCATATTATGACACAAATAATTATGATGTTCCAGAAGAACAGTATTACGACAGTACTTATACTCAAGATACAAATTTTCACCACACCCCGAATCAACCGGACAAAACCTAATTGAATTAAATTCTTTCAAATCTAATCTACCCCATGTATATATCCCTGATCTAAATGCTCGTTTTCTCGTCGATACTGGAAGTTCAAGATCACTAATTAATCCTGATTTAGCTCATAAATATTTCGGACACCATATTTTTCACGAAGACTTTTATATTCAAACTGCTCACGACATAACCCGTCATGGTCAAGTCATGGAAATTCCCATTTTCAATATTTTTAATTCAGATCAAATAGTAAAGTTTCATCTTTTTAACTTTTCTAACAAATACGATGGTTTATTAGGAGCTGAAATTTTAAAAGAACTGAATGCCAGTATTGATTTTAATTCAAAAACTTTAACAACTCCAAATGCTAGATTACCAATTATATACGAAGAACAGAAAACGGAAATACCCCAAAATTTTAATCAGTTTAATCAAAATTCAACATCTTTGAATTATTCAATTGTAGTGCCACCCAGAGCGCAAACTTCTGTTAAAATTCCAGTTAACATAAAAAATGGAATAGGTATTCTAGAGTATACTGATTTTGGCAATAAAACTGAAATGCCTTCAGCACTTGTAAATGTAAATGAAAATTTTGCTTTGACAGTGATCACTAATTCGAGTGAAGAGTCTGTTAAACTTGACTTTCCAGAACCTATACAGATTGAGAATTTAAATATTGCGGAAGTAAATTTTGTAGAGAAAATGGAGGTTGACGAACCACCTTTCGAAAAGTATCATGATGATCTTCTAAAATCTAATTTAAAAAATTTACGACTAGAACACTGTAATAGCGAAGAAAATGAAGCAATACGTAAATTATGTTTTGAATATCGCGACATTTTTTATTCTGAAGATATTCCTCTTAGTTTCACGAATAAAATTACTCATAAAATAAATTTGAAAAATGAAACACCGATTTACACAAATAGTTACAGATTTCCACCATGTCATCAAAAGGAAGTCAAATCGCAAATAAATAAAATGCTCGAACAAGGCATTATCCAGCCGTCTACATCTCTCTGGTCTACCCATTTGGGTTGTACCAAAAAAGATGGACGCTTCAGGTAAGAAGAAATGGAGACTTGTTATTGATTATAGACGACTTGACGAACAGACTATAGACGACAAATACCCACTTCCAAATATAATAGATATACTTGACAAGTTGGGAAGATCAAATTATTTTACCACCCTAGATCTCGCTTCTGGATTTCACCAGATAGAAGTAGATTAACAGGACGTTCCAAAAACTGGCTTTTCTACACTCAACGGTCATTACGAATTCAAACGTATGCCGTTTGGTTTAAAAAACGCCCCATCAACGTTCCAACGTGTAATGGACAACATTTTACGCGGTTTGCAACATGAAACTTGTTTAGTTTACCTTGACGACATTGTCATATATTCAGTTTCCCTGCAAGAGCATATTATTCAGTTAAGGAAAGTTTTCGACAGGCTTAGAGATTCTAATTTCAAAATTCAGATAGACAAATCAGAATTCTTGCGAAAGGCAGTTCAGTATCTCGGACATGTAATTACTCCAGATGGTGTATTACCGAATCCTGACAAAATTCACGTTATAAAAAATTATCATATCCCTTCCACTCAAAAAGAAATTAAAAGCCTGCGTACAGGACAAAAACCCGAAATGAAGTCAGACGCGGACGACGCGATGACGTATAATGGCTGTATAATTAATGATAGATTTTTAACTTTATTAGAGGTAGAATCAAGCACGGCTGAGCATATTTTTTGTGCAATAAAAAATATACTTCAATAAAATAAAATACCATTTCAAAACTTAATTGGGTTTGGTGCTAATCATGCATCAGTAATGATGGGAAAATTTCAAGGGGTACAAGCAAAATTAAAAACTATAAACAAAGATATTTTCGTCCTTGGCTGTTCATGCCACAGCTTTCACTCATGTGCGTCAAAAGCCTGTGAAACACTACCCCGTACAATAGAGGAATTTGTTCGTGACGTTAGCAAATGTTTTTCTAATAGTTCCAAAAGGATTCGTCAGTTTGAAGAATTTCAAGTTTTTACCGAAACTGTGCGACACAAACTGCTCAAATTAAGTTGCACAAGATGGTTATTCCTGCATGTGAGTGTAGTAGGTTAGATACATAAAAATTGTGTTATTCGCCCGGTTCGCATGGGGAGTTTGAAAAACTTGGGAGATATGAACAAAATTTCCCATACACCTAGTGCGACCTCGTTAATAATAAGTAATTCTTTTCTTTATAAAGATTTCACCCAAGATTTAATTTTTAATTTTAGAGCGTAGTCACAAGAATTTTGGAACAATGGGATGCTCTAAAACTATTCTTCATAGCAGAAGTAGCAGATGGGACTACCATGCACAAGGCCAAAAATATATTTATTTAGATGCTTTCAGCAACCCCATTTTTCGAATTTATCTTTATTTTATGTCTTATTTCTAAAATTAGTTAATGAAATTAACTTGCAGTTCCAAAGCGAAAAGCTACAGCTCTACAATTTGGTCCCTTGCTTAAATCAATTATATCGTACTCTTCTACGATCATTTATTAAAAAATTAGTTATTGATAGTCAATTATTATCAAAAATAGAAATTTCAAATCCACAAAACTTTGTATCTTTAGATGAAGTATATGCTGGGGCCAAAGCAGCAAATCAAATTGTTACTAAAATCTTAATGCACAGGATTTACATAATTTTCGGCTGAATGTTTTAGAATTTTACATTTCTTTATGTAAAGAAATCAAAAACAGTTTTCCCTTTGATTGCGAAATATTAAATTTTGTTACCAAATTTAATCCCAAGAGTGTTAAATCTGGTGAAATTTTATCTATAAGTGAAGCCAAAATTCACTTCCCACATTCAGTATCTGATGCGAAAGAACTTGACGAGGAGTGGTGACTTTTAACAGATCTAAAGGAAATAAACAGATATGAAGATGACAGTTTTTGGCAAGAAGTTAACAAAATCACGAATGATTCAAGAGAACCTACATTTAAACATTTAAATAAATTGATGAATTGAATTTTAGTGTTACCACATTCCTCTGCTGCGGCGGAAAGTTTTTTCGCAGCTGACACTTATAAAAAGTAAAACAAGAAATCGCCTGTATATTAAAACTTGTGACGCTCTTTTGAGTTCAAAAGAATTGCTAAAAGGCACACCTTGTTTTGACTGGAAACCAAATGAAAATTTATTTAAACTAACATGGATAGGTCAGAATAGCAATAATACCATGGAAACAGAAATAATTATTGATGAGGATGTCATATTCACTTGATAATGAAGGCAAAACAAAACAGAAAAATGTTGTTTTTATGATTTTACTTGCTAAACCGAGTCCGCCAAAAAGTTTTATTTTTAGTGTTTTCTGAATAAATGATCTACTTTTGAAAATATTTTTAATTATTTCGCATTTACTTTTGTACCTATGTATTTACCGAGGCATTTACCATGCCGAAATACATAAAAATGGCTTTTGAAGCATTTATTTTTTTCTCAGGGGAGTCCCCTCCCCTTACTACACAAGAAGAAATTTAGTACCCGAACAGTGCGATCTATTACTATTTTTTCGCCAGTCTATTACTGAAAAAAATTTGTAGGTGGCAACACTGGTTTGAATAGCATAAAATTCATCTAAAATACCTTGATATTTTTGTGGTCTTCGCTCTAATTGTAAATAAATAAATTCGTCTATTGTTTCTAAACTAAGAATTTTATTTTGTATAAAATTACTTAAACATGTTAATTTATGTTTAATAGTAGAGCAACGATTACGCGTCAAAGTTGCAAATCCTGGATTCATTTTGGAAAACTATTGGCAAATTGTAAATACTTTTGTGCTTAGAATATAAAATGTCTGCAAATTGACATGCAATTCTCTAACTACGAATTCTGCGCAATGAGGTAATAAGGAACGGACTTACTATAGAGGAGTTGATTTGCGAAACTCGACAAATCCACAACATAAAACTTTTCAGGAACAGCAAAAAACATTTATCTGTATTATTTTTTATTTGAAAAAATCGGCATGATAGAAGTTGACGTGTTTGCAGATCTTAAAGCTTGCCACCCACTTGCCCGTCACAGCACGGCACGGTCCGTCCCGTCAAAATACGGATGGAATGAAAACAATGCAAATGAATGGACAACGCTGGGCCGTGCCGTGCGCTACGCATTATCAAGTTGCTGTCTTATGTCTACACGTCCTAAACTGGCAAAACTCATTGAACAATGAGCAGCGGAAGAAGCGAGGGAAGAAGCATGCTTTTTAATTTTGTCTTTTAAATGTTTAATACCGTTATCGGCTACTCCATTTTTAGCCCATATAGCATCATTTGAAAATAATAAGCACGGATAGCAAAAAACCCCAATTTTTCACACTACATCCGCAAATCCAGTCGCACAAATTGTATATAGATTCTTTAAAATATCTTTAGACATCTTTACCTTTATCCTTTGTTGTCTGTTTCAAATTCAGTTTTGGTTTCAGTCGCCCACTTTTCGGAGTTCATAATTTAATGTTCCAGTTGCCTTTAAGGCAAATATCTCCTCAACAACACTCATCTTGTTTTGCTAAAAGCTAAAATTTCACAATCACAGCTGCGACTATAAATACTGAAACACTCCACTCCACAGTCTGACAAGAACTGAGAACGGAATTAGGGAATATCGAAAAACTGAATAATTCGATTCTGCGCAGTTGTCATCGGGACATTGACCGTATTAGAGATATAGGAGTAAAAGTTGACTCTCACTTTCACTTAAGAATTCGCTATCTTCTGTCACTGTTCTTCTTTACATGCATTTCTCCATAAGCCATAAGAGCTGTGCAGCGTCAATTTGAATTATGCCCCGGCTTGCTAGCGAGCGCGGCTTGACGCCTCCTTGACTATTTCTAGTATTGCTGCGAATACAGGCCGCCGAGGATTTTAAATTTGAGACAGTTAGACAAAAAATATTTTTATTAAAATTATGGTTTTGATTAGAATATTTTAGGAGGGTCATTGACCAATTGACCTTAATGAGAAACCGCCACTGCTTTTAACCACTATATTTATACGACTGTTACATTTAATGAATAGAGTATTCTTTTAACTGCTGAATATTTTTAATTTTTTTATACTGATCCGAGAATATTTATATCTTTTATATTCCAATTTTTCCTCAATTCATTCACAGTACGATGAATTATATCACGTCGTCCAGTCCTCGATATCACTTGAATTACCATGTAGTCCGCTTCGCGAGCTACCTACCATGCACATTACAAAGGAGAGAAAACCCTCTCCTGGCCCACCGAGTGCGTGGGCATCCGATGAGTATTCATTCGTTTCATGTGCATCTACCTCTACCGTGCGGACGTCGTTCTTGCGTTGTCCTGTTATAGTTACGGAAACAGGTGTGTTTTGAGTGCATGTACGTAAGTACATACATTCCTTATTAATCTTCTTTTTAGCTTTCATTTTTCGTCATGGGAAAGTCGAAAGACTTACTTAAACGGCTAGATAAACTGGAAAATGAGTTAAAAAGGGTACGCCACAGACATTCCCGTTCAAGGTCGAATAGTCGTTATCGGTATCGTCAGTGCGTAAGTCGTTCTCGGAGCAGATCTTTTTCGCATAGAGACAACTGTGCTCGCCGTCCCTCGTGCAGGACGGGATCACGTCACCGTGAAAGCCGCACTCCGAGCGAGTCGGTTTCACGAAGAAGCCGTAGCCACATCCGGCGCAGTTTGAGTCGGGGTACCCTTCGGACTTCTCCACGATATATCTCTTCCGATGACCATCCTCATTGCGAGGCGGCGTCGAATGTTGATGTCACTAGGTCCGAATCCCCGGAGAATCTAAAAACGGATGATTCTCCTATTTTAATAATAAACAAGACACAGAATTGTCGGAAGATACTCTAAATATTCTTAGCGTGGACCCTAACAAAAACAAATCATCTGAGTGCAAGCTTCATTCGGCGTTAGCATCTAGGTGGTCTTACTCTTGCCAAAAGAGGAGCTTCAAACTCTATTAAGCCAGTACGCTATACCTACTAATTGTGCTTTATTAAATGCGCCTTTGATTGATCCCGAAATCAAAAATATTTTAACTAGTCCACAACATACTAGGGATACAAGTCACTTCGGGTACCAATCGTTACTCGGAAAAGGGTTAGCTGCGATGGGGTCAGCTATAACTTCAATTCTATCAGAGGAAGATAACATTCCTCGGCCTCTACGTGATGACATACTGTCTCATTTAGCAAATAGCAGTCGACTTTTAACCAATCTTTTCAAGGAAGTTAGCCAAACCAGACGCCAGTTAATATTTCCTCTCATTAACAAGTCGGCTAAAGACATGGTTGTCGACACTGCGCCAGGACATTTTTTGTTTGGTGACGACTTAAACATAAAGTTGCAAAACATAAAATCTATTGAAAGGGTTACTAAAGATATTCGCCCTTCAGCAGCAGCTCAGGCTATACCAAAATTTCCTACTCGCTTTCAGCCATATTACCAAGCTAGTTCCTCCAGGAAAAGGGGAGGGGTAACACGGGATAGAGGTGCTGGCTCTTATAGGAACCAGTTAAACTTCAGACGCCCGGCCCCCAGCCAGACAGAGCGGAGGCCACAGAGGGCACAAAAACCGGGCAGACAGACGCAGGCGAAACGCACTTAAAGGTGAGTAGTTATCCTGGTTGCTTAAGATTTTTTATCAAGAACTGTGAAAGAATTACTTCTAATCCTGTGATACTATCATAGATTATGGGATACAAAATCTCTTTTATTCACAGAGAACCCTTACTCAAGAGGGCTGCGCATCGGAAGTATTCTCCTTCTGCAGTTGTAGAATTTGCCTTAGCTGTTAACGACTTGGTACGGTCTGGGGCGATCGTAAAATGTACGCCCTGTTTTGGCCAAGTTCTCTCCCCAATATTTCTAGCTGACAAACCCAACGGCAACAAGAGATTCATTCTGAACCTTAGAGAATTTAATAAACATGTGGAGTCTCCACACTTCAAAATGGAGGATTATAGAACTCCAGTCAGGCTTATCGCACAAGATACCTTCATGACCACTGTAGATCTGAAGGACGCCTACTTTTCCGTACCTATCCACCATTCGCACCGTAAATTCTTACGATTTTGTTTCAACAACAGCTTATACGAATTCGTATGCTTGCCGTTCGGTTTATCGTCAGCTCCTTTTTGCTTCACGAAGCTTATGAAACCTCTTATTGCAAAGTTGCGGGGACAGGGTATCTCTTGTGTTAATTATTTAGACGATTTTCTAATTTTAGGCACTTCGCTTGAAGAATGTCTAAGAAACACGAATATAGCAACTAATCTTTTAGCACAACTCGGCGTCGTTGCTAACAAGGATAAAAGTCGTCTGTCTCCTTCTAAAACGCAAAAGTTCTTAGGCTTTATTCTAGATAGTGCAACTCTCAAAATAGAATTACCCATTGACAAGAAAATTAAAATTAGAGACTTAACCTCCCTCTACTAGAGAAAAACTTGTTGTAAAATTCGAGAATTTGCTAGATTTATCGGCATACTTATATCCCCCTGCCCAGCCGTCAAGTACGGTTGGCTTTACGAAAATTCCTTAGAACGAGAAAAATTCCTAGCCCTAGTAGTAACATGAACAGTAACAGTAACATGAACTTTGAAGCAAATATGACGCTTCCGGGCAGTATTCTAAAAGACTTGATATGGTGGGAATTTAATATTGATTCTGCCTCAAACAATTAAAAAAACGACAAATACGATATCGAATTTTCCACAGATGCCTCCACTACTGGTTGGGGTGCATGCTGTAATGGCGATAGAGCGAATGGATTCTGGACAGATTCAGATCTTTCCCACCATATCAATTTTCTCGAGTTAAAAGCTATTTTTCATGGTCTGCGCTGTTTTACACGCGACCGATCTAATTGCAATATTTTGATACGTTGCGATAACGCCACTGTTATTTCTTATATAAATCGTATGGGGAGCATTCAGTTCCCTGTTTTAACCTCCCTTACGAAAGACATATGGCAATGGTGTGAGCAAAGAAACCTGTGGATGTTTGCTACCTATATAAAATCGATAGACAATGTTGAGGCGGACAAAGAATCGCGATGCTCTAATACAGAGACAGAATGGTCATTATCACAAGACAACTTTGATTATTTCAGCAGAGTGTTTGGATCTCCAAAAATAGATTTGTTTGCGTCTTTTATCAACGCAAAGTGTGAGAATTATGTCTCTTGGCGTAGAGACCCTGGTTCACATGCGATGGATGCGTTTACGCTGAATTGGAGAACTTCTTTCTTTTACGCCTTTCCGTAGTTTAACCTAATTTTAAGATGCCTGCAGAAAATTGTACACGACAAGGCAAACGGCATTGTTGTGGTACCATATTGGCCTTCTCAGCCTTGGTACCCCCTTTTCTCCCGGTTAATACACACCAAAGAAATTTATTTGAGTCCATCTGATAACCTTTTGGTTTCTCCTTCCAGTGCAGTACATCCGCTAGCAGACCAACTTATCCTGGTTGCCGCCACATTATCCGGCAATCCTACCTAGAAAAGAACCTTCCGGATCATCTGATACACACAATCCTTGCATCGGTTTCGGAAAGTACCCTAGGGCAATACAACTGTACATATCGCCTGTGTGGAATTTCTGCAAGGATGGGGACATACCTCTCTATACTGCATCCATTACGCAAGTTCTTTCCTTTTTAACCCCCGACAAAAAAGAGGGGTGTTATAAGTTTGACGTGTCTGTGTGTCTGTCTGAGGCATCGTAGCTCCTAAACGAATGGACCGATTTTGATGCGTTTTTTTTTGTTTGAAAGCTGACGTGATCGAGATGGTTCTTAGCTATAATTTATGAAGATCTGTTCAGGCGTTTGATGATGTGTGGGGGGGTTACTTAAAATTTTTAATTTTCATTATTGCAACATGTATCTGATGAACGAAATTACAAATATGGGTCACTAAATTCGCACCGTTCGGCACTTGCATTCATAATGTCGGAGAACCTGGGATCAAACCATTTTATCAAACGTTTTATGAAAGGTATGTCCAGGTTGAAGCCCTCCAGACCGAGATATGAGTCTTTGTGGGATCCCCGACCACTTCTACTCTTTATTGAAAAAATGCCTTCGCCTTTAACGTTGCGACTGTTGTCTCAAAAAGTTGTTACTCTACTCGCTCTAACGTGAGGCCGAATGCAAACTATCTCTCTAATGAAGTTATCGAACATAAAAGAGAATATGAATACCATACAGATTGTTATTTCGGATAGAATTAAAACCTCCGGTTTAAGCAAAAGTCAACCTGTTCTCCATATCCCTTTCTTCGCAGAAAACCCACATATTTGTGTTGCCACGGCCTTAACAGAATACATCCAGAGAACAGCAGACTTAAGGAAGCCAGAATACGATGAAATATTTTTGTCCAGCAGAAAACCTCACAAGGAAGCGAACAAACAGTCATTAAGTAGATAGGTGAAAGAAACACTTTCTGCTGCTGGAATCGACATATCCACCTATAAGGCTCACTCGACTAGACACTCCTCAACTTCGGCTGCCCTGAGACAGGGAGTCTCAGTGGAAACAATATGCAAGACGGCGGGGTGGTCCCAAGGTTCTCTAACTTTTGCAAGATTTTATAACCGTCCTTTATTACATAAGACTGATTTTGCCCAAGCAATCTTGAATTTATCGAAAGTCAACTGAAGGTTTTCTAGATACAGAGAAATTAAATTTTTGTTATGGTTAAGGTTAGAAGAATGTTTGGTTTTCTTTATCGGTGATTTTGAAGTTATGTTTTCTTGATATTCGGAAATTATACTAGTTAAATTACATGGATTTTCAATTTCTCTCTGACCCTGCTTTCTGTTCACACCATCAGTCGCAACAATGAGATTTCTTTAAACATCTACGTGGTAATTCAAGTGATATCGAGGACTGGACGACGTGATATAATTATTACATCAAACGAACTTACCTAAGTGACGTTCGATCGTAATTATATGAGTCGTTCAGTCCGAAGATATCACTTCCCACCCTCCCGCCGCTTTCCCCTTGTTGCGATGCCAGTATGGCTAATCTTTGAAGAAAATGAATACTCATCGGATGCCCACGCACTCGGTGGGCCAGGAGAGGGTTTTCTCTCCTTTGTAATGTGCATGGTAGGTAGCTCTCGAAGCGGACTAAGTGGTAATTCAAGTGATATCTTCGGACTGCACGACTCATATAATTACGATCGAACGGCACTTAGGTAAGTTCGTTTAATCTAATAATTTTATAACTAGAGAGCGGATTTATAAGCATTAAAAAAATATTTATAGCATTATAATAACTTATAACTTTCTATAAATTTCTTTTCGGTGGTAATTACAGCTTCTTTTCTTAAATGTTTTTCTACCTGCCCAAATGCTCTATCTGCGGGGAGAAAACTGTGACCCCTAACTGGGAAGTGCAATTGCACTTCATTATTTTCTAACCAATACATCAAAGCATGTAAAACAAAATTATTTTTATTTTGGCCACCATAGCCATTTCAAAAAATATAATCTGTAGTAATACAATAAGTGGTCTGGAATTGTCGGAAATTTCACGAAAGCTGTTGCGTTGCTTGGTAGCCACGAGTGTAAATTTGACAGTTAAAATATCACGAGCGCTTGCGCGAGTGATCTTCTGTCAAATTTACACAAGTGGCTAGTAAAAGCAACAGCTTGAGTAAAATTACCTAAAAATTCCAGACCACGAATTATTGTATTTGACAAGATTATTTTTTGAATCGAAGCAAGGTAGTTCAAAACGAAATTTTATCTCAATTAATTCACATACAAAAAAATGTGTTGGGAATATTTGACGTTTGGCAGGTACAAAAGTAACTAGATTATGTTTTTCATCGTCAAATTGACCAATAGGAACATTTCATTTGGGTCTAGAAGCGTGTATTATTTCCGTAATTTTTTTCGATAATTTTGCTTGTTGATAAGTTGCCATAGTTGCGAATTTATAGGTGCATTTATAATGTATAATCTAGTTACTTTAGTACCTGCCAAACGTCAAATATTCCCAACACATTTGTTTGTATGTGAATTAATTGAAATAAAATTTCGTTTTGAACTACCTTGCTTCGATTCAAAAAATAATCTTGTTAAATACAATTCGTGGTCTGGAATTTTTAGGAAATTTTACTCAAGCTGTTGCTTTTACTAACCACTCGTGTAAATTTGACAGAAGATCACTCGCGCAAGCGCACGTGATCTTATAACTGTCAAATTTACACTCGTGGCTACCAAGCAACGCAACAGCTTTCGTAAAATTTCCGACAATTCCAGACCACTTATTGTATTACTACAGATTATACATTATAAATGCACCTACAAATTCGAAACTATGGCAACTTGTCAACAAGCAAAATTATCGAAAAAATTACCGAATTACCGGTAAGGAAATTTCACACCTAAATAAAATAAAATACTAATGGAATTAGTCTGACATTTTTGTCATCGAAAACACAATATGGAACTAAAATTGTAAAGAAGCCTGCGTATGTCAATGAAAAGTGCTGTCAGTTGACATGCAATCGTCTACTCAGGGGGGCTTCACTGTTATGCACGACCTTGAACTATGTTAGTTTCAGTTTCTGTAAACCGTTTTAGATGGCACTACGATTCTGACATTTGCCTTCGAAACTCTGTATTACCGATTTCCTGAAATTTTAATCCAAAGTATGCGGCTTTCTGTCGCAACCGGCATCGTCAGACAAAATGGAAAATTTAAAAATTGTACATTATTTTAGATATTCCGTGGTTACGTTCGCAGAACATCTAAATATGGTTACGTTTTCTCGATACGCAATAATTGCATCAGAAGTAGGTGCATAAGAAAGAAAAAATTATTATGCACAAAAAAGCAGCAGGCCGGTACGTATATATTTTGACTTCCGTCAGTAGGTACTTCGTTGACATCTCTGCGAATGAAGAGTTTTTCCTCGGACATCGAGATAGCATCAATGCGGCTGTGAAATGTCTTCTTTCAACGTTTCCCGGTGTTGAATTAATATACTAAATTGCGCAAATTTCGTAATTAACGTTTACAAGTAAGTTTCATTTGATTTTAGTATTAGTTTTCGTGCGCTAAAGAATGCCTATTTGGCGTTCTTTAGCGTTATTTATGTTTCTACTTTCAAAATCGGCAATCTGAAGAGTCAGCCAATGAAAATCAGATGTGGAGTACCACAGGGGAGTATACTGGGACCCACCCTGTTCTCAATATATATAACTTTTATAACACTTTCGAAAAATTTTATTTTTAAAAAGAAACTTTATTTATTATAATTTACATGCGTAAGCTTCGGACATAAAAATCTGACTAACAACTAAAAAGAAACGTTCTCACACAATAATAATGACAGCTAAGCAACTTTACATTTATCAGTTGTCTACACGTGTACTTCCTGTGAATACAAGGTGTAATGACACTATATTGCAATAAGATATGTACTATAACTCCTCCATCGCTAGAATGAAGCTTCTTCGGGAAGATTAATTTTCTTTTCTCTTGATTTTGGCTGCATTTCCAATTCTTGTGGTTCCTTTCGAATTTTTGTGGATCTTTTAATTTTGATCCATTTTACTGTAAAATAGGCTATAAAGGTTATTAGTAGGACATATAAAATTGAAGTCCAAATGCTCGGTTTGTAATATTCAACATTTAAATTATCTTCTGTGATCGGATAAATGCGATTTGAAGAGATTTCCTGTAAACTGAGAGTTTTCAATTTTATTTTGAAATTTAGCATATTTTCTTGTTTCATTTCCAAATGAAGTCCGTCGACTATAGAAGGTTTTCCGAAGGTTTTATCTTGATAGACTATTTCTTGATTTTTGAAGTACAGGGTGCAGTTGCTTCTTTTTACCAAAAATATTCCTGTTAGAGTTTTGGTTTCCGACTGTGATTTGCACTTTATATTGAATCTTTCTTCTTGTGGAAATACTGCCAAGTATTGATTAATTTCGGGGACCATTTCCAAGTGGTTTTTCGTTATTTCTAATTTGACATACTGACAATCGCTCGTGTTCATTTCCGATAGAATTTTTTCTTCACATAGGGCCATGTTATTTCTTAGTAAATAATTTGGACATTGAAATATTTTACCTTGGGTACAAATATCATTTAGAGGCTTAACAACATTATCGGATTTTAGTAAATACTTAACATCTGGAATAATTGTTCTAAATTCTGACCCATATTTTGTAGGAATAGGAAGTAAGTAATAAAGCTGAAAATTCTTCTCGAAATCGATTGGTATTGAAATAAAGTAACTAATTTTAGTATTATCAATTTTGCAATTAATTTTTATTACGGATTCAAAGTCTAATATGTTTTCATAAATTACTTCAAAAGGAAGTTCGTTTTTATAATGAGATGAAATTCTTTGTAGTTCCAGAAATAAATCTCTAGTTTTTATAACACTTGGATGGAGAACATTTAATTTACAGAAAGTTATAGAATTTTCAATATCTTGAAAAATATCTAGAACTGCGTTGTAGAGAATTAATAACTGATTATACAAGTCTTTAGCGAACAAAATATTTTGATGAATTATTTTTTCGTTAACCATTTGCTTTAATTGAAGGATTCTTGAAGTTAAAATAATTTCATTGTGCTGAATGTCTTGTATCGTATTGTTAAAATTTTTAATAAGTCTGTGACTGCTAGAGTATTCGAATTTTAATTGATTCGCCAAGTTGTGTTCGTTCTCTTGAACGTGCTTTAGAATTTTCTCAAATTTTTCACCATCTGCGGCATCCAAATTGCCGGTTAAGGTTTTGATAATCGTTCCTAAACCATTAATCAAACCTCGTTTTTTCCTAGAATTATTTTGCAACTTAATGTTCTCGATTTTTTCATTAATTATTTTCTGTGTGTAAAGTACTATCTTATTATAATTCTCTAATTCACTAACATAAACACTATTATTTAAACTACTCAACCTAAGACTATCGTATTGATTATTTAAATTATTATATTGATTATATAAGGATCTCAAGTCATAAAAATGAGTAAAAGTATGTTCTGAGCGTTGTAATTTAGCTGGACCCAATAATATTGGTAAAATACCTAAATTGTGGGTGATATTCCTTATTTCTGCTCCTCTTCCGATTGTAAGGAACCTGAAATAGTTTTAAATTTGTAAGTTTCTTTCCTAGGTCGCTTAATATTTGATAAATGAATTTTCTCTCTAGTATTATGATGAGTTGGATTGATTTTACCTGTTTTTAATTCTTTATCTATCGATCTAAGAGTTTCTGGTTTGTATTTATTATTTGTCTTACTCTGTTTTTGTTTATTTTTAACGAATATTTTTTCGGGTACTTCCGGGAGATTTTCACGGATTTCATTAATTTTTCCGATAACATTTTCCTTCTTTTGTTGAAGTTTTTCGTTTAAATTTTGGTACATTAATTTAATTTTGTCTCTATGACGTATAGCATAGTTATTGACAATTTGTTTTTCAATTTCAATATTAAAAGGAGATTCTATATCTAGGTGACCTGTTACAATTTCATATGGTTTTAGATTTGTAGCAGAATGAATTGTATTGTTATAAGCCAACAATGCATAATTAAGTTTTATTTCTATTGGTTCATTTTGGTAATCTTTTTGATTGTTAAAAAGTCTAATGTGCTCGATTATTGTTGAATGGAAGCGTTCTATCATTCCATTTGATTCTGGATGTTGCGAACTAATAAAATGTACATTAATTTTACGAAGTTCTAAAATTTCTTGTAGAGCCGAACCTTTAAATTCTGAACCATTATTGGTTATAATTTGTTCAGGAATGCAATGATGCGTAAAATATTTAATTAATTTGTTTATTACCTCTATACTTTGAGTAGAATTTACCTGATATGCTTGCGCGTATTTCGAGAAAGCATCTATTATTGTCAAGAATTTAACTTTATCTAACGAAATAACATCAATATGTAAAATTTGGGATGGTCTTGTTGCAGTAGGAGTTAAATTTAGTTGTAATTTCAGTGGGTTTCTATCATACTTTGTGATTTGACAAATTTCACAATGGTTAATATAAGTTTGAATTGATCTACGTTGATTTGGCCAATAGTACAAATTTTTTATTCGATTATGTGTTTCATCAAGACCTCTATGATTCGTTTTTCCTTCATGGTAATTTTGAATAGATTGTCTGATTTCATCTTGATCAATAATATCAATTAATTTTTTGGTACATTTAAGCATTTTTATTTCAGAGTTTTTAAAGTAGTTTTGAAGAATTGTACTAAACTTCTCGTAAACTGGATCTTCGAAATATAGATGATATTTAATTTTTGGAACAATAAACTCTTTAATAAATTTAATTACATCTAGTTCAAATTTATTTTCGGAGAATTGAATAAGTATTCGTTGTTTGTTTCCAAACAATTTAATAATAGTAGGTGCTGCAGGTGCAAAATTAACTTTTGAAATGATTAACTGGTTTTTTCCTACGTTTACTGGACAATCTACAATTGGTACTCCAATTATAGGATTTTCTTCGCTTGAATGAACAGTTTCTAGTTCGTCATCATCGTTTATATTTTCTACTTCTACAACTAATGATTGATTATCGCTATTTTGAGTTGAAGTGCTTGGCCTTCCTATATCTTCGCTAAATTTTTCGATATATTGGAGAATTCCTTTAGAATTTCCTGGCGTTTCGTTCATATTAAGTTCGATGCGAGATAATGCATCTGCGTTTGTGTTTAAACAACCTTTTTTGTGAATTATTTCGTAATTATATTCTTCAAGTTTGAGTCGCCATCGTATTAATTTTGAATTTGGCTCCTTCAATGAAAATAACCAAATAAGGGGTTTGTGATCAGTAATGATTTTAAATTTAGTATCGAATAAATATGGCCTGAAATATTTTACAGCCCAAACAATCGCTAAACACTCTTTTTCTATAGTCGAATAATTTATTTCACAATCAGTTAATGTTCTACTTGCGTACGCCACTGGTAAATCACTGCCAATTTTTCCTTGAGACAAAACAGCGCCTAATGCAAAATTACTGGCGTCTGTGGTTAAATTGAATGGTTGGTCAAAATCTGGATACTGTAGAATAGGTTTGTTTATTAGTAAATTTTTGCATAATTCGAAACACTCTTTATATTCAGGATCGTTAATATTTATTACGTTATCCTTCTTTAAACACTTAGTCATGGGTTTCGTTATTTTTGACAAATTTTTAATAAACTTTCTATAATATGAGAGTAATCCTAGAAAACCTTTTATTTGTTTTGCATTTTTTGGTATTGGATAATTCTGTATAGTTTTAATTTTATCAGGATTCGGCAGAACACCTTCTGGGGTTACGACATGTCCTAGATAAGCGACTTCTTTTCTTAAGAACTCCGACTTATCCAACTGTATCTTGAAATTCGAGATTCTCAATCTTTCGAATACTTGTTTTAAACTATTAATATGTTCCTGTAAACTAGTACTATAAATAATTATATCGTCCAAGTAAACGAGGCATCTTTCGTTCTGAATTCCACGCAAGATGTTATCCATTACTCTTTGGAATGTAGCTGGAGCGTTCCTCAGACCGAATGGCATACGTAAGAACTCATAGTGACCGTTCTCTGTGTTAAAAGCGGTTTTTGGAATATCTTCTTCAGCCATTTCAATCTGGTGAAAACCCGATGCTAGATCCAATGTAGTAAAATAATGGCATTTGCCTAATTTATCTAACAATTCCGTGATATTGGGCAATGGATAACGATCACCGATCGTTTTTTCATTCAGCTTTCTGTAATCTACTACAATACGCCACTTACGCTTTCCTGACGCGTCCAATTTTTTTGGAACCACCCAAATTGGTGAGGACCAAGGAGAACAAGATGGTCGTATTATATTTTGATCCAGCATTTTCTGAATTTGATTGCGTACTTCTTGCTTATGTACGTGGGGGTACCTATATGACTTTGTATAGACAGGAACGTCATCTTTAGTTTTAATACTATGTTTAATTTGACTAGTGAAACTCAATTGCTTGTTTTCTAAATGGAAAACATCAGCATATTTCTTAATTAAATTTTCAATTGCATTTTTTTCTTCCGAATTCATATGGTCTGTGCGAATTTTCGACACATCAAATCTAACCTTTTCGGTCGAAAAATGATTAAAATTAGAATTAAAATAGTCTGGCTCGTATTCTCCGAACTTTTCTACTTTAATTGGTTGAGTTATTTCCACAGAAAACTTTTTTTCTGATGGATTTAAAATTGAACAAATTGCTTCACTATTTTTTACATTTGTTACACAAGCTGGAATTTCTAATTCCCCTAATTTCATGTGAGGTATGACAATTTCACCCTCTTGAACATTATCGATATTAACCTTAATTACTTGTTCACATCTCGGTTGCACTATCATGCAATTCGTACTATGAGATGATAAGTTATGATAAGATATTTTAATCTCACATTCTGGTGTGATTAGAATATTTTTTCTTAAATTAATTGTTGCGTTCAACTTCTTTAAATTGTCCAAACCTAAGAGAGCATCAAAATGATCGTGGAATTTAGATAAGTGAAATTTCAAAGGAAGGTTACCTTGTTTAAATATTTTTGAGCAAGGTATTATAGTGCTAAATTGTTCTATTGAGATTCCATGAGCTGTGCTTATTTGAAACGGATCCTTTTTTATTGAATTTTTAAAATATTTATTTGCCACAACTGGATTAACAAATGACCTGGTACTACCTGTATCTATTAAAATTTTTAAATTGTTTTCCGGAAATTCAATATAAGGCAACTCACTTTGATCGTTAGTTAAGTTCATTAATTCAATTTTTGTTCCGAGGCATTTTCCTCTAAAAAATTATCATCTTCCTTTGGAAATTCAACAGACGGCTCGTCGTCAATATTAAATAGTTCTTGAACTACATAATTTGGACGTTGTTGATTAAAATTTTGTCTGTTTTGCTGAAAATTTTGATGTTGTGATGGTCTCTGTGTATTTCTTGTAGAAATACTCATTGGAGTTGGTTTTGCAAAGTTTTGATTTGGATTAGGTTTGAAAACATTATTTGTATTCCTATTTTGATTAAAATTATTACCACTATTAAAACGAGTATTAAAATTATTTCTATGAATATTATTTCCATTGTAATGCGGCTGATTGTTAAATGCGTTTTGCACTGGCGATCTTGCATTATGAGCGAAATTTGTTAATTGTAAAGGTTGACCTTTATTAACCTGTTTATTTAGAAAATTTGGGTTTGATTTAAAATAACTTTTAAAATTTTTCTGTTGGTGAATATCCAACTGAAAATCGTTAGTAAGCATGTTCAAGGCAACGTTCAAATCTGCTGGGTTTTTAGTTCTCATGAGTGAACCTACAGGTTCTTTCAACCCGCGTAATGAAATCCTAAGCGCATAGTTGCGAAAATATCCTATCAACACATGAGATTCATTCAGAAATCTAGGCAACAGTTCTGTTTGACCATGAAATTCTGGAACCATGTCCAAATATTCTTTTTTTAGAACAGGAATTTGATTTTGATTAAGAGCCATTTTTGTATTAGTTCTGATTGGTGATCTAGAACGATAAATTGAACTTTGTTCAAAATTTGAGTCAGAGTCCGAACTTTCAGAAAGAGATCTATTACTTAAAGAACCTCTAAAAGACATAAGTACTTACAGCAATATTATTGTCCTCGACATCCGGCTTTGATATTCCCTCAAAGATGGATTGTCCGTCGTCTTCTTGTTGAGCTACTCAGTTCACTCAACTAAAAGTTTTTGGTTAGCTACTTTTTTCACCAACACAAAGTTCTATCGATAACAAATCGTTAAAACGAACCAAATATTATGTTCTCTAATATTTGTTTATCGATCCTACCGACTGCGCCACTTTTATAACACTTTCGAAAAATGTTATTTTTAAAAAGAAACTTTATTTATTATAATTTACATGCGTAAGCTTCGGACATAAAAATCTGACTAACAACTAAAAAGAAACGTTCTCACACAATAATAATGACAGCTAAGCAACTTTACATTTATCAGTTGTCTACACGTGTACTTCCTGTGAATACAAGGTGTAATGACACTATATTGCAATAAGATATGTACTATAACTTATATATATATATATATAAATGAACTTTTGTTTCAACCCTTACATGGAAAGCTGTACTGCTATGCTGATGACGCATGCATCGTTTATGGCGGACCGAGTGAAAGGATACAAGAACATACTAACTCAGACATGGCACAAGTAAACGAATGGTTAAAAGAAAATAAATTAACTTTAAACACACATAAATCAAACTATATCATGTTCAATACGGGAAAACATGACAACGACATAAGTATAAAAGGAGAAAGACAAAAACTGGAAAGAACAAGAAAAGTCGAATACCTGGGACTATTATTAAATGAGAGACTATGCTGGAAAGAACAAATAGACAGAATTATACTTAACATAAGACCAATAATAGGAGTACTAACGAGAGTGAGGTACCTCATTTCAGAGAAAACCAGACTGACTATCTATAACGCATTCATAAATCCCCACTTGACCTACCTGAATACCATCTGGGATGGTGCTCCGATGACCCATATACAGCCCCTTTTAAGACTTCAAAATAAAGCAATTAACAAACTCTCCATACATATGAACAATGCCTCTTGTTATACAAAATCTCTAATAATCTAATAAAATCTAATCTCTGCGTAACAAATAACAACGAAATCCATAACCACAACACCAGAGGTGCAAATAATATGCACATAAATCACATGAGGACAAATACAATCAAATCCGACATTCTACGACACGGGGCAGTGCAGTATAATAAGCTACCAAGTGACATTAAGAATTCAAAGACAATTCTGACTTTTAAGAACAGACTAAAGTGTTATCTAAAAAACCAAAAAGACTGATTCATGATGTGAAATAGAAATAAACTGTAAATAATAGGAATAATAATAGGAATAATAGTTACCATAAATATAAGTTCCATATTATAAATTATTATATACCCTTTTTTTGTTATAATTCTCAAGTTACAAATAAGTTCTTTTATGTTGAGGGAAAAGTGTAAATATGAGAGCAAGACTCTCGCACACATGTACTTTCCTAAATAAATAAATAAAATAAAAAAAATGTAAAATGCTGATTAAATAAAATTGATGCCTACATATAAGCATGCATAGTCTTTGTTTTCTTTAATTTAGTTGGATTTTTAATATCAATAAAAATAAAGTTTAAATTTCATTTCTATCTACGCGCGCTTGTACACAATTGGTTCTTGTAAACAGCTAGAGATGGCGCTAAACGCGGTTCCTACTTTTAACATTAAGCTGCGCGTTCTTATTTGGGTGTTCTGTGCGTCTATTGTAGAGCATTTTTAGCAGTAAAGAATACCCTAAATAATTTAGGGGTTAGTTTGTCGTTTTTACCATGTCTCGTATTGGAAAAGATAACCAAGAAAGTATCAGAGAAGAAGTTCAGCATTAAAAATGAAACTTCAGTTTTTGCATCCCGCGTCATTATTTGACAGAAAATTTCCGCTTATTAATTTCGCTCAGGGCACCGTGGAGGATGAAAATTTCCGGAAATTTTTTGCGTCGCCGTGGTAACGAAACCAAAAACAAACTTCTGATTGGCTAAAAAAGCGAGGTGTGAAATTTCCGAAATAATACACGCTTCTAGACCCAAATGAAATGTTCCTATTGGTCATTTTGACGATGAAAAAAATAATCTTTATAATTTTTTCGTCGATATTCGTTCAAGTGATGACAGAGAGCCTTCTGTTGAATTGTTTATCCGCGACTTGCCCTATCTTCTGTTCATAAAAACGCAACAGAAAATATGCATAGATATCTGTCAGGAATAAAATGCTTCCTGTATAGGAGTCTTTGGTAGTGGTAGAATCTGTTGTAGGTCGAAACAAAATGTAATTGCATCATTTTTTATTTAATTAATGCATAAAATGTATTTGCCCTTTTTACGAATAGCTAATTGCCCCATTAAAAGAGATTTTTTGTTTGTATCTTGTTCAGATTTTATTTTTAATGAAACACATGATGTGTATGCATCGCTTGCGGGAGATGCAAATCCAATATTAAAATCCTTATTAAATAGTTCATGAAAAAACCTACATGTAACCTTGAGATTATCTGAGATTATCCGAGTTGTTATTATTGTACTGAGTCCCTAGTTTTTTTTATATTTAAATTCGCAGCCAAATACACGCGCTTGATTTCTCTCTAGAATAATGTGATTCTGTAGCAGGTAGACCACCGATAATTTTGCGTACACTTTAAATGTATGGGACTTTTTGTCCCCACCCCGAAATTCTTTTGAATTTTCTCCTGGAAAAAGAATTCCTATCAGAATGTGATTTAAGGGAGAGTAATGCACAGTGATTTTCTAATACTAGATACCAACATGCAAGGTAGCCTCCACGCCAACATGTACAGACATACTTTAGTTACCTTTTTGCACTCTGGATCAATGAAATGGGATCATCTATCCTTCTCACGAGTTCTACATTAATACGCATGCTCAAGCAGCTTCCCATGTTCCCGATGCCGAAAGAGCAATATGGCGAGTGTTTTGTTTCTGGACGTCAAAACAAGTCTTGTTTGCTATGGTTTTCAGTTAAAAACTGCTAAATAGAACGGAATATCCATGCGACAAATACAAAAGTGTCAGTTTCTCATTATTGGTCGTTATTAATTGCTCAGTGATGTGTTTGATCCCTGTTTTGCTTTTAAAATAATTTAACCTCAAATACGGCTGGATTAAGAAAAGAAAAAGGGCAACCTCCGTCTCGCACATGCGCTCTTTATGTAACTCGTGACAGTGATAGCTACATACAAGTTTCCACGATAAAACGAAACAAAAACAATAAAGTATTTTGCACTTCCTGGCGTGTCCCATGATATAGGGAATATACGGCATGTTGGTATCTAGTATTAGAAAATCACTGGTAATGCAGATCCTTGTTCATATTTGTATGCTGGAAATCAAAATAAAGTATTATTGATACTTTTGTATGTGGATGATGGACTAGTTATTGGATTATGTGAAAATGAAGTAAATGATTTTCTAATTTTGTTAAAAGAACCATTTGAAGCAAAAATAACAAGAGATGTCACAAATTTTCTTGGAATGCAAATAATAAAACAGAAGAATGGTGACATATTTATTCATCAGGAGATTTTTTTTAATTTCGAAAAATTATACTTAACTTTCATTGCCCGAAGCAAATCCAGTGTCAACGCCTATGGATCTTAATTGGTGTTCTGATGACTCGCCTTAGTATGAAGGAAAATTTACGTTTCGAGAGGCTGTTGGCAGTTTAATGTACTTACATGTATATGTACGGACATATCTTATGCGGTAAATATTGCATCAAGGGCAATAAATACACCAATAGAAATGCATGTTCAACTTGTAAAACGAATTCTTCGATATATTAAAGATACTCAAAATTTAGGTTTAATATACAGTGCTGAATGAGAATTTGAAGCCTATTGTGATCCTGATTTTGCGGGGGATAAATTAACAAGAAAGTCAACAACGGGTGTTGTGCATAAATTTAAAGGTGCTGTCGTATTATGGTATAGCAAGAAACAACAATAGGCGAGTTCGGAAATTATGTTCGGAGTTAGAGTGAATGGAGTCGGAGCAAATTGATTTATGGGTCACGTGATCTTTCGAGTGAATAGGGAATGGAGTGAAGGAAGAAACCGAACGCACCAGGCCAACCTTCAGTACCTAACCTATATTTTCTGACGTTCGAGGTTCGAGTTTCAAGGAAGTTTAAGAAATTTTTATTTTTATAAAATGAACCCAGCAAATATTCGGGTATTAGCAATTGCCAACTTCGCTCGAGAAATTATGTTTGAAGATTCATCTGATGAGGAAAAAGACATAATTGAGAAGGTAGAAAATTATGCTGAAATTACAGTCATCATCATAAGGTTCTCAGTCCGAAGACTGGTTGGACGCGTACCTCCATTCTTTTCTATCCTGAGCTAACCTACGCATTTCCCTAAAAGTAGAACATCCTACATCCCTAACTATTTGAGAGCAGTAGTCTAATCTAGGCCTACCTCTACCTCTTTTTATTCCTATCTCTGACTCTAGTATGTCGCGAACTATTCCTTCGTGTCTTAGAAGGTGTCCTACCATCCTATCTCTCCTACTCTTTATTGTTTTCCATACCTTTCGCCTTTCCCCAACTCTTTCTAATACTTCCCTATTGCTAACCTTATCTATCCACGGTATCTTCATCATGCGTCTGTAACACCACAGTTCAAACGCTTCTACTCTTTTTCTATCCGCTTCTCCTATTGTCCAAGTTTCGCACCCGTATAATGCCGTACTCCATACATACGACTTTAAGAGTCTCTTCCTAGTCTCTATATTAACCGTTCTCGAACATAACAGTTGTTTCTTTTTGTTAAACGCAACTCGTCCCTGCGCCATTCTTTGTTTTATATCTTTAGTGCTCCTACCGTCTTGGGTTATTTTACTTCCTAAGTAGCAGAAATCCGCGACCTCCTCTATCTTCTCATTTCCTATTTGTATTTCAATTTTAGTTCTATTTTCACTCCATCTACATACCAACATTTTAGTTTTCTTTTTATTGATTTTCATGCCGTAGCCCTGTGTCAAAACTGCTTCCATTTCATTCAAAGCCGCTCCTAATTCTTCTTTGCTAGATACTAACACTGCTATATCATCCGCAAATCTGAGCATGTTAATAGTTTGGCCCTGTACATTGATCCCTGAGGCTGTTCTTTCCTTAACAATATTAATCGCATCTTCGATATATAAGTTGAAAACTAGAGGTGACAATGCACATCCCTGTCTCACTCCCTTCCGGATATCTACTTCCCTTCGTTCCTGCTCACATTCTATAACTGCCTTTTGCTCTTTGTAGAGATTATGTATTATTCCTCTGTCCCTGTATTTCATCCCTACCTTTCTCAGCACTTCGAACATCTTCCCCCATTTTACGTTGTCGAAGGCTTTTTCTAAATCTACAAATCCTATATATACGCTTTTTCTCTTTTCTATCGTTTTTTCTATAATTACTCGTAAAGCTAGAATGGCCTCGCGCGTTCCTCTATTTCGTCTAAATCCGAACTGATCTTCTCCTAATATCTCTTCCGCCTTTTTCTCCATCCTTCTTTGCACAATTCTAGTTAAAATTTTTGACGCATGGGAAGTTAAACTGATAGTTCTAAAATTTTCGCATCTATCCGCGCCTTTCCTTTTTGGCAAAGCTACCATGATGTTCAGTTTGTAATCCTCTGGAATCTCGCCTGTCAGGTATATGCGACTAACTAATTTAAATAAACGATCTATTACCTCTTGACCTGCGCACTTTAAGATTTCTGCCTGCAAGCCATCTATACCTGGTGCTTTATTATTCCTTAAACTTTTTAGTGCTAGCTCAAACTCTTCTCTCATTATAGGACTCCCTAGGTTATCCCCTTCTACACTGCTTTCACTTTCTAATATATCTTGCACTTCCTGTCCCGCATATAAGTTTCCTAAATATTCTTTCCACCTATCTGCCTTCTCCCCGCTTTCGATTAGGATATCTCCTGCCTCATTCCTAATGCTTTTGGTACTAGATCCAATTTCTCTAAAATTTCTCCTAATTATTTTATATGCTTCATCAGTCTTTCCTATTTCGTACTTATTTTCCACTTCTTTGCACTTATCATCGATCCATTGCTCTTTCGCTTTCCTACATTTCCGAATAATTTCCCACTTGATCGCCTTATATCTTTGTTTCCCTATTTCATCTAACCTATTTTTATATTTGCGCCTTTCCTCTATTAGACTCACAATATGTTTTGTTATCCAGGGTTTCCTACTTTCATTCTGTTTATGACCCAAAATATCCCTAGCTGAGGAAACTAAACTATTTTTAATGCAATTCCATTCTTCCTCTATGTCCCTAACAATATTTTCGCCCGCGCCCTTTAGTACTTCGTTTGTCTTTTTCTCGAACTTATCGCGCGTATCATCATCTTTTAGTTTCTCTGGGTCAAGATACCTTCTTCCGCTTCGTTTTTTCAAAATCTTAAATTTAAGATTGGCCTTCATAACGACTATATTGTGATCACTATCTATATCTGCTCCTGGATAACTTCTACAATCCCTAACTTGATTTCTAAATCTTTGCCTAACAAGAATGTAATCTATTTGATATCTCCCTAGGTCTCCTGGCATCTTCCACGTGTAGCGTCTCCTAACATGATGGTGAAATAGAGTGTTCGCGACCGTTAAGTTATGTTTATCGCAGAACTCTATCAGTCTCACTCCCCTATCGTTCTTATTGCCTAATCCAAAGGGACCAACTATTCCGCCCTCTCGCCCTGTGCCTACGACTGCATTGAAATCTCCTATAATTATTAAATTTTCGTGTCCTCTCACAAAATCTAGCACATGTTCAATATCACTATAAACTGCCTCTACGACCTCATCACTGTAGTTAGAAGTGGGCATATATACCTGTATTATTACTGTTTTTGAAATTACAGTGTCTAATATGAATGATAACCAGTTCAAGATAAATTTTCGAGTATCACCCAACACCTTTGAAGCATTGTACAGAAAATCGTTTATGTATATGAACTTCAACACAATAATGATTCTAAAATCGGTCATCCAAAAACAAATTTAGAAAAAGAATTAATGATAACTATTTGGTACCTCAGTAACTTAGAAAGTCTCCGGTAAGTTTTTCTTCAAATTTTATTATCCTTAATTTCCTTAATAGTGAAATGCATTCCTGTAGATCAGTGGCAGAAAGGTTCGGAGCAAATCGACTGCTTGGGGCATTTTATATCGCACTTGCATTTTGTTATTAAAAGTAAACCAGCACTTTCAAGTGATCTCTTGGCCAGACAGGAGGGCACAAAATAATCATGCTAACATTTTGCAGGCAGCATATGGTTTTCCAGGTACCTACTTAAATACAACGCTAGCAAGTTTCCATTTTGGTTTTTTAGGTATAATAGGAATTATAGACGGTAGCCACATTAAAATTGAAGCTCCCAAACATTATCCGAATTCATACATAAATAGGAAAAGCTATCACTCCGTTCTTTTACAAGGTGTTTGTAATAAGGATATGTTATTTATAGATGTATATGCAGGACAGGCAGGCTCGATTCACGATTACACATTGTTTAAAAAATCAGATCTTTATCACAATATAATAAATAGTACAATACAGTGTTATGATAATACTCACATTATTGGTGATTTGGCATACAGGCTCTACAATTTTCTGTTAGTTGGGTTCAAGGATAACGGCCATGTGACGGTTCGACAACGCAATTTCAATATTATATTAAATAAGCATCGTGTTAAAATAGAAAATGCTTTTGCCCTATTGAAGGGTAGATTTCTAAGATTTAAATTTATAGAATCCACAAGAATGGACATGATTTGTTTGATAATCATGTCCTCTTGTATTTTGCATAACATATGCATCATGGAAGGTGATCTCATAGATGACTTGTTTGATATAGCTGAAGAAAGGCGACAAGAACGTGAAAATAATCCTAACAACTTTTTGGATATCGAGGGTGAAGGGCTTCAAAGTGATGCCATTAGAAAACGGAGTGATATTGTAAATTTTTTGCCACTTATTGGAAACAGAGTTGTAAATTTATGAAATTTTAAATGTAAATGCAATAAACCTATTCAAGCAATTATTTTTAAAATTTTTTAGGCCCCCCCCACACCTTGCTTGAACTGCATTTTTCTGAAACTAGATTATTTGCAAAAAAGGTATTTCCATTGGCAAGATGACACAAAATGGAGAAAACAGATACGTGTGGATGGAGGTTCTCCCTCTTCTAATTTTGAAATATAAAGCTAACAGTAAAGAGCAGCTACTTATTTGTACCGAATTTGGTTCCTACCAAACAGCGAATAGAGTTGTTTGAAAAGAAGTAATTTTTGGGGCACCCTTTCAAGAAGTACTTATATGTGTTTTTGACTTAAATGAAAACTGCAAAAACTTTCATTTCAAGAACATTTTATTTATTAGTAACTGCTATAATATAAATCACATTTTCTTTATCATCTTTTCAAACAGATCATTAAATCTGTCTAGCCTTTTCATCTTCTTAGCATGCCTTGTGTCAGCTTTATTTGTGTTCATTTTCCTTTTCTTTGAAAAGGTGCTCTCTTGTATATCACTGTCACTGGTCACTTCTTTCAAATCTGGAATAGATATTCGACATAAGAAATTGCCTAACTAACGCAACTATGTATACGGAATGTATTATTGGAACAATCACAAAAACCTAACGCAAGCATGCAGTAGTTATTGCATTATTTTTTTCTTTGTCATATTTTTAAGCTCATGGAGTATATTTCCTCCTTTACTACGTATCCTAAGGTAGGCGTTTACCTTTAAGCAGCTTATCGTACCTGATTTAACGTGCAGCCCAGAAGAACTACTGCAAGTCGCCACTGGTGTAATTTCTGGTTTTTTGTGTAAAAATTCATGGATTGCTGAAAAAAATTCCCAATTTCTTTTTTTCTGGCCCGATGTATTGTTATGCAACAGAATGCTTTTATATGTTCTCTTCAGAGACTTCCACTTTGATTCACAATTTAAAGGTGTAACTTTTCTTTTGAACTTTTCTTCACAACTAATGGATATTTTCTGCCAAACTTTCTTCTTCAGCATGTTATCAAAATCATCATTATATGCTTTCACTTTATCTATTAAATACACTGTATTTTCCGGAGTCCATATTTTCTCGTTGCAAGAACTGCTGTTTTCATCTTCCTTTAAACTGATGTCCGTTTCATTACAAACTGATGTGGACTCTATCTCCAATTAAAATTCGTCAATTATTTCCTGTGTCATTGGCAGCAACACATATTCTTGGGCTAAAAATGTTTATAATTTTTAAGTATGGAACAAAATTTTTGCTTAATACATACTTGCATTATTTTGTAATAGAATGTTTTTGTTCTCTATAATTAGATCGTTGTTCTCAGTAAGAACTAAACTATAATTAGCTTTAGATATTTCTTCCATAATTTGTACAATTTTGTTGAGTTAGCTCGCCTGACGATAATTGGGGTACTGGGGATTCAATCATTCAATTGGCGGGAAAACAGGGAAACCACAATGCGCATGCCCGCACTGCAAGACCCACATGCGAGGGCGGTGTGAATAGAGTTAGCTCTATGTACTCCACTCCGAAATAACCGAACGATCACTGTAGCGCTCTAGAGGAACTCCATTGACTCTAGTGATAATAAACGAACGCATCCGTATCACTAACTTCACTCCGAGTGCACCGAACTGAATTTCCGAACCCAGCTAATGTGTCGCGCAATCTACTACCGAAGCGGAATATATCAGTGCTGCAAGTGCATCAAAAGATGTGATATGGTTAGTGCGTTTAATAAATGTAATTGGTGTCTAAAATAAATGAATGTGCGTCACTGTTTGTTGATAATAAAAGTGCTATAAAGCTTGTTAAAAATCCTGAATATCACTAGTGTACCAAACATATAGACGTCCGTTGCCATTTTATTCGCGATTTGTTTGAAAAGAAAGAAATTAATATTGAATATACATATTTCTAGTGAAGAACAAATTGCTGATATAATGTTAGCAACGCCAAGATTTATAATGTTAGGATATAAAACGGACATGGTTGCTAAAAATAGTTCTTAAGTACTAGATATAGCAAATGTTAAATGTTTATTGTGTTTTAGGGAGAGTGTTGATGTGGGTAATCGAATTGTGACCTATTCTCTTTATGTTTAAGAAAACACAACCCACGCAATAAAAATTAACGATTGTATTTGCAGCTGTAACCTTCAGAATTCAGATTGTTTTGTTTTTGGTTTATACATTGAAATGTACAGTGCCAAACAAAGGCACCACTGTTTGAGTGTCCTCTGCTTGCTTTTTAAAATAAAGTCAGTTTATACTCAACAATTGGTTTCTTCGGTATGTTTATTATTAATGGTTTCATAACTTCCTAACAACTTTTGTGCAACCTTTGCACCTACCAAATTTCCTGCCTTTATAGATAGTACGAGAGCCCACGACCAAAACCATGTCTCATAGCATCCCGGCTAAAATCATATGAAATAGATAGATTAGATGGCCCTAGACCCGACTTAAGTGGGCAGAACGATCAGAAACCCAGCAGCTTCGTGAGGGGCCATTTCTGCCATGTCAAAAAAAAATTGGTTGACTGTATTATCACATCCCGTCTGATATTCAAAATGTACATAGACTTTGTTATTTGGTTACTAAAATGTTTGTTTTCAGACATTTTCTGCACAGCGTCTGACCTGAGCGCATTTTCAAAAATATCAACAAATTTTACCACACTGTATCATAGCATCCCGGTTAATTTTTTCTTTAAATGTTCTTTATGGCTGCCGAGATTGCCAAAATACTGTTTTCAGACATTTTCAATACCGCCTACAATTCCCAAAAGGAAAAATACGTTTGGGAGTCGAGTCGCCCAGTTCGTGTTACTCTTCCATGCAATGTTGCCAGGTCTGGTGAAAATTCACCAGATTTGGTGATTTTTTAACCCATATGGTGATTTGGTGAAAACTTTCTTAAAAAGTCTTATTTCTGGTGATTTTTTAACTGACGTAAGAACTTATAAATTTATATTAAAAAACGATTTTATTGTGTTTTTATTCTTCGTTGTTAAGTACATATTCTGTAATATCATATTATCCAAAAAACTCTCTATTATACATATGTTTCAAAAACTCAACTGCTTGAACCGGGAATCCCATCAGACTACAGATATTATTAAAAAACACAATAATGGTATGTACCAATAAATTTCCATGTTATGTATTTGTTTTGTTTTTATTTGCAATGTCAAGAATTTTGTTTTAGTTGTTATTTTACAATAGGTATGTGGTTGAAATAAACCATTTTATTTAGTTATAATTTTATTTATTATTCGAATTACATGTAAATATGCGAAAAATATAAAATCTGGTGATTTTTTGTAGAATCTGGCAACTTTTAAAGCAAGGGTCTGGTGATTTTCAGTTTTTTCACCTGGCAACATTGCTTCCATGTCAACTTACGAGTTGTACGTGACAACGTGGCTATGCGCCTGTCTCGCGTATACTCATTGTTGGTTGTTACAATTTTTGTAAAATGTCAAACTTAACTTGTGTGTTTTGCACACGAAAAACTAATGCAAAAGTGAAAATATTTACAAAAGAAACCTTAAATAAGTGCAACGAAGTATCTGAATATCGGAGTAAGAAGCATCCTGCGAGAAAATCGATTTATTCAAAAATTGACTTGCCAAAAACTGTTGATACGGACAAAGGGTACCATTCAATATGCTATAAAAATTTTACGGCCGTGAAGGTACCAAAGGATTGTACTGTTTGTCAGGAAAATGTTGTTGATATTTCGACGTCAGCGGATTCGAGCAATGAGATCGGTAATTTTTTGGAAGAAGGTGCATCTACGTCAAGAGCATGGTAAGAAAAAATATATATACAGGATGTTTCAGAATAACTTCATAATTTTCAGACTAGATAGAGGGCATATAATTAAACATCTTTTGATAATAAACTAGTGTCCGGAAATGCTTCGCTGTCGAGATAAAGTGACGTCAACGAAATAGGGCGTTGAAAATAATTTCAATTCGGAAAGTAAATTTTTTGCTTATTATCGGTTTATTATTTATTATTCATGTCAGGAGTGATACAAAGGATGTAATTAAACATTTTTGATAATAAACTAGTGTCTGGAACTGTCCAGATAAATAAAGCGACTTAAAAGAATTTATGAGGTACTGAAAAAATTATCTCATTGTGGTAAGTAAAATTTATGTTTATTTGCAGTTGATTAATACTATGGAAATTGAATTACTTGCAAAATTATAAATATTGTTCAAAATTACGGCTCCCATTTTCCCTACATATGTTGTAACGACGTGTAATAGACTGCCGAATTCTTCGAAATATTTGGGGATTATCACGAAGAGTATCAAAAGCAATGACCATTCGGGCCACTAATTCCTCCTCTGTGTTCACTGGTGTTTCGAACACGATTGTTTTAATATGACCCCGAATACAAAAGTCGATTGGAGTCATATCCGGCGAGCGTGCAGGCCAAGGAATAGGACCTCCTCTCCCAATCCACCGATTAGGAAATGCTGTATTTAAATGGTCACGAACATTAACTCCAAAATGTGCTGGTACTCCATCATGTTGAAGTACCATATCTCTTCGAATATTGAGTGGGACAGCTTCGAGTAACTCCGGTAGTGTATTTTCCATGAAAATCCCATATACTTGGGCATTTAACCGTGCAGGCATCAAATATGGCCCAACCAAGTGGTTACCAACAATTCCACACCAAACATTAACTGAAAATTTCCACTGGTGCCGGATTCTTTCAATAGCATGAGGATTATTGTCGCTCCAAATATGACTATTGCGACTATTGAAAAAGCCATCTCGTGAAAAACAAGCCTCATCAGTCCACAAAATATGCCTCGCAAATCTTGGTTTCTCGTTAATCCGCTGTAAATACCATTCGGCGAATTGAATTCGTTGTAGATAATTAGCTGGGGTTAAGGTCTGCACTTTTTAAATGTGGAATGGGTGTTTTTCGTGCTCCTTTAGGACTCTCCATACAGATGAGCAGCTACTATTCACCGCACGAGCAATGGCTCTAGTGCTAGTGCGCGGATTATTTTCAAATATTTGCAGAACTTCGTCATCAAAATCCAATGTTCGGACAGTTCGATTCGCTCCTGAATCTCGTTTGTTAATATTTAACTGACCTGTTTCACGTAAACGCTGATGCAATCTCGAAAATGTTGTATGACATGGAATGTGACGCTGATGGTGACGCTCCAAATAAATTCGCATACTATTTGCATACTATTACCGCCCGCTGCTCCGTAGGCACTGTGCATATCTGCAAATTCAACAAAAGTATATTGGGGCATAATTATTAACTTACACACTACACCTCAACAACAAGAACTGACATAAGTCAATTTAACTGAATAACCCCCTTATTCTGTAACTCATAACGACGTCGTTATGAAATAATAATCGTAAGTGAACGACTTTCTTTATTCTGTAACTCAAAACGATATCGTTACCAAACGACTTTGAGGTTAGAAGATCATCGTTAGCAAACGACACCTTTGAAGTGGTTGTTTTGATTTTCCGAGTCATTACGTGATTGTGATAGTTGATAGCATCAGCCTACATACACACCTATGGAAGATCAGGACAGAAGGTGAGAAGTAATAAAATGTTCATCAATATCATTTTTCAAATTTTATTACCTCTTAGGAATGAAAACAGACTGCTGTCAAGACAATTAAGAGATGCTAGCAATCCTTTTGGTTTACCAAATGAAATGTTTAAAAGATTATATCGTTTTCCTAGAGAATTAGCACATGAATTTTTCTTACAACTCGACCCCTTTTTAGAAGATGGCATTAGAATCACTAGAATACCAAAAGTTGTAAGATTTTTAGTTGCTTTACACTTCTTTGCACAAGGGAGCTATCAAAAGTCTGTTGGGACCGATAGTCGTTGCTCAATGTCTCAATCAGCTGTAAGCAGGTGTATTGACAATGTGACCAGTGCTATAGTTGATAATTTTTCTGGGAGACATAACATTTCCATCAACATTGAATGAAATTACTTTAGTGAAAAATGGATTCTTCCAAAAATTTAATTTTCCTGGCATTATAGGAGCTGTAGATGGAAGTCACATTTCAATCGTAGATCCAGTATTTGGTAGAATTCCACCAAGAGCTGTATTTCTCAATAGAAAAAATTTTTACAGCATCATTTGCGACTCAAATTTAAAAATTTTGAGAATTTGTGCCAGGTACCCTGGAAGTGTTCACGATTCAGCAATTTGGATGATGAGCAATATTTATAATGATCTAAAAAATCGTTATCAAAATGGCGAAAGAAATTCATGGTTAATTGGCGACTCCGGTTATCCCCTGCAGCCCTTTTTGTTAACACCAATTTTGAATGCAGAGGAAGGTACAGTAGAAGGTAGATACACCAGAGCTTTGTGTTTGGCCAGAAACTGTATAGAGCGTTGTATTGGGTTATTAAAGGGAACCTTCAGACGTCTTTTGAAAGATAGAACTCTCCATTACAGTCCAAGGACATCAGCAAAAATCACCATTGCTTGTGCTACTTTACATAATATTTTAAGAAATGCAAATGTAGATATCAATGAATATGTGCCTGATCCAGTAGATGAGGAAGATCGAATAATTGGAGATATCAATGATCAAGAATTTTACCAAATTGGTTTGGTTTTCAGAAATAATATAATTAGAAATCACTTTGTTTGAGAAATTAATTTTTAAGATTACCATGCTTTTTACTAACTTCTGTAAATGTTTGCACACTTTCCTTTGTACCATTTATTAGATATGGAAAACGAAACAACTTTGTGAATTTTTAATGACTGTTAATAAACGATTGTTTACAATTTAACTGTTATTAATATTCCTTTAACAAGTTCAGCATGAAGTTTTTGTCTCGGTTCTTATTTGATATGAAGAAAAGCCTACAACTTCACCAAAATGAATCAGTACCTACTATTATTGGTTTAATGTATCTTATAAGATGTGCAAGCTTGAGGAATTAAGTTAATTAAAACAAGTTTATTTTTACGAATAAATAAAGCATTTTCCTCTTTTATTAGGTAACTACATTTTAACAAAACAGCCTTCATAAAATATTATGTAGGTACACACAGTGGATGGATCAAGAACTTTGACGTAAATTCACTATGAATTCTTAATAAGTTAACCCCACACGCCAAAAGACAGTGACACAGTAATTAAACTCGACACGTGTTTCGCTGACAACGTCAGCATCTTCAGGAGTAGAAGATAATCTAAATTCTAAACTTAAATTACGTTGCTAAAAATATCCAACCTCCACTCACCCACCCTCCACTACTGAAGTGAAAAGGATCGATAAACCTATAGGGTTTCTCAGAACTAATTTGAGCATGAGAGCAATAAATCTTCTCAAACCTTTGATAAAGCCGAACTTAACTTATTAAATAAAGGCTTGAAGTTTAGCTTGCCAGAATCTCGTCGCGTAGGCACCGAAAATGTAATAGCTAGTATTGAATCCTCAATTCAGTACTTAACTGAATCCAAAAAAAGTATGATTAGGGGAACAGTTGCACAAAAATTATCTGAAAATATTATTAAATATCATGGTTCTCTTCCCCGTCACAAAAACCACTCTAAAATTATCAAAGGACTGAGAGAGAAAGATTGTTTTTATCTTAAGGCAGATAAGGGTAACAAGGTTGTTATATTGGATAAATGTGACTATTATGAAAGAGTAAATAATTTAATAGAAAACTGTCCATACGTAAAAATTAACAAAGATCCGTTGCCTAAAATGATTTCAGATACTCAGAAAACATTTAAACTATGTGATAACCTCATTACCGCGGATATCAAACGTAAGCTACATGTGTCTAACCCAAAAGTACCACGCATGTATTGTTTACCGAAGATCCATAAAGTAGGGAAAGTCGTAAGGCCCATAGTTTCAGCTATAGATTCTCCTACTTACAAACTGTCCAAATGGTTAGTCAATGAATTTAATAACCTCGAAATCGAGCAGTCAAGTTTTTCAGTGAAAAACTCTTTAGAGTTTATAAACAAAATTCAACACATCACACTGCATGATAACGAATTATTAATTTCATTCGACGTCAGCTCACTTTTTCCCAGTGTACCTGTACCAAAGGCTTTGGAGTACTTGTATGAACTCCTTAATAAAAATAACATTGATGAACAAACTGCCAAAGAATACATTAATTTAACAAATCTGTGTATGCAGCAGAATTATTTCAAAGTCAGTGGATCATTTTTTCAACAAAGTGAAGGTACAGCCATGGGAAATTGCCTCTCTCCTTTCATTGCAGAAATTTTCATGGGCAAATTTGAAACCCAACTGAAAGATGAGCTCCCATATTTTCCAAAGGTGTGGGTGAGATATGTAGACTATATATTTGCCATTTTTGACACTAGTAAATGTAACATTGAAGATTTTTGAGCGACTTAAACAGTAGATTCAATTCTATCAAATTTACCCATGAAATAGAAAGGGAAGGACAGCTTCCATTTTTGGACATTTTGGTAATTAGGAAAGACAGTAAGTTAGAATTTGACATCTATAGGAAAGAAACCAGTACAGCTCGGTATATAACTGCAGATTCGAACCACTGTAGTCAACACAAAGAGGCTAGTTTTGGTTTTTTAGTTAATAGACTGTTGAGTCTACCGTTATCCGTTGAAAGATACCGCAAGGAAGTAAATACAATCAAAGATATAGCGAAATGTAATGGTTTCGATCCAGAGATTGTCAACAGGTTAATTAGGAAACGAAAATTTAAAATGCTATTGCGAAATTCCACCACTTTAAATTGGGATAACAAAATTACTAAATTTATAAAAATACCATACGTACCGCAAATAACTAGAGGTATGAATACTATTTTCGGGAAAGCGGGCTTCAAAGTGGTTCACACTTCGAGCAACAATTTACAAAATCTAATAGGAAATGCGAAAGATAAAACGGAACCCATTCATAAAGCGGGAATTTACGAAATAGCATGCGGAAATTGCGACAAAAAATATATCGGGCAGTCAACTCGGTCTATTTTAACTCGCTTTAAGGAGCATCAAGCTCATTACAAATACGGCCGCACTGATAAGTCTAGCATGGCGTCACACGCGTTGGAAACGGGCCATAAATTCAATAGCAATAATCTCAAACTCTTAAAACCAGGAAATAATAAATTTGATTTAAACGCATTGGAAAGTATAGAGATATATAAAAATAAAAGTAGTTGTCTTAACAGTAACTATGGTCCGATTCCGAACTCAACCCTGTATAGATTTATCAGGTAGATAGATTAAGTCTAGCCAAAAATATTTACCCTCCAGACCCTAATTTTATTGCTCTAATAGTTTTAAGAAACCCTATAGGTTATTGATCCCTTTCACTTAAGAATACAATTTTATTGCTCTCATGTTCAAATTAGTTCTGAGAAACCCTATAGGTTCACTTCAGTAGTGGAGGGTGGGTGAGTGGGGGTTGGATATTTTTAGCAACGTAATTTAAGTTTAGAATTTAGATTATCTTCTACTCCTGAAGATGCTGACGTTGTCAGCGAAACACGTGTCGAGTTTAATTACTGTGTCACTGTCTTTTGGCGTGTGGGGTTAACTTATTAAGAATTCATAGTGATTATGTAGGTAACTTAAATAATAAAAAAACAAAAGATTGCGTTTTAATGCATTTTCAAGTAAAGTCCGACCACGTCAACTTTGTGAGCCTAAGGAATGTAACTGATCTATTTTAATAAGGCAGGGCACAATTAGAATAATAGTTTCGCCAAAATATTAAATATTGCCAGTTTCGTGTGGCGAAACTATTATTCTAATTGTGCGCTGCCTTGTTAAAATAGGTCAGTCACATTCTTTAGGCTCGCCAAGTTAACGTGGTCGGACTATAATATCCTTACTTTTATTATCGTCAAGCTTCATTCATCTTCTGAATCTTCACTTTCTTCTTCTACTACCGTATTATACTTCAACTGAAGTTTAAGAGTAGTAAGCTCAATTTCTTTCTGCTTCAAGTCTACAAGTTTTTTCAAATTTAAATTAATTTCACTCAGTATACTACTGTCCAATATTTTTGCTGCTGCTAGTTTTGTCTCTTTTAGTTCTTTTTTTCCTTTTTCTTCTTTCTTCTGTTCGTCTACAGCCTTTTCAATTTCTACTCTATTTTCGGAGCCTAATTCGGGAACCCCGCATATTCCCTCTATCACCACATCCCCTGTCAAATATAAAAGCTTCTTTTCTAGTTCTGAAAGATCTTTTTCTGGTTCTCCTGTATTCCCTGTTTCTTTAAATGAATTTTTGATTAATCGTGCTCTTTTACGAACTTGACTTTTCCATTCGGTTATATTCTTTTGTGGTCCTCCACTTGCATTCAGAGTTTGCACTAAGTTTTCCCAACTATTTGTTAGTGCATTTGGATGGTTTGGTGTTATCTTATTTTCACGAAAATATTGGTTTGATTCCAGCATATCTACGTACAGTTTGTATTGGTTTATAGTTGTTTTCACTTTTCTTTTCTTTGTGGGTGGTTCTAATTTGGCCATTTCAATAACTTTGCAAGACGAATAACACAAACAAATAACTAGAACTGAACTGAAACAATCGTGTTCAATACAAGAAGTTATTTGTAATTTTAGGTTATATAGTTCAAATGTATCAAAAATTACGTCACTAAAGTATTATTTAATGTGAAAACATTGACTTTTGTCGTTAGAGCTTGAAATCGTAACGACTGAGTTACAGAATAGTGTTTTTACAAATTGTCGTTGGAATCTGAAGTCGTTGTACAACGATATCGTCTGCTAACGACTAATTACAGAATAAGGGGGTAAGAAAAACTTCAAACATTTCCGTCGCCATAGTAATCAGGCAAATACAAAATCAATTTGACCAGCTTTTGTTTAACAATCATTTTCAATGTCCCATTTCTCGAAGTAAGCATTTCTGGAAGCTAGTTTATTATCAAAAAATGTTTAATTACATCCTTTGTATCACTCCTGACATGAATAATAAATAATAAACCGATAATAAGCAAAAATTTTACTTTCCGAATTGAAATTATTTTCAACGCCCTACTTCGTTGACGTCACTTTATCTCGACAGCGAAGCATTTCCGGACACTAGTTTATTATCAAAAGATGTTTAATTATATGTCCTCTATCACGTCTGAAAATAATAATAGTAAAGTCGCAGAAGTATCGATTGTTGAAGAAAATTCATCCATCTGTATTATTTGCGGAAAATTTCGCAAATACGTAAAAGGACGCGTGGTACATTTGACAAAGGGAACCGAGACATTTACGAAATATATCCAGACCGTTGCCACTAAGTATAACAACATAAACATGCTGGAGAAAATTGAAAAGCATAAAAATGGCAGCGACTTTGTGTATCATAAATATTGCAAAACAAAATTTGCATGGCATTGTGAAAAATATTTGAAAAAAAAGGAAAAAAGATCTTGGCATCAAAAATGACAATGCCATACTGAAGCGTATTAGAAAATTTTTATATTCATTCGTGAACGAGTTGTTGAGAATAATGAATGCCTATTTTATAACTTTATAACAGAGAAATGTATTCAGTTATTACAGGAAGAGTATGAACACGTCTCCAGCCCCGAAAAGCCAGATTTTTCTCATCGCGTCATTTGGAAAAAAACTATTGGTAAGTAAACAAAACAAATACGGTCATTGCTGTAGTTATAATATTATTGAAGAACTAGAAACTGAACTGACATTCTCAACAACGAATCAAAACAAATTATGTCCTGAAGATATATTACCTGCTGATAATTTATGTACTGGGATTGCTTTTGATAACTTCGATAGGTTCGTCGATACTCTAACCGGAAAGGATACTCTACATGACATGGTAGGGATAATTTACCAGAATATATCATGTGATACAAACATTGCCGCTTCAACCGATGCTTCTGTACAAACCGATGATGCGGATAACTTACTGAATACGAATGATTCAATTGCTCCGAACAATGAAACGCTGCGAGTTCGAAAGAGAAGGAGGTTTTTCGACGTTATTGTCAACGAAATCACGCCTTATAAGAAAAAACCTAAAATCGATTCCAATTTCGCAACTCCTAGCATTGGTGAACTTTCAGTAAAACCTGAAGTTTTTAAAATGTGGAGAAATATGGATCTTGCCTGGTTACTCTCGCACAAGCTGGAAATTCCTAATACCCCTATGTGGACTGGCTATAACAGCCTCATAATTGAAGACAATACATACGTCTTGTATGATCAGAATCCTTTTTCCGGGTTTCTTATCATAATCTTACAACATGTAATTATAATTGTATACTTTTACCGGAAATAAATGTATTATTATTATTATTATTATTACTCCTTTGCAGAAAGTATCGTATTTGACACCTATTAATGCATCACCCACGGATAATTCTGTGATGAACCTTACTTTGGAAATGGCGCAACAAATAGCTAAAGAGTGTAACTCGAAATATGTACATGCAAGTAACATACGATCTAGCGATAGCAAGGACTGCATTCGGAATTAAATGGCAGGAAGCACCAAAGTTCGACAATATTTTCATACATCTCGGAGGATTTCATACAATAATGTTTTATTTCAAAGCTATTGGCTCTTTCATTGAAGAATGTGGTATTATAGTTGTTTTCAGATAACTTGGCGTGTGTGTGCAGCAATCTGCGCATTACGTTCATGTGCCTGTCTCCCTTTTGTAAAATCGATTTGTTGAATTTTCATTGCTGCCGTAAGATGACTTAAGAATATTTTCACGTTTCCGTATTTTATCTCACTCTTTCTTACTATGACTGTGTAAAACAAAATGGTTTCAGTACTAATATGCTTATTTAGCAATATCCAGTGGTAACCAAGCAATTTTAAAAAATTATTACCTTTCAAGTAGGTATAACTGTCAGTTTGATTGTCAGTCGTAAAAATGCCTGGAAAAGTTTTGACCAAACAGTGCCGAGAAATTTTACGAAATATTTTTGATTACTTTACTCGAGAGAAGGAAAATAATGGACCCCTATTGCCTTTAACTTGTGTGCAGGAGCGATTGGCCGATGCATCAAAAGTAAGCCTACGCAGCGTGTCGCGCATAGTTGGAGATAAAAAACGAGGTTTGCCGGCTGCAACGCCCGGAAAAAGGCACAGAAAACCAAAATTAAAAAGTGAAGATATACCTGACAGCATTAAAGCCGAAGTAAGGAATACTATTTATTCCATGAAAGAAAATAAACAACACATTACATTAAAAATTTTAAATAACGAATTAAAGACAAAACAAATATTGGATATTTCTGACACAAGTTTGTGGCGTTTATTAGCCAATAGTGGGTTTAAGTACAAACTAGAAAGTAACCGGCGTCTTTTGTGTGAACAGGCTAATGTTGTGCGTAAAAGAATACATTTCTTGAGGGAATACATCAAAAATTTAAAAAGTGAATACAGTCTTCAATTCGTCTATTTGGATGAAACATGGATTTTTGCAAAAGGCAACTTCAAACGAACTTGGCATGATGACACTATAAGAAGTTGTGCCAAGGGGCATCAAAATGTTGGCAAACGGTTTATTGTGTTGCATGCTGGCGCAAGAAATGGTTTTGTGACAGATGCGTCTTTATTGTTTTCTTCAAAATCTAAAAGTGCAGATTATCATGATTCAATGGATCAAGATTTGTTTAAGAAGTGGGTCTTGGAAAAACTAATTCCAAATCTTGAAGAGCCATCGCTGATAATAATGGACAATGCATCTTACCATAGTGCATTAGTAGAAAAAATACCCAATTCTTCCTGGAATAAACCCCAGTTGAAAGAGTGGTTAACGCATAGGAATATTAATTTCAATGAAGACGCCCTAAAGATAGAACTGTTGAATATATGCAAAATTAACAAACCCCAAGTTCCTGTGTATCTTATTGACAAATTGTTACACCAACACGGTCACCAAGTATTAAGGCTCCCACCATACCATTGCCAATACAACCCAATTGAATTAGTTTGGGGGATTTGTAAGCAGTACTATGATCGTCATATAGGTGAAATGACCAGGAAGTTAAAGGAATGTGGAATAAAGCCTTAAAGGAAGTGACAGCGGAGGTTTGGGCGCGATGTATAAAACATACAGAAGAAATAATTTCAGCTGATTGGAAAAGAGAGGTAAATTTCAATGAAGTGGAGCGTATGGTCATAGACATCGACGACTCTTCCGATGAAGACGATAATCCCTTTGACTGAAAATTTTAATAATGTCATATTTGTTATATTTTCCACATTATTTTTGTTGTATTATTTTTACCTACAATATTTCTTTGATCTCCTTTCGTTAATTATAGGCACTTGATTAGTGGGATGCTTATTTCTTTAATAAGATTAGTTGCAGTAAAAATAAGCAATGAATTTATCCAGTAACTGTCCCAAAATTTTGCAATTCCTCTGTAAAGCAAATTGGTGCAGTTGGATTCATTCTTTCATAATTTTTGGTGGAAATAAAAATAATAGGGTATAAAATAAAACTGCGATATGCTACCTACCTTCTTTTGAGGGTATAATGTACGCTTTCCCGCGCATTTAGGCAAAAATCTTTGTAATTCAAATTTGAGGACGAAATTGCAACAACGGGCTCTGTACTCTACATAGTAATCAAAAACACTTGTACAAAATTTGAGGCGACCCTATAGCACGCCGACACCTAGCAGCTAGTGGGTATGCAGGGTGTCACATTATAATGCGCCAACACCCAGTCTGGGAGCCGCCATGTATGTATAATACGAAGACGATTAAAAGAGTCTCATCTATTAACGCGCAAGTTCCAAATTTTATACAAGTATGCCCGATTACTATGTGCGCTAGATTACAGAGCCCTTTTTGCAATTTCGGATCCAAATTTGAACTAAGAAGGTATTTGACTAAATGTGCGGGAAAGCGTACATTATACCTTCAAGACTCTGCAGGCGTCCGTCTACGCTGCGTGCGCAAAGCTCAATAAGCTCATTGCCGTGTGCCGTGTCCAGAATTGCAGCGCACACCGCACACGGACGTCTGCAGGGCAACGCACGCTTGGCGCGGTTCCTAGCAACAGCAAACTTTTGGCAACTGCTGAATTGATGGCGGTTGCTTGGATAATCGAATATGGCGACGCAAACGCCAACTGCTCTGAAAAATACTATACCAATTTTATGGTGGACAGTGACATTTTGGCAAATGGTTCTTTGAAGGGTTTCATTACAGGTACAAACTTTAATCGATGCAAAAGATTACATCCTCTACTGTCGCTTGCGTTTCAAGATACAGCGGGTGCAAAATGCGTGTACGCGATTAATTTGTGGAATACGCAGAAGGAACCATGTTTCGCACAAGATAAAACAAATAAATTGGCTTACCATGGCCAATCGTCGTTTGCTTCACACATATCTTTTTTATCATAAAATAATTTATTATAAATCGCCACCATATCTATACAACAAAATTAAATATAGAAGGGACGTGCATAATTTAAACATTCGAAGAAAATCTCTAATTACACCTCCTATTCATAGAACTGCAATGTTTGAAAGGTCGTTCTCCTATAACATAAGTAAATTATATAATTCTATACCTCGGCATTATAAGCAATTTAACCTTGCGAAAATGAAGTTAAACATGAAGCGAACTTTGTTGGCTGCGCAATGATATCATCCATTAACCTTTTTCGCTCTTTCTTCTCTTTCTTCTCTTTTCTTTAACTTTAACTTTTCTCTGCCCTTGTCTTCTTTCTAGCCATTATATTTTTTTTTGTTTTACTTATGATATAAAGATTGTATATATTTTTGTTTCTTGGGTTAAGTGTAGGAACAGCATGTGTCAGTTGAATGACTAACACAAAGCTGAACTTCACCCTTGCTGCTATATCTAACATTATGTGATGTATTTGAATTTTGTATTATTCTACGGCAGTAATAAAGACCTTTATTATTATTATTATTATTATTATTAAAAAGCTGCACTTCGATGCCTTTGTCGACCGCGAAAAAATTGTCATTGAAAAATCAGTTGAAGATTTTTTGCTCCAATTTCAAAATAATCGTTCAACCATGCATATAATAGAACACGAAGAGACTAAAATTATTCGAAAAATATGATAATTTTACGGAACAAACTTGGCAAGGAAAGTATGGAAGGACAGCTCAGTTTTATGCCCTTTATACCGGGTGGGGATTTAGTGTGTAATCGGTACATATCTCTTATGTTATTCAAGATATCAGAATGGAATTTTACGTGTATGTGGGGGATCTCATGGTGCATTTTGTAAAATTATTTTGGTATATACAGGGTACTCACATACTGAGTACCAGACCAAAGTTATATTTTTTTAAATGGGAACCCCATATGTCTGCGTTATTTGCATTCTCCACAAAATTTCATGAAAATTGATATATCGCAAAATGGACTTTTGACTAAGGATTGATAAGATATTGACATTTTACTGCCATTATAGACCCAATTTTGTGACGCTCCTGACGTTTACTAACCAAAGCCACCTAAGATTTCTTTATTGGGATCCGTTCACAGACTGTTGCATTTGCAAAATTTATTAATGCTTTTATAACAATACATTGTGTTATACAGGGTAGTTAACATTCGCAAATTGGAATTTTTCTCAAAAATTTCAAATGGAACACCATGTATATTCTTTGCATAATTGATAGCCAATTTACTAAGCTTTTTATTGATATAGACATTGCTAGGTCTGATGCTGATAATTTCGGCTGATATTACGATTGAACTTTAAAAACATAGAAAATCACTACATTTTGATACAATTTTTGACCATTATCTTCGCAATTTCAACTGCAATGCCCCGTATTATTCAACATCTAGTGCCAAAATTTATATTCTTTCCAAAGATGTGCAATTTAGAAGCATTATCTTTCGCCTTTTCTAGGATAACTCTAAAGTTCTGAAATTCTGTGAAATTTTCAAATAAAATCGTTGCAAAGTAGGCCTCGAAAAAAAATAAGTGACAAAAGGCAGTGCTTGTCAGTATCTAACAATTACAAAATTACGTATTTTTGGTGAGACAGGTACAAAGCCAATTTACTGATAGGTAGTTAAGTTTAGGCTTAAAAATGAATTACACAAACGAAGAATGTGTAGATATGATATTTGCATTGGGAGTTTGTGAACAAAATCCATTGCTGGCTTCACGTCATTATGCAGTTAAATTTGCAGATAGAAGACATCCCCAAGAAAAATGTTTTCGGAAACTATTACACCGATTTATTGAAACTGGTTCTGTAAGATATGAAAAGTGCACGAGCGAAGTCCGTAACAACCGAAGAAAATGAACAAATTGTACTGCAATCTGTTATTGAAGATCCTCAAATTTCTACTAGAATTATAAGCCGAGACCAAAATATTGAAAAAACGTCCATCAGGAAAATACTCAAAAAACATAAGTACTACCCTTACAAAGCTTATACCACTCGAGCACTTTTGGATGATGATTTGGAGAAACGGTTAGTTTATTGCAACTGGGTATTAACAAAAATTGAAGAAAATCCCTGCACGAGCGAAGTCCGTAACAACCGAAGAAAATGAACAAATTGTACTGCAATCTGTTATTGAAGATCCTCAAATTTCTACTAGAATTATAAGCCGAGACCAAAATATTGAAAAAACGTCCATCAGGAAAATACTCAAAAAACATAAGTACTACCCTTACAAAGCTTATACCACTCGAGCACTTTTGGATGATGATTTGGAGAAACGGTTAGTTTATTGCAACTGGGTATTAACAAAAATTGAAGAAAATCCCTTGTTTTTGAACGTTTATTTGCAAACCGATGAATCCACTTTTACACAAGCTGGTAGAATGAATAAGAAAAATTTTCACCATTATGCGTCAGAAAATCCCCGCTTAAATAGAGCAATCGACCACCAACACCAGTGGAGCGTTAATACATGGGGCGGCATAGTGGGTGATCATGTGATTGGACCTTTCTTTTTTGAAGAACATTTGAATAGTATAACTTATTTAGACTTCCTTCAAAATAATTTAAACCTTTTATTACAAAATGTACCCGACGAGATTACAGAACATTTATGGTACCAACACGATGGGGCTCTTCCCCATTATGGAAGACAAGTGAGGGAATACTTGAACGAAAGGTTTGGTGGTAGATGGATCGGAAGAAATGTGCCAGTTGCTTGGCCACCACGATCTCCAGATCTCACCAACTGCGATTTTTTTCTCTGGCCATACGCAAAAGAAATAGTCTATAGAACCCCGCCGACTACAAGGGAAGACATGAAGCTACGAATAAGACGAGCATTTGAGCAAATTACTCCCGAAATATTACTTAATGTAAAAAGGGCAGTTGTGGAAAGGGTAAGAAAATGCATCAAACTGGGAGGGAATATTTTTGAGCATTTATTAAACTAAGTTTTTCATACCTAGCCAAAATTTGTTATTTCTAATGGTAATAATCGATTTCCTAATTTACTTATTTTTAATAAATTTGTTTTAATAAAGCCTAAAGAACCTTTACAATAAAGTTAGTTTGTATTATTTATTTCGTTTTTTGTCGCTTTTGTTACTTCATTTTTTCAGATATTTTGTGTCCATAGTTATCTTTCCACCCATTTGTTTTGAAAATTTCATACAACGAAATCGTACATCTTTAGAAAGAGCATAAATTTATTGGGGCACCAGATGTTGAAATTGCGAAGAGAATGGTCAAAAATTGTATCAAAATGTAGTGATTTTCTATGTTTTTAAAGTTCAATCGTAATATCAGCCGAAACTATCAGCAGCAGACCTGGCAATATCTATATCAATAAAAAGCTTAGTAAATTGGCTATCAATTATGCAAAGAATATACATGGTGTTCCATTTGAAATTTTTGAGAAAAATTCCAATTTGCAAATGTTAACTACCCTGTATAACACAATGTATTGTTATAAAAGCATTAATAAATTTTGCAAATGCAACAGTCTGTGAACGGATCCCAATAAAGAAATCTTAGGTGGCTTTGGTTAGTAAACGTCAGGAGCGTCACAAAATTGGGCCTATAATGGCAGTAAAATGTCAATATCTTATCAATCCTTAGTCAAAAGTCCATCTTGCGATATATCAATTTTCATGAAATTTTGTGGAGAATGCAAATAACGCAAAGACATATGGGGTTCCCATTTAAAAAAATATAACTTTGGTCTGGTACTCAGTGAGTACCCTGTATATACCAAAATAATTTTACAAAATGCACCATGAGATCCCCCACATACACGTAAAATTCCATTCTGATATCTTGAATAACATAAGAGATGTACCGATTACACACTAAATCCCCACCCGGTATACAATTTGTAAACTATTATGACATGCTAAATAAGAGTGTCAGAATTGGTAATCTCAAAATGTAGGTTTACATTCTTGCAAAAATTGCAAATTTTTTCTTTGCTTTCAATCACCAAAATTATTCTCGTTAGTTGGTATACTACGTCTGCAAACTTTGGAGCATAGACGATACCCATCCAGGACTGCGTTCATCATTAGAACAAGGATCATTCGGTGTACGAAGAATAGAGAAACCTTTTTCTAGAATACCTGTTGCTTTAACTTTAGGGCAGACAATTAACGGCGACGCAGCTCGCAGATTAATTGGGATTATTCACATGACAAATTCTCTGTCTGCAAGGCAACGTTGGGCAATAAATCATAGTTCCCGAGCTGGAATAATTTCACATGTGCTCAAGACCGCTGGAATTGCCCAGAATCAGGATATCACCTCCGAACTGAAGAATTCTCTAATTCGAAAAAGTCGTCATCAAATTGAGAGGTTCATAAGAACTTTAGAACAATATATGAATCCTTTCGATAATTCTTTAGATGCAGTTAAGTTGTATAATATTGCAACTGGAGAAGCTGCCCCAGAAAATGTCAACTTTCTGCTTTTGCGAGATAATTTCATTGCCGAGGTGAATAAGAGACCTGCGCGGTTTCAAGAACCAATAAAAAGAAATCCTGTCGCGACTTTCAGCAGCATCAAGAAAAAGAAAACGGTTAAACTCGGTGGCAAGATCCAATAATTGAGGCTACAACGAGATTTATTTGGGCGACTTTTAGCACTATCCTTAGAAAAAAAGTATTGAAAAGTATTGAAAAGGTGCTGTGTTATTCAATAACCCCAATGCCTCTATCTCTTTGTCACATGGACGGAACGATAAATAAAACAGATAAATCTTCATTGATGCGAGGCCGGAATCCATGGATGTTTTAATTATTGATGGCTTCATTTTGTGTAAATATGATGTTGCAAGAATAGACATTATATTTGACAAATACTTCTGCCCGTCTATAAAGGACGCCGAACATGGATTCCGAGAAAATATAAAATCGGCGGATTTTCGCATCTCAGGGCCGCAACAAGTTAGACCGTCGGACTTTGCGAAAGAATTAAAGAATATAAGATTTAAAGAGGCTCTGGTCAAATTTTTAATTAATTATTTTAATTAATTTAAGTTCCCCTTGTTTAAGTACACAGCAAAAATTTGTCCTCTTGTTTGGTATATCAGTTGGCTTAATATCCCGTGCTAAGTACAGACACTAAACTTCCACAATTTATTCTATCGTCTCCAATCAAAGCATCTAGGGAAGCTGCAATATATCCCTTTCCTTTTCCAACGCATATGAAAATACCGCAGCGCAGCGTTGTACCTTATACCCTGTTACATTCTCATATAATTCCATTGCTACTTCTTCATTTATATTTCCATATTCTGAAGCTGGGGTACTTATTTATGTTTCCACCATACAAAATTTGTTTTACGAGGACGCCAAATTTACTTTTCCTCTTGCAGATCTCCCTGAATCTAGAGGCCGTAAGTTTTGAAATTCTCTCTTGATGCCACTTTTCATTACCTGCTTTGCCAATGCTGCCTTTATTAATTTTCATTTGTTCATCTAGGGTTACGTCCAATAACTCTATTTGCAGTTCTATTAACCTTTGAATTTCGTTAATTAGAAGATCTGGCTGCTGACAATTTGGCCCGTAACTTTCATTATTCATTGGCGTAACATCCTCGCTGACGAAGTGTAACTTTTTTCGTTTGAATTGTTTTCCAATCAGAAACTTTTTTCACAATTCTTTGGTGTGGTCTTCATCAAATTCTCCATGAAGTTGCGAGCCATTCCGGTCCTGCATTATATGAAAGTCCGGCTCCATAACATCTGATATTATAAGAATTCCTTCATCTGAGCGGATCGCAGAAAATGGACCCAAGCATGTATACAATGTCAGAGATCGAAGATACACCGACACATCTCCAGCCCACTCGCAACACGAGCAGCCTGGCGAGATGATCAACAGTTCATCAGGGACCTCAAAGGCCATTTCAATGCCCTGCGTCCTATTCCGGGGACACGACAAAGAAATAATGCAAAAAATTTCATTTTTAGAGACCTTGCAACAGCAGACCATGTGTTCCTCCACCGGTGCCGTGACGCCGTCCGAACACCGCTGCAATAACCCTACGAAGGTCCCTCTCCTGTCGTGCAACGTCGTGGTAAGACCTACATTGTCACTATTCGAGGAAAAGACGTGACCGTTTCCATTGACCGTCTTAAGCCTGCTTACGTCCTAAACGACGCTAACGACGCCAGCACACCTCCTGGGAATCGAGAACCGTTCTACGTTCACGCCTCACCGACGCATTCAACAGCCATGCCGCTGACAACCCGATCAGGCCACCGAATTTAATTAATTTAATGTTAATCACTCGAAGGGGCTCCTGTCGCAGCTCTACGCCACTGAATACTGCTGACCTAGTTTAGCTATCTGGAGCGCGAAATATATCAGCAAATTCCTTTCATTTGTATATTTGTGAATAGTATGCATAACCTTCTACGTAACATAAAATTAACGAGCTTGCATTTATATTACATTATTCGATTATTACAAATTCAGATTCACAGTCAGACCAGATGTAATCCAAGAGAATAAATTATTATCCGACGCTACGCATCGTATTTCCTTTTCGCCAACAACGAACACATTAATGTATGGTGACCCCCGCATACGCCGGGATTAACACCCATAAAAATAATAAAACTGCTCAAAATCTACTTTGCTGAAGTTTTATTTAAACTTTTTGTTTGTAGTAACATCCTAAACAATCGATTCTGGAACTGAGAACAGTAATATGTAAGTGAAAGTGTTCAAAAAGGTAACAACAATCTAATAACCTTCATATTTCCTTTTTTGTGTATTAGTTTCGGATAAAAACTTTGATTTTGAGCCAGTTTTTATTTTCCAATAAAGGGGAATACTGTTCTTTCAATATTTCACATTTCAGACTGCTTTGGATGCTTCTTATTTTAATTTGCGACTTGAAGAAGTTTTTAACAACTCTTTTCTGTTCATTCGTCAATGGAATTAGTTCTCTTCTTTCTCCCTTGCGGAGTATAACTTCGGGTATGGTTTTAGCTACTTCGTATTGCACACTTGTACTGGGAGTTTCGGTATTATTCCTCAAATCATGGTAGTTTATGTCATTCTCTTCATCACTACTATTGTCGTTTCTACCGTCGCTTCTCAGCAGATCTTCTTCCATATCATCTAGTACATATCCTTTTATTTTTCTCGGCTTCTCCTTTGTCCATCAACAATAAAATTTTAGGAATTTTTGCAGTTTGGTACATGTTTAAATATTGCATGTTTTGAATGTGTATGAAAAAGCGCAGACCAACTGGTTTCGTCTTTCTGGAACTCATCAGGACGGTGCTTTCCCCTACCCTACACACCCAAACCATGCAATTTAACTTGCTATATATATGCTGCCGCGCTCTGGACAGATATCAGCAAGTGACAATTACTTTGAGTAATTATCTGGTAGTAATCAGTGGTACTGGACCGTTCGAACAACTACTCCTCGAGCAAATATCCCTTCAGGCATTGAATTATAGAACTAAACGAAAGAACAGTGGATTGATAACAAATGCAAAGCAGTGGAAGATAAGTTCGAAGTAGGAAAAACTGACGAAGCGTATAAAATAATTATGAGAAATTTAAGAGAAATTAGATCTAGCAGCAAGAACATTGGAAATGAGGCAGGTGATATCCTAATCGAAAGAGAGGAAAAGGCAGATAGGTGGAAGGAATATTTAGGAATCTTATATGCTGGACAAGAACTAGGAGATATATTATAAATGGAAATCATTGTAGAGAGGGATAACCTAGGCTATCCCATAATAAGGGAAGAATTTGAGCTAGCATTAGAAAGTTTAAGAAACAATAAAACACCAGGTGCAGACGGATTGCATAAATTTTAAAGTGTCCAGGTTAAGAGGTAAGAGAGAGTTTATTTAAACTAGTTAGCCGTACATACGAAACAGGTGAGATTCCACAAGATTACAAAAGGAACATCATAATCGCATTGCCAAAAAGAAAAGGTGCAGGTAAGGTGAAAATTTTAGAACTATCAGTTTAACTTCCCACGTGTCAACAATTTTAACTAGAATTGTGCAAAGAAGGATGGAGAAAAGGGCGGAAAAAATATTAGGAGAAGATCAGTTCGGATTTAGATGAAATAGAGGAACGCGCGAGACCATTCTAGCTTTACAAGTGATTATAGAAAAATATAAGATTTGTACATTTAGAAAAAGCCTTCGACAGCGTAAAATGAGGGAAGATGTTCGAAGTGCTCAGAAAGGTAGGGATGAAATATAGGGATACAAGAATAATATATAATCTCTACAAAGAGCAAACGGTAGTTATAGAATTTGAGCAGGAATAAAGAGAAGTAGATATCCGGAAGGGAGTGAGACAGGGATGTGCATTGTCACCTCGGGTTTTCAACTTATATATTGAAGATGCGATTAATATTGTTAAGGACAGAACAGCCTCAGTAATTATTGTCAAACTATTAACATGCTCAGATTTTTGGATGATATAGCAGTGTTAGCATCGAGCAAAGAAGAATTAGGAATGACTTTGAATGAAATGGAAGCAGTTTTGACAGAAGGCTACTGCATGAACATCAGAGCCGTAACTAGGCATACTGGCGCCTGTGGCATCCCCCCCCCCCCAAAGAAAAATAGGATTTTTATACTTTTTTGTAAAAGAATACAAAATAAACAAATTTTAATAAAATGAAGAGATAAAAACGATAAACACGTTCAAGAACAAATGAATCGTGAATGCGAAGAAAAAGAAATGCGTGAATACGTCTTGCGCCGTGGCAATCCATTTTCGCAAGGCGGTCGTGACATTTTCGCACAGCGTTCGTAATAATAACGAAAAACAAGACAGTCGTGAGCAGTGTTGTTACTGCTGGCACAATCGTGCTAGATTTAGCACAATGCCTTTAGTTTTGGCACTCTAGCACCCCTTTCCAATTTTCTAGCACAATTTTGAAGTCCGAAACTGATTCTTGTATTCCCAGGAAATTAAAAAAAATGTCCCACATCCCAGCGATTACGTACTCCACAAACGCATGCGTACTTTCTAGTCGAGGACTTGGTGACTTGGCTAGGGTTATTTGTGTTTTCACGTTTGACAGAAAGATGTTTATTTTTTGTAGTTACAGTTTCAAATAGAATATTTCATATTTTTTTAATTTATTGATTTGCTGCTCATCGTGTGGGAAATTCTAGGGGATATTTTAAATATGGATGCTGCAATCATGATCATGGAATTCATTGCGCATGTGGCATAGCAACACGGTCTGGCACAAAAATTGACAATCTAGCACTAAACCGTTTCTAACTTCAGCACTTATATTATCAAGACCAGAACTACACTGGTGGTGAGGCGCTGAACAGGGACGCTCGTCACTAGAGACGAGCGCCTCCAGTGAACTCAATCACGGTACAGCATTGTCCACATCCACATGTTGCTTTGACAATAATGCGCCTTATGAGGACCAACTCAAATCACCACTGTTACAACGTTCCGGCCGCCCTAGAAGCCTATTTGCCGAGCTATCGAGCTATTACATTTTTTTCCAAAATAAAAGTGCGCCCCTAGAGCTCGTGCGCCTGTGGCAAATGCCACCTTTGACACGCCCTAGTTACGGCTCTGATGAACATCAATAAAAAGAAAACCTAGATTTTGGTATGTACACGGCGTGAAAATAGAACTAAATCTGAACTACAGATAGGATTAGCAAAAGTTGGGGAAAAACGAGGTATGGAAGACAATAAAGAATAGGAGAGATAGGACCACTATAATACGATATCTTGTCATCAAAACATACTGCCTGAGGCCTTGCTGTTAGGTAACTTTCAATTAAGTTGACCGATTTAAAATTCAGTCCAACAAAGTGAAGCATTGAAAGAACTGAGTGTTGGATTATGTCAAAGGCCTTGGAGAAGTCCAACAATATTAAGGGCATTAATATAATAATTTGCTAAAATTTTATTGAAATAAACATTAATACTCACAGAATATCAAAAGAAAAACATTCATCAAACGTTACATTAAAAACAAAAACTATTAGTCAGACTCTGGCGTATCTGAATCCTCGGTTACACTACCTCCATCATCAGCTGCTACACCAAGTGTATTATACCTTCCTAGGTGAGTTAACGGTATGTAGTCAGTAAGTTCCATCATATTTTGCACTTTCAAAGGATTAATAAGAATGGGTGTGTTGTAGAGGCTCATTGGTGCCCAAGAAAAGTTATTGGGCAACGGTATTTTAAGGTAAATGAAAGTCTCCATTAGAGATTCTAGATTGTGTGTTTCACTCACAGATATTACGTTTTCTGTGTATTTGAAAGTTTTATATTTTGTAACAGAAAAAAGATCGTTTTTATTCTGCAAGCCTTTTTTGAAAAAGCTACCCAAAAAACAAGAAAAACCTTAATCATTTCTTGGCCTGCTTTAACCACCTCAAAATTTTTCGAAATTTTTCTACCAAAATGTACCATTCATTAGGAACATACAAGTACGACACATGCCTTTTATTTTTCTCAATTTGAGCAAAATTCCGCTCGCAGTGTAAGAACGAATGTCCTCGTTCCGGAAAACGGTGGTAGTAGATTTGCGTAAATCGCCCAGAAGTAGCCACTTTTATACTTTTTTTAATGGAATTTCTTGCGGGCCATTGAATAAGCAGGTCAGCTTTGAGTTTCTACATAATCTTAAGTTTTCTAAATAAACAAATTTTGATTCAGTATCTTCAAGCGAATATTTAAATTGAATTTCACTGGATCCCTTTAGAAACTTCATTTGACGAATATCTAAATATTTAATCAAATCTCCATTCGTATGTAGTTAATATTTTCTGATTTCACTATTTGGTAGAAATTCCATGATGATGATTCCATCATCAGAAATGTATAAATACATTTCTGATGATGGAATCATTGTGAATTCTGAAACCGGTCAAGTTATAATAATAAATCGTTATATTGGTAGTACGCGTAGTAATTTTTCAATTCATCATTTCTCCATTCGTATCTTTCTTTATTTTGCCAAGCCAATTTTTTTTCCGAACATCTTTAAAGTCTCAAAAGTCCTTAAAGCTTAATGAAATGACATCATAGGGGTGGGGATTTACCCTTGCATTCCTTAGTACAGTGGGCCACTCGCTGGGTGCCCAGACTAACATGTTTTTTGTATAGGTTTCAATTGCACCGTGAACACTATCTACTTGCATGTATGTGTGACCAGGCACTAAGAAAGTTATTGTAATTGCTGTAATATTTTTTGTAGACTTCAAGAAGTAAGCAAGCATTGATATCGATGCACGGTTTTTATTCTGGCCACTAAACGAATCACAGTATAAAGAAATTTCATTGATATTATTTGCGTGATCTGCATGCAAAAGGTATTTGTATAAAATAGAACAGACCTCATTGCAGCCTCTCTTACCATCTGCCACACCCCAAATAAAACAGTAGACATTGCGGCTGCCTGATTCATAAATAGTCTCATTGTAAACTGTATACCTATTGTAATAGTATATTCTCATGTCAAGTTCCCCATGTGGCGTACTTAACACTTTTTGCATGTCAAAACTTGAGCAGAGAAATCCATTAGAGTTCGACTTCTTTTGTTCATTTAAGTACTGTCTTTTAGCCAACTCCTTTTCTTCAATGTGTCTGTTTTTGCGGGGTAAAGAGGTTTAAAAAAAGGAGGGTCCACACTAACCTTGTACGTTGTAGCTCGGTAACGACTTACGCAATCAGTATGGGCACAAATAGCGAAGTAGACGATGAGCGCGGCGGCAGCCGATTTTGGAGTATCGCGAAGTCCTTTTCTGGTACACGTCCGACGCAGCGATATAGGTACACTCTTCTATATTTTCTTCGTGTGGAAGACGCACGGGGGGAGGGGGAGAGGAAAGAACGCGAAGGACTCAAAAGGCACAAAAACATAAATAAAGACAGTCCCAAACACAGACTATAACCAAAACTAAACATACCGCCCACCAAAATACTCTGTATTTTACAATTTACAAAAGAAAATATATTACTGAAATACTCGCATAATGTAGCAAGAGAAAAATAATAATAATTCTAAATTATGAGTGCGAAAAAATTAATTTAATTAGCCAAAGGCAAAGGGCACAACTTTACCACTGGCCTTGTTAATGTTCCACGCGCTGTCTTTACAGTGGCAACTCGGACCACCCCATCACGGCCCGGGTGAACATCAACGACGCGGCCTAACCTCCATTGTAGAGGTGGCAGCAATTCGTCCCTAATTAACACTAAAGTATCAGGAGTAATGGATGTGGTTCCGTCAGGCCACTTGCCCCTTTGAGTAAGGCTGTGCAGGTACTCCAAATGCCATCGCTTCCAGAAATCCTGGTGCATCCTCAAGAGTAACTGCCAACGATCTAGGCGGTTAAGGTTTATTTGCGTTACATCAGCATCTGGGAGCGATGACAGTGGCGCTAATGTTAAAAAATGACCCGGCGTAAGACAATTAAGATCATTAGGATCCGAACTAAGAGCACCGAGAGGTCGCGAATTGAGGAGAGCTTCAATTTGTATTAAAACAGTTTGCAGCTCTTCATAAGTCAAAAGCTGTTCGCCAATAACGCGCCTGAGGTGAGTTTTTACGCTCTTGACTCCCGCTTCCCATAAGCCCCCAAAATGGGGGGCTGAAGGTGGGTTAAAATGCCATTTAATTTTTTCACATTCTGCGGCTTCACTCATTATTTGCGTTAAGTACTTAGAAGCTCCCGAAGCTCCCGCAGTCACTGTGGAGTTCAGTACAGCGGCCGCGGCGCGCGATAAATCTTCTCAACGCAGCGAGGAATGCCTCCGTAGAAAGATCGGAGACTAACTCCAAATGTAAAGCCTTAGTGGCACAACAAACAAAAAGGCAAACGTAAGCCTTATAAGTTTTGGAGCCCCTAGTTTTCCCGAGCGTTATGAGGAAAGGACCAGCGTAGTCCACCCCCACGCACTGAAAAGGTTTAAGTTGGGTAATTCGAAACGGGGGTAAGTTACCCATTTTTACCAGAGTTTGCGGAGGATTGGCTCTAAAGCATTTAAGACACGCGGACGTGCAACGACGAATGACTCTTTTCGGAGAAAGAATCCAGAATTGTTGGGTGAGTAAATACTGCAATGTTTGAGTTCCCGGATGCAAGTACTTATTGTGAAAATCAAAAATTATTAACGATGAAAGCCGCGAATCCGCGGGGAGTATCGCTGGATATTTTTGATCATAACCTAGATCAGCATTTGAGAGGCGACCGCCCACCCTAAGGACACCAAGCTCATCGATAAAGGGGGAAAGCCTACGCAATGATTTAGAGCAGCGACGCTTATTTGAGATGTGTTTGATGTCATCGTGAAACGCGATATTCTGGGTAAATCTTACTAATCCCGTCAGAGCTGATTGCAATTCATGGGTGGAGGGAGAGCCAGATTGGCGAGTTATGGTATTATAGCGCATGCGTAAACAATAAGCGATTACGCGTAAAATTTTGGGGAGCGAAGAAAATCGATTGAGAAGAACATTTATACGATCTTCCTCAATCATGACGGTGAGTGCAAACCTGCATTCCTCGTTAAGAGCCTCGGGGGATTGAACGTGGTTAGAGTTTGTCTGAGGCCATTCTGAATGAGCTTGAAGGAACCATGTTGGCCCACGCCACCACAAAGGATGGTCCTTTAGATCCACTGGGGACAGCCCGCGAGACGCACAATCCGCGGGGTTGTGTAAAGATGAAACGTGATGCCAACAATGCGGGGATATTTTATCTTGAATGTGACTGACTCTATTGGCCACGAACGTCTTCCATCGATACGGTTCTGATTTTATCCATGATAATGTGACCATGGAGTCTGACCACGCATACATGTTCACAAAATGTAGATGTGCATATGTTTTTACTGCGAACTCCATTAAATCGGACACTAAAACGGCGGCGCAGAGTTCCAATCTTGGCAAGGAAATACGTTTCAAAGGCGCTACTTTGGATTTGGCTGAAATTAGGGAAACGTGTACAGTGCCATCGCAGTCGGTAATACGAAGGTATGTCACCGCGGCGTATCCTAATTCGGAAGCGTCTCCAAATCCATGAAGTTCAATGGCCTTGGCGTTACTTATACGTAAGTTCCTGCTGATTTTAATGGACGAGACATGAGATAATTCATTTTCGAATTTCTTCCACCGGTCAACTATATTGGGCGGAGGGATACTGTCCCATCCAATTCCACTTGCCCATAATTGCTGCATAATGCATTTAACGGTGAAAGTTATGGGTGTTAAAAACCCTAGAGGGTCAAAAATTCGTGCAAGTGCGATTAATTTCCTTGACCTGATATAAGAAAAAATCATTCGAGGGACACCACTGAAGTCCCAAAATTTTAACATAAATGTCGGCGGGATTGTCAAGGTTTTGAACGGTTTGTTGGCTTCCTTCTGGAATGGAGTTTAAAAATTCCGAATTGTTACTTACCCATTTTCTAAGCTCAAAACCTCCTTTCTGCAGCAAATTTACGAGCTGAGCTTTTAGTTTTAAGGCGTTATCTAGGGAATCGCACCCAGAAATTATGTCGTCGACATAAATATCATGGTCCAAGATTTGAGCACCTTCATCATTTCTTCCAACATGAGCGAGTTGATTAATTACGCGTAACGCCAGAAATGGAGAACTGGTTACGCCATAAGTAACGGTTGCTAAACGAAAATCTTGGATTTCTTCATCGGGCGAAAATCTCCAAACGATGTGTTGGTACTCTTGATGGCCAGGAGAGACCTGAATCTGCCTGTACATCTGTTTGATGTCGGATGTGAATACGATGCTATGTGTGCGAAATTTCAACAGTATTGTGGCAATGTCCTTTTGCAATTTAGGGCCTGGAAATAGTGTTTCATTCAAGCTGCGGTTATCTAAAGTTTTTGAGGAAGCATCAAAAACAACGCGTAGTTTTGTAGTAGGGCTATCGGGTTTTAGAACTGCGTGATGCGGAATATAATAAATTGGCGAAGGCGAAGCTTCATCTGGCGGTTTTACAACTAACGTCATGTGGCCTTGATCCAAATAGTCTTGCATAAAAGCGCGATATTCCTGATACAGTTGAGGTTGTTTCACTTGGCGACGTTCAAGTGAGTAAAATCTCCGAAGTGCTATAGAACGTGCTCCTACAAATGAGGGGGGCATCTCGCGAAAAGGGAGAGAGATTACGAAGCGGCCTTGCGGAGTGCGAGTATGACTTTTCAAAAAATGGTCTTCGCAGAATTTATCCTCTGTAGACAGGTAGGCTACCTCGGGTATTTGCTCGAGTTCCCAAAATCGTTTTAGTGTTTCATCTAAGGAGAAGGAGCGAGTTGATACAATGAAAGAATTGATACGAGGTGATGAATGCTGACCTGTCTTTACCATAATAACCCAACCGAAAACTGTATTTAGCGCAGTAGGTTCATTGGGTTTACCTAGCACGCGACCCGGTTGCCATATGCGAGGGAACAAATCTGCACCCAGAAGTATGTCAATACCGCCAGGATGCGAAAACGTAGGGTCGGCCAAATTTAAATTACTCAAGTGAGCCAATACTTGACTAGAAGTTGGGGTGTGAGGTATTTGACCACATATTTTTGGTAAGACTACAGCGTCTAATGAGAAACTTGGCGAGCGTTGACCTCTGGGGCGTATTACGCACGTGACACTTTGAGAAGCGGGGGCTGGCGTGCATCCCAGCCCAAAAAGCGCGACTTGTGACTTAGACCGAGGCAAACGTAATGCATTGGAGCATTTTTCAGTGATGAAATTTGCTTCACTTGCGCTATCTAGCAATGCACGAAATTTATGATAATTCCCGTGAATATCAGCTATTTCAATAACAGCAGTAGAAAGAAGTACCGTATGTGGTAGTGAGCGGTGAGTACTTGTGAGCGCATTTGCGGAGGCGGGCGAATTCTGCGAATTGAAAACGCTCGGGGCGACAGAACTTTGAGTAACTGTTTGGGATGGACCCTTTGCAGAAGCGTCGGGAACGGGTGGTTGCTCAATAAAATGCAACAAAGTATGATGTCTACGATTACACTCGCGACAAATTGATTTAGAGCGACAATCTTTCAGTGCGTGTTTTGAGCCCAGGCAGTTACTACACCAACGGTTTTGTTTTACAATGTGAAGTCGCTCTTGCGGGGACTTGGCTAAGAACGAAGGGCATCTATAAACAGAATGATCTGATTTACAAAGGGTGCACAACTGAATTCCCATGCCAGAAACAAAAGATGATTTTTGAAATCTGTGCGGGGAAGCAAACTTGGTCGGCGATAATTTTGGAAACTTCGTTGAAATGTTTTGTGTCGGCGGGGCAGATTCCAATGCATGGCATTGTTTTACTAAAAAATCTGTCAGATGCTTGTAAGATGGAACATCGGTGGAACCATGTTCCATGGCAAAACGCATGTTCGTGTCTGCGTCCAATCGTTTACTCAACATTTTAAACATAACGAAGTCCCAGTGTTGCGTAGGAAAATCTAATTTTTCTAATGCGGCAAGATTTTCAGAAAGTGTGTCCAGTAATTTGCGTAGATTTTGAGCGGTTACTTGACCAGACGGCACACTAGGTGCGTCCTCTATTGCCCGCCAATATGAGGAGGACAAGAAATTTTTATTTTCGTAGCGCGTGACTAACGAGTTAAACGCATTTAGGTAATTGTCGTTGGTTAGGGGGGTGCATTGCACGAGTGTCAGCGGGGGGCTGTCTAAGGATGAAACGAGATAATTAAATTTTTCAATATCTTCCAAGTACTCGTCGTTATGAACGAGTGCCCGAAACAAATCAATGTAGGTTTGCCAATGCTTCACGTCTCCGTCGAATTTTTTAAGTTCAAGTGAAGGCAATCGATTACGATGCGGTACAGGTTTTTCCACCGGAACCACCTTTTTTCGTTCACATATGTCCGTCTGAACCGCATGCACGAAATAAAAATCATTTTCAAAGTCGGTGAATACTTTCTTTTGCTCGTTTAGATCTGCATCTTCGACGGTGGCCAGCAGAAGCAGAAGATTGTTGTGTTGCTTTTTGAACTCCTCCTGAATCTGTGGCAAGAATTTTAAACGCGCCATCAATCCAAAGCGCTTAGTTTCATCAGTGTTTGCGAGTTCTGCAACACGACGAACCTCTGACATGCAGTAGCCATCGTAATCGTGTACAACGCTTACTACTTAATGCAAGAGACGCAAAAGAAATAATAATAACTCAACCGAGAGCGAAAAATATAAATACCTAAAAACGCATTCGTTTTAGCAAGAAAAGCAAAATTTAAAACGCTTTATACTTCCTAGTAATTTTAACCCAGAAATATATCGAACGGAAAAATTTAAATTCAAACATCTACATACAAAACCAAGCAAATAATCCTTGTCAGAACAACAAAAAACGCGGTATAAACGGCGAATAAAAAACGATGCCTTTATCGTTCAAGAAACGCAACATTTATGAGAGTATTTCTATTAAGAGAATCGAGTATTTTGGCAGTGAATTGAGAGTAATAATTACGCAAAATAATAAAATTAGAGATATCAATAGAACGTAATTACAATTGAGCGGTAAATGTGCCGATGAATCCGACTCAAATAGGACCAATGTTTTTGCGGGGTAAAGAGGTTTAAAAAAAGGAGGGTCCACACTAACCTTGTACGTTGTAGCTCGGTAACGACTTACGCAATCAGTATGGGCACAAATAGCGGAGTAGACGATGAGCGCGGCGGCAGCCGATTTTGGAGTATCGCGAAGTCCTTTTCTGGTACACGTCCGACGCAGCGATATAGGTACACTCTTCTATATTTTCTTCGTGTGGAAGACGCACGGGTGGAGGGGGAGAGGAAAGAACGCGAAGGACTCAAAAGGCACAAAAACATAAATAAAGACAGTCCCAAACACAGACTATAACCAAAACTAAACAGTGTCTGTTATATTTATCTTTTTGCTCATCTGTAGAATCTTGTTTTTTGAAATCAATGCAGATGTTACACTTATCTTTTCGAGGTCCATGGAATCCAATATTAAAATCAGAAATAAAGATATTTCTAAAAACTGACCGACTAACAAGACCGTATCCTTGTCCATGATTTGTACAGCATGTAAAGCCTTCTTATATTTTTAGATTCAGGTAGTAAATATTTCCAGGTGGAAGTTCTACGGCAATAGTGCGAAGGCACTGCAGGAAGCATCTTAATATACTGCAGGACTCGTTCACGAGTTTCTTCCTTTGTTTTGTTTTTCGGAATGGTGTTCTTTCCCCTCATGTCTTTTTTTGGAGTTCCTAGACTAGTTTTGTTCAAACATAATTTTCTTAGTGGTTTTTCTTTTATATTCAAGGTGGCCAAAAGAAACTGTCTGCACACTTGCACTTTGTCTCCATCCTTTGGAAAATAAAACAATCTTGTTACTAATCTTCTACTTGTATCCTTCTTTGTATATTTTCGTTTCTTATTAACAACCCAAGTAGCAGCGAAATATTGTGGTAATATTAAAAAGTAAATATTTAAATAACATTAGAATGACAGTTTTTTAAATATATATTGTGCATTATTTCTTTATCTTCACTTAATATTTCTATATTTCCATAATATAAGAAATAAACATGGCATAAATATTTCAAACTTTTGTTTAAAACATAAAAATAATATATATTATAATAATATACACTTATAATAATATATGTATAATGTACCTACAAAGGGTGTTACAAAAAAGTAGGTCAAACCGTTATCCACAGATTATCTGACCGAAAATAATGCGACTTTCCGTATGCCATTTTTCATTTAGACTTCTTTCTTTGAAGATACAGGTTCTTCAAATTTAAAAAATTATTTTTATTAATAACTCCTTTGTTTTTTACGATATTCAATTGAAATTTTTTAATTTTTTCATATACCGGCACAATGTTTGTGTAATTTTGATCAACAAAATCGATGCACGAACGGAGGAAAGGGGGGTTGTAATACCCATTGTCCCCTCAACTTTTCCCTGCGCACTTCTATGGTTCAAAGGTATTGTTTTTTATAACAAGCGTTAATTTCTTTAATTTTTTCACTCTTGTACAATTTTGATTTAGGGCTTGGTTTACGAGTTATTGCAACTCATTTGACTATGTGTTTCTTGATCCACTCGCTGTTTAAATGTCCCAATGTTTCTTAGGTGACGAACTAAGCTCGAGAAAAATGTAAGTACTTGAAGGGATATGTTTCTGCATAACGTCTAAGCTTCAGAAAAATGCCCTTGGATGGTGCCGATTCGGACATGTTCCTGTATTACGTCTAACAGCAAATTAGCATTGGAAAGAAAAACAGGTAGGCGTTTAGCTGTCAAAATAATGATTAATAAAAAAGGTACCATCCAAGGGCATTTTTCTGAAACTTAGACGTTATGCAGGAACATATCCATCCCTGTATAAACAAAATATTAAATACATGACATTTTTAAAAATTTAAAGTTGCCAGAGCGATATATAAAGAAGAACTTTCGGTATTTTTGTATTTCATTTTTTCGAACCCCTAATTAGCATGTTCATCTTCATCCTCATCATTGGGAGCATTTGATCTACAAAATTTTGAATGGCAAAAGAACAATAAATTGAGAAGCATTTTTTCAAAACTCAACAATGACCATATATGAGTTACACACGTAGATATTTATTTTTTGGGGTTCGCTATCCATTAGCGCACTCAGAATACAGCAAAACTCAACAAGAAGCACGTTATAATCATTTGAAATATTAAAGGCTCTGCAAAACTCAACATAATCATATAGGTTTGACAAAACTCAACAAGATCAGACCTGCATTTCTGCAGCAGCATAAGTAGATAGTTTCAATGCCTATTTTGTTAGTTGTTTAAGATTCGTTATGGAATGCATTTCCCCATAAATCACTGTTTTTATTTTGTTGAGTTTTGAAAAAACGTTCCTCAATTATTATTTTAAAATACCTTTTCTTGATTTCATCTTCGGTTGCTTCTGGAAAACGTTTTCGTACAGCTTCTGTTAAAAACATACAATTATACAGATAACTGAATACTAAGGAAGTTCATGAAACTTACGGATTAGTGCTTTATACATCAAAAGTTTTGAAAAATTCAATTTTTTCTCCTTTCCTTGTCCAGAATAGCTTAGAGAAAGTTGCTTGCTAAGTAATTTAGCCATTATCAAATAAATAGCTTTGTGAATGGTATCACCGCCCAGTAAATATAAAATATTTATCTGAAACAAAAAATATTAAGAAATAGTGTAGGTAAGAAAATGTCAGCATGAGACAAACCAAAGATTTAAAGTTTTCTGGAACTGCTAATTTTCCTTCTAAATTAGTAACATCTTCCTGGGTTCCGCAAGGCATGTTGTCTACCAATTAAAATTGTTCACCACCAACTTCTGCTTCAAACGACGATCTCTGGAGATTTGATCCTTTTTTCAGAACATTCCTTTTCTGATTCAGTTTCGATCGAGGAAGTATTTTCACCTTTTTTGCAGTATTCTTGAGCTTTCTTAAGCTGTTTTACTGAACTTTTTATGCACTTTGCTGCTGATACTTTGTAATTGGTGTGTAAATCTTTACACTCATAAATGATTTGCCGCAATTTATATTCCGATAAATTCAGTGGATATTTGTAGGAAGTTCGTTCGGCATTTGCCCAACAACTAGGAACAAAATCAATGGCATTTTCTTTCTCCCAAATTATTACATCCCACATGATCTGTAAAACGTTACAAGTTTAACAAAAAGTAAGGCCTTTTAAAAAAATACATACCTACTTGAATTTCGTTACCAATAAATACGAAGATTGGCAAATTTGGTAATAATTACCAAACTTAAGTTTTAGAACCGTCGATATATCAATATAACTGTGAATGTACAAAATTCAATAAATGAAAATGTGAGAATAAAGCAGATTTAAGGCCGCATTTCACGTAGCTGGTCCAGCCGAGCTGGTCCCGCCCAGCTGGACCCGCCCGTTTCTGCACTCACACGGCTTGTAAATTTGATTAGTTTTCTATATGTACAGTAAGTAGAGCAATTTTCGTGCCCGACTGCTTATATTCATCATTGAGGTTGCGCAAAGATGTCAAGAAGCGACGATGAATTTATTGCCATCTACTATTTATCATCAACCGTAAGCAATAGAAAGCGATATAAACGCAAGAGATACTGGGTTCATGAAATATTAATGAATTATGAAGGGCTTGCAAATGCAGAATAATCTATCTGGTATCCACGTGGTTTCAAAGAATGCAAATCTATTGGTGGATTTGCAATTACCGGCCGAGCGGGTCCCGCCGGAGTTGTATATTTCTACAAATCGAGCTGGACCAGCCGGGCTGAAGCGGGTTTACAAGCTACGTGAGTGCAGTTCCATAAGCGACAATGCTTTTCAGATTGCGGCGGGTCCAGCTGGGCGGGACCAGCTCGGCTGGACCAGCTACGTGAAATGCGGCCTTTATGGAGTTACAATAAGTCAACTGAAACACATCATGTTTATTAAAATACAAAAGTACTTTTTTAGGCATGACAATTTCTTACTACACCATTTTAAAAATCTACTTTTATTGATAATTCTGAAATGCAAATAATCCTGAAGCGTACTCTATAAATATGTAGTTACCAATAAATAAATTGACATACCTATTAATAGTTATTAGTTATTGAAATATGTAGTTGTCGTACTCCGTTATTTAATTAATCCATATATTTAAATGTATTGTGTACTTTTATATTTATCTATAATTTATACATTTTATACAGAAATTAACATTTTGGCATTTCAGTGCAGATAGTTCCTCCAAGTTAAAGTCCTAATAAATGTATGCATGTCCAGAAGCGTTACCGAATGGTGACCTACAGTCCTCGAAAGATGTAGTAAAAAGTTGGTTTTTGCTTAATATTTTGAAAGGATTACAAATTAATGAGATTTTCTATGTACACCAACTTCTTATCCTTAGGAAATTCACTTCTTATTATTCTGTATGCACTATTTTAAAAAGTTAACACAAATTTAAAATTGTCAGTTCTATTTACATAAAAAAGGTAATACTTGTCAATAGCGATTTTTGGGAAAAAAGCATTATAGTAAATAGTCCGACCACGTTATCTTAGCGAACTTAAGGAATGTAACTGATCTATTTTAATAAGGTAGCACACAATTAGAATAATAGTTTCGCCTAAATATTGCCAGTTTCGCCACATTGTGTGTGGTGAAACTATTATTCTAATTATTGTACGCCGCCTTATTAAAATACATCAGCTACATCCGCTAGGGCTCGCCAAGTTAACGTGGTCGGACTATACATGAGCATGTAATTATCGATGGGTGATAGCAAATTTTTAACATCGAATATCGATATTCCGATATACAGATATTCATCGATAAATATCAATATTTATCTATATTCATCCACTACATCGATATTTATCAATAATTCTTTTTCTTGATATCAATAAAATTTCCAGCCCTACCTGTAATAACGGAGGTTTGCAAGTTCGTATTATTAATTTTGGTTCTAGTTACTTTCAAGACGAATGTCTGCATTCATACCCTCCGCTTTCTCTCCAAGAATACATTTCTGGACATATGTTTTATTAAGCTTTGTAACTTATTTTAGGGAATACAATTTCTCCCTGCAGTTTGAATATGAATTTCTGAACATCCTGTGTTTCAAAAGATTTAAAATGTTTACCCAATAAAACAAATATTTTAAAACAGAAACAAGATAATATCTGAACAAATTAGCGGTATTACAAATCTAGTTTTTTGAATATTATCAATAAATATTAGTATCCAAGTTTAATTTCGATGTAATAATTCAAAAGCCACATAATAGTTGCTATATTTGAAAACCATAGCTTTTCATAAAACAGATTGAATAGGACAACTTTCAATGCAGCTATTAAAATTAAATTTAAAAATACCCAAGCGCTCGGATGGAACGGGATAATCATAAAATGATAAAATCCCTTTGGATGCGTAGCCTTTTAGAAATTGATTGTCGAATTCTATGATTTTAAAAACTCGTTTTCCTGTTACAATAACATAACAATCTTTATTATTCAGTTTAATTTGAAATGTAGGAAATTTCAAAACTCCAATTGATTTTCTAACTTCAACGTTTGTGCTACTAACGCCTTCACTTAAAATTTGTGGGTTTTCCAAAAACCTTTTACAAACTTGTGCCAACGGTCGATTTTTTGAGCGCAGCATGCTTTTCAACTTTCCAAGGAAATTTTCAAATAGAAAGCAGTTTAGGCCATCTAATGTACGGTTTAAATTTCTAACATCATCGGATACATGAATCAAGCAATGAATATTATAAATACAACTATCTTTGCCGTAAAACTTCGAGCATTTTTCATTAAAATAAATTAAAAGATCTTTGCTGGTATCTAACCATGTAGTGTTAAGAAACTGTGGACTAACTAAAATTCTCATTGCACAATGGAAGAGTAAAAAATGTTCGGATAAGTCACGTTTTAAAATATTTCTAAAGAGAACCAGCCCTAGGTATAGCATAACTAGGCGAAATTCCGTTGCCTTAAATCTCTCCACATCTAGAAAAGATCTGGGCTTGCGACTGAAATCGGATGTTACATATTTAGAAAAATTGATCATCAATTTATAAAGCTGCCGTCTATTTTTAACACTTGAGTTTCTGCCCCTTATATCCAATATAGCAGCAATTTTTTCATGACACCAAGGCAACATAGGTGCATATAATCCAGTACAAAAAAGTTGACCATATCAATATTTAATATTTTTGTGAGTGGACTAGTCTGTGATAAATGATGTTCTTCAAACTCTTTTGTCATAAAATTTTCATTTGTTCTGGGCGCCGAAGCAGTTTCTAAAAATATTCTACGATTCCTGTATGTCAGACCCTTTTGAATGCAACGATCGCAACCATAGTGTCCATTATGTCCCTTTACGCACTTAATAAAACTTCTTGCAGGGGCATCGCAAAAGAAAAAAATTAATTTTACTTTGACATGTTTAATTCACTTATAAAGTCACAAAAAAGTCGTCAACAGAATACGGTTTAGAGTCTCCTACAAATATTGCAACAGGAAAAGGAGTAACTTTAACTTTGGTATGTATTCTACATAAAATGGGCCAAAACTGCATTCTTGATGATTTCCATAATGGTAATCCATCCACATTGAAAGACAGCATAAGGCAATTATTTGTATTATGAACATCATCCAAAATTGAGGAATGCTGCAGCAGTAAATTTGAGTAATGTTTTATACTAAAATAAACGTATTGACCAAATGCTTCACTTTGAGATTTCATAAATGCAATATTGATTTGCCTTTTCGTATTCAACAATGAACGACTATCATTAGGTAATTTTAAATTGGGTATTATTTCATTTAGACCCTTTAACAGTGTGCTAAGTTGACGATGATTAACGTTCATGTCAAGGGACCATGACTTTAAGAAATCTTGAAGTTTAAGACTTTGATCTTTCGGGACATTTTCATGAGCGTGATTTTCTAAATTGATGTTTTCATTGTTACCACCAGCGAGAATTTTTATTCTTGGACATACCTGTTAGTTACCTAAAGAAAAAATCTACTTTTCATAACCTCAAAAAACACTGCTAATATTTTTTCAACAAAAAACACGGTAACTAAATGAATTTAAAAGTTATACTTACAAATAACACAGTCGCAAAAACCCTCGTTGTTTAAAATAAGGCACAGGCCGCTGATGGGAACAAAGACATAAACCGTTTCTGCCGTGGTCGTGGTGGCGTCATTCAACAAGCGGGAAAACAGCTACACGGCTACACCCTACAAGCGGGAAAACACGAAAACAGTACAAACGGCAGATCCACATCATATAAATTACAAACTAAAGAGAAAAAGAGATCAATACTCACTTGTATCGTTGTATCAACATCAACCACAGCACAGATGCACAGATCAGTAAAAACAAAAACGACAGCAAAAGTCAAAACCGCTGTAATTTATGAATGCAGGGCAATACCAACTGCCGCTTACTGTCGAACTACACAAATATAAAACTACTAGCGTGACGGTCGTTAACGATTGACACGATCCGCACTGACAAAGACGGAGCACAGATAACATTTCAGAGATCACTTTACATACATACCGATATATTTAATATAATTAATTTCAAAATTTGTTTTAAAATATTGAGGGTATATTTTATTTCATATATAGAAGTAATATTATTATTTTCTAATGACAAGTAAATATATGTTTATGTACAGTACTTCAATATTTGTCATTCGAATATTAAATACATATGTATTTAATGTAAGGGATTTTAATATTTATTTTTAAATATGAAGTAAATATATGTATATACGCAATAATTTCATATTAGCATTCAAATATTATACATATGCATATTTTAATGTTTAATTCCGAATATAAGAAAAATATTACTTCAAAATGGAATATTAAATATATATTTTTTAATATTACATGAATATGTTGATTGTCTAATAATTATATCTTGGGCTCGTCTCGTAAATAATAGTGTAGTTCCCCCATTTCATACCAGATCGCTCACAAGATTTAAAGAAACAAAAGCTCCATCTACAGGTACGGCCAGCTCAACGTCATTCTTCATTTTTGTGCCAGATAGTTCGCGCGTGAAAGTTAAGTGCCGTTTTTTAAATGGGGAAAAATAGTAAGAAAAGGCGTCGAAGCTCGCCCTCCAGCTCGTCCTCTAGCTCGGACGAGTCTCGAGAGTTAAGCGAGAGGATTCACAGGCTGAGGAAAGTCTTAAAACGGAGAAAAATTGAGAACCTGGAGAAGCAAGTTCAAGTTGCGGAGGATATTTCCGATAGTTCTCCAGAGCACGTGAATTAATACAGGTCCTGTTGCTGATCCTGTTAACAGTAAGTAGGATACAGCTTTCGTTTTTCTCCAATTTCCAATTCTATTTTCATTGGATTTTTTGTTTTTTCTCCTCCAAGCCAATGTTTTTTAGTCAGCCGGTAGAATGTTTTGTATATGAATCATAGTTGATATCGATAAAACGAGTGAGAAAGGACTTAAGTTTCATAAAACACAATAATACAGTTTTTTGCTGACTTGCTTGACCGTGAATTTGTTTTGCTCTTCTCTGCTACCGTACCGAGAATAACTATTATATAAACAAACTTTATCGTATGATATTGTCTTGTTAAGCCGCGTACACATTAGGCGAACGCATGCGAACGAACAAAAACGCACGCATGCTACAGCATGCGCGTGTGTTGTTCATCACTGTCCACACTAGAAAATATAATAACGCACGAATGCGTGCCTTTATTTTCGCTTGTATTTTTGTGGGTCATTGCATAAATTAATGTACTGTCAATCGCATTACTTTTTATAAGAGTAAACAATGTCTTTTGATAATGACGATTTAATTATAATAGCTAGTGCTTCAATTATAATATTTAACGAAGAAGTTGCCAAAAAACTAAGAAAACGACGGTGGTGGATGACATCACTATTCAAAAGTAGAGCGCGTTACACTACCCACTTAATGCGCGATTTAAAGGTTGAGAAAGAATATGGTCTTTTTGAAAACTTCTGCAGGATGAAATCTACTGACTTCGATTTCTTGTTAAATAAAATTGGTCCTAAAATTGCAAAAAGGGATACATCATTTAGAGAAGCTGTACCTGTCGCAGAAAGGTTATTGCTTACACTGCGATTCTTGGCCTCAGGAGACTCATACACCAGCTTGATGTATACTTTTAAAATCTCAAAACAATTAATTTCAAGAGTTGTTCCTGAAGTTTGTACAGCTTTAGTTGAAGTTCTACATGATTATATAAAGATAAGTACATAAAAATGAAAAAATTAAACCTATTTCTTAGGAATATAAACATATTTATTTATCATACGAAAAATGCCAAACATTTTGTACTTGGTAGAACTCAAACATTCTTATCTTAATTTAGGTAAAGAATGTTTTAATATGTACATACCTACTTCAAAATTCAAAAGCTAGCCTAGAAAACTCAAAACTAGTAATGTACTACAAAACTCAAAAACACTTTTAAATGGAACTTTATCTAAATCAAAAACTAACAATCATCATTGGTAAATGTATTGATGTAACTAACAAGTAGAGTACTATTTTCTGATGGACTTGATGGCGCCGAACTCATTGGTCCCCTGCTTGAACGATTTTCATCATGTGATCTAGCATCAGATCTCTTAGGCTGTTGTAGCTGATATATAATATTTGCTGGCGTTTCAGCAGTGTATTCATGAAATGACTGGGAAGATTGGGGTCGAGAAATTGAACTGGAAGTTAATGTAGCAGCATTGTTAAATGTATTATTATTATGAGCAGATGAAGAAGTTGCACGTGATTCGTTTGATAGACCACTGTTGTATTCACTTGATAATACTGTGAAAGAAGGTGATAGAATAGGAGTAGTATTTTGACTGAAATTATTTTGGCCAGCAAAATGATGGTAACCGCTGTCATATGATGGTGAAGGTTTACTGTTTAAAAATGAATAAAAAGGCGTCGGATTCTGTGTTCCCTTTTCATAATAACCCATATCGGCCTTAAAAAGAATATCAGCTATATAATGTTCGACGACGCTTTTGGTATGTTCACTGTATTTTCTGTGCTTAAATGATACATGCTCTCCGAAAATTGAAGTATCATCTCTAGAAGACTTTTTTTTCTACAGCATCTTTAAGAATGCTAAATGCTTCTTCTGATCTCTTTTGTAGCTTCGTAGTAGGTGTTCCAGCTCTAGGAGGCTGAAAAACAGACTTCCTTTTGCGAGTCTCAGGCGTTGATACCGTTTCAATTCCGGTGCCTTGGTCTGAAATAGCGTCATCTATATTTTGTAAATTTTCATTAATTGCCTCATTTGTTAATTCATTTTGCTGAGTTTCTTCTGGTAATTGCTAAAATTAAAAATATTTTTACATTTTCTGAGAACTATAAGTATACGTTAAAAATATAAAAAATCAATCGGGACAAAAATTCATTAGAGTAGGTAGGTACCTGTTAAAAGGGACATTTTATAGGTAATTACCTATAGGCTGATTATAATATTATAAAATAAGATTTGTTCATTGTTTCAGCTGCCCTCTTCTGCCGAGGAATGGTTAGTGATAGCTGAACAGTATGAGAGCAAGTGGAACTTTCCTCATTGTGTGGGTGCAGTAGATGGAAAGCACTGTACAATACAGGCTCCAATACATAGTGGTAGTGACTATTTCAACTACAAGTATTTTAGTATTGTTCTGTGTTCGGAGTTGCGGGTGCAGATTATTGCCTTAGTTTTGCCGATGTCGGATGCCAAGGGAGAATTTCCGATGGGGGAATATTCAAGAATTCGTTGCTCGGAAAAAAAATGCAAAACAATCAACTTAATTTACCACCTGAAATAGCTTTGAGTGCTAATAGACACATCAAAGTTCCATATGTATTTGTAGGCGACGATGCTTTCAGTCTTCACGACAATTTAATGAAAGTTTACCCAGTTGAACAAAATAAAGGATCTAGAAAACGTATTTTTAATTACAGATTATGCAGAGCCCGTCGAATTATTGAAAATGTGTTCGGTATAATCTGTTCAGTTTTTAGAGTTTTGAGAAAACCTATGTTACTTTCACCGGAAAAAGCCATAAAAATCGTTTTGGCGTGCATTTATTTGCACAATTTCTTACGGAAAAGTAAGAACTCGCGAAATGTTTACTCTCCACCAGGAACATTCGATGAAGAAAAAGAAGGAGAACTTATTCCTGGAGTTTGGAGGCAACAAAACGATGACCGACAGTCTTTTTTACCATTGAGAAAAGTAGCCAGAAAAAGTGCGGCCCATTGCGAGGCTATCAGAAACGAATTTGCTGATTATTTTTCAAATGAAGGCAATGTAACTTGGCAAAATAGCTATGCTTAAGGTATAGCGTTGTTTTTGTATTATGATATTTTTTTATTTTTTTTATGGAGCATTTTTTTGGCATTTTTAACCCTTTAATCCCTAACGATTTTAGTATCAATTTAGGGGAGGATCCAGAAAGACTCTTCCAACTATATGTCGAACTTTGAAACGGTCATCCCTATTAAAATGTCGGAAAGAATATCATAATACCTATCATAATAAATACCTACTTTCAAATACATGTTCGTAAATAAATTCTGTTAAATACTTACTTCTGTATTCGTTGTTTTCTTTATTGTAAATTTATCCATTAGAAAACACATACTTTTAAACGCAAACCAAGATGATTTGTATATGTCACTAGTTCCACTTCCAGTCTTATATGCAGATTCATGTTTTTGGCGTTCTCGTCGAAAGGAACCCAATAAAGAATTTTTTTTAATTTCGCCTGATTCACCACCCATTTCCTCAGCTATTTGGTTCCAGGCATCCATTTTCGTTATTTTATTTTTGTAGCTATCATGTCTTGGATCCCAGAGACATTCATATTCTTTGTATACTTCAATTAATTTTAAAACTTGTGTATTAGTCCACTCCATAATTACAAAACTGTCAAAGCAAAACACTATTATTAAAAAACAAAATAAAACTTGTCTGAACCAACCTCGACGGCAACTGCGCCATTGCATTGTTTATTTTCATATTTTCATCGCAGCATATGTTCTACGTACACACTGCTGACCGCACGCTAGCGAAAATCCTTTGATGTACCGCCAGTCCGTCGAACCTTACCGAAAGCAAACGCATGCGGTGTTTCACGTGCGCTCATTAGTACACACTAGCTGAACGCATACGTTCGCTTCCGTTCGTTCGCATGCGTTCGCCTAATGTGTACGCGGCTTTACTGTTTGTGATAACAGCGTGTTTTCGGAGATTGTGACATCTCTTTTTTCTTGTCTGTGATGACCGAAACCATTGGATAAATAATCAACTTGCTCCCCTACAAGGAGTGACCCTTTCTAATGTAAACTTCCCTTCTTTGTTCAGGACAGGTTGAAGAGGTCGAATCAATTGCGGAGATTTCCCCTCGACCACAACTACTGAATGAAGAAGTCCTCAATTTATTGGGACATGATGTTACCCTTCAGAGGGTACTGGGTCCTCCTATTCAGGACGATGTAGCGAGCAGATGGTCCAGTATTCTAAAAATTGGCTTAAGTGAGGACGAACGTTCCGGTATTCTCAAGAAACTTCCTCCTCCAGAAAACTGCCTTCTTTTTGAAGCCCCTAAGCTAAACGCAGAAGTAAGCAAGGCTGTTTCTGAATCAATTTTGAGACGGGATATTAGGTTAGCGAATTTACAAAATCAGGTGGGGGCGTGCCTCTCCGCAATTGGAAATGTATTGACCCGGGTAATTGAAGAAGAAGGGGGCGGCAACAGGGAGTACATCCAACAATTAGGTGATGCCGGAAGACTGTTGGCAGGCATTCACCACTGTGAGTCAATTTCGAGGAGAGACCTTGTGTCTTTAAATTTAAATAAAGACTTAAAAACAACCTTTCAAAGCTCGGGAGTAGATGGATGGCTCTTTGGGGAAAATTTAGGAGAGCGTGTAAAAGCCTCCAAGATTTGGAACGTTCAAGCCGGGATTTAAAGCAGCCAAAACCCAAAGCGGTAAAGAGGGCATTTCCAGTGGGAACCAAGCAGCCTTTAAACTACCGGGGTCCACCTCGTGCAGTTCAAGGAGTTCGGCAAGGTGGACGTCTTCTCAGCAATCAACGAACTCTCATGCATCGACCAGTAGCGGCATCGGCATTCCGTCGGGGACACGATCGGCGGCCTCCACAACAGAAACTGGAGAATTACCGAAAATAGACAAAAGGGTTAGTAAACCAGCCGGTAGGCTACAATATTTCCTTAAGCGGTGGCTCACTTTGACTAACGATAATAACATTATCTCTTATGTACGAGGTTTTAAATTACCGTTCACTAAAACTCCATGTCAGTACGTTGTACCTAGACAGCCTAAGTGGTCTCCTCGAGAATTAAATGATTGTGAGATTTCCATAAATAAATTAATCTCATTAGGAGCTCTCAGTAAGGTACCTACCACCGTGCAATGATCAGTACTTATCTAATATTTTCTTAGTGCCAAAACCGGATGGTTCGAACAGATTAATCTTAAATTTAAAGTCGCTGAACAACTATATTCATACGGAACACTTTAAGTTGGAGGACTACAAGACTGTTGCTAATCTAGTGAGAAAAAATTGTTTTCTGGCGACTTTAGATTTAAAGGATGCCTATTTCCTCATCCCGATTCATAAAAATCATAGAAAATATTTGCGTTTCGCATTCAAAGGATCTATTTTCCAGTTCACTTGCATGCCGTTCGGTTTAGCTTGTGCTCCTTTGGTATTTACAAAATTGTTAAAGCCTGTTTTAGGATATCTCAGAGGGAAGGGCTACGTATCAGTTGCATATTTGGACGATTTCTTATTACTAGGAAATACGCATGCAGATTGTTCAGACAATTTGTCCGAAACAACAAGAATTTTAGAGTTTCTTGGATTCATAATTAACTACGAAAAGAGTAGTCTCGTCCCTAAACAACAATGCAAATATTTGGGATTTGTTTATAATTCAATTGATATGACCATTTCCTTACCGCAGTGTAAAAGGGAGCATATTATCACTATTATCAAGAAGATAAGAAATAAAAAATCTTGTAAGATACGAGAATTTGCAAGAATTTTAGGCAAACTAGTTTTCGTTTGTCCTGCAGTGCGTTATGGGTGGCTTTACACAAAATTGTTTGAGAGGACGAAATTTTTAGCGCTTATAGGGTGCTACAATAATTATGACTCCATTATGACTATACCAAAGCATTTGGGTTTTGATTTTAATTGGTGGGTTAACAATCTCCCAAGAACAAGCAACTTTATCAAAGCGACAGCTTTTCAATTAGAAATATTTTCAGACACTTCAAACTCAGGCTGGGGTTTATACTGTGAAGGGAAAATATCTCATGGTTTTTGGTCTGAAGAAGAAAGAAAGCTACATATAAATTATTTGGAACTTTTAGCTGCCTTTTTTGGGCTCAGGTGCTTTGCTAATAGATTATCAGAGTGTAATATTTTATGTCGTATAGATAATACGACCGCCATAGCATACATGAACCTCTCGCGGAAAATTTGGCAATGGTGCGAAAATAAAAGATTATTTATTGTCGCATCATATATTCCGTCTAGTGAAAATGTAGAGGCTGACAATGAATCTAGACAGTTAGCTATTGAGACAGAATGGCAATTAAATAATTCGTGTTTTACACAAATCACATCAAAATTTTTTGATCTATTTGCTAGCAGAATAAACAAGAAATGTAAGAAATACGTATCATGGCTGAGAGATCCCGATTGTTTAGCGGTTGATGCTTTTACTTTGAATTGGAAAGATTACAATTTTTATGCCTTTCCTCCTTTCTCCATTATATTACGTGTCTTACAAAAAATTATTGAAGATAAAGCTACGGATATTGTCGTTGTTCCACTTTGGCCCTCTCAACCATGGTATCCGGTGTTTCGGTCATTGTTAGTCGAAGAGTCTATCTGTTTTGATCCGGACATAAGCTTGCTTCTTTCTTCTGACAGAATTCCACACCCTCTTTGGAAGACAATTTCCCTGGTGGCCGGAATCTTATCAAACAAGCCATGCAAGCAAGGCAAATCCCTGTAGATTCTATAGATATCTGTCTGGCTTCCATTAGCGAAGCTACTCTAAAACAATATACCTGTGGTCTTCGATTATTTCATTTTGATGTGGGATATGAGTATCCTTTTTGTTTGATTCTCTTCGAACAGTTATAACCCTATCTGCATACTCTAGTAGTTCTTTGTCATTAGCAATAAACGGGTCATAATTATTCTGGTCGAGATACCCCCTACTAGATTTAGCCATTTCAAGCATTCTCATTGTTCTATTTTTAACGTTTCTTTTCATTCTCAGGTCTGAAACATTTTTTTATATAGATAAGCCTAAGCCTCTTAAAATGAAAATGTAAAAATTAATGGCCTAAGCCACACACGAATTTAGGAAAGTTTGACAACTAAGGCCTAACCCTCAAGAAATGTAAGACAAAAGGCCCTAAGCCACATAACCCACAAAAATTACCTTGGGTACAGAAATAAAAGGCAATATTCTACGTTTTAACAGAAATAAACAATTTTATTCCAATTTGATATTAACATTAAAACTTAATTTAACTTACCCCTGACTTTTTATCTGAGATATTGCGCAATTTACAAGAACTTTGGCTGAGCGTCAACGAATCATCACACGAATGTCAACGCTGTCATTTTGGTTTTCGCAGCGAATGAGTTGACCTTGCTGCCAACTTTCAACTCAATAATAAAATTATATAAAAGACAACATCTTCAATGTTGCGCTCTAAATTAAGCTAGTATATTTAATATACACTTTTTTGAAGGAGTACCAACTACTTTTGTGGCTTAGGGCTTTTTGTACATTTATCCCTGCTTGGGTCATTAGAAATTTGTTGCTTAGGTCCTTTTTTGCAAACATTTTATTTCGACCAGATGATTGGTTTAAATTTATTTTTAGCTCGGTGTGGCTTAGGCAAATTGTTGTGCCAATTATTACATTACCTCTGTAAGTTACTGTAGAGGCTTACGTCGAGTTTAAAATAATACCGTATTTTTCATGATTCTGGTGGTGTAAATATCACGATTTTAAGAAAAGTGTGGGTTAGGGCCTTTTGCCGTTTAACCGTCGATATATCCAGAGGCAAAACTACTTCAGTAGTAATAACAATTCGTTTCAATCTCAGTCGGTATTAAACCTTCTTTTCTGCGGAACTCTGAATTTGAAGTTACATAAATTAAACGTTTACATCTTAAAATTCAAATAGTTCTAACTTTTTCGTCACTGGTCTCGCGTAGAGAATCTTCCAAAATATGGTATGGATCCTCATCTTAAGCTGGAATGAACTGAAACATTTTTTATATAAAATTAATTTAACTTCCTGAATCATTTAAAATTTGATGTATATGCAAGCCTACCAGCTCTCCAATTGATAAATAATAAAACATTTGCAGAATTTAGCAACCTCCGCTAAGGCATTGGAAATAAACTTGGCTAAATTAAAAGTATACCCAGAATAAATCAACATAACAATTTGTAAAAAATGAGTTGGTAAGAGTAAGTTAGTAAGAGTAAGAAGGTAAGTAAGTAATTAGGCACGTAAATTGGTAAAGAAGTAAGCAAACAAGTAAGGAAGTAATAAATCGAGACATCTGTGCAATTTAGAGCAACCCAAACGGAATTAGAAATATTTTTCACTTTTTTAAAGAGTGGGACATGTTGCATAGTTTTATTTTTTTCTGTGACTCGTCTGTGATATATTTAAGTATTTTATTTAGGCCGGAAACTTGACAATTGCGTTGCCCGTGCGCTAAACTCAAAACTGTGCTGTAATTTTTGAAAATCGCACAGTTCATTCAAATTTTGTAGTCGGCTTTGAGATTTTTTCGGTCACGTCTCTTTTAAATCTAATAAATTTTTATCAGAAAAATCTCTTAAAACCTTAAAAGGTACGGCAGTTGAACATTTTAATGGCTACTCCGTGAAAGACCTAAATATTTTAGGTGCACGAGAACTAATCAACGTGTCATTCATGAGCCGGTCGAAATTATTAGAATATTATGCTCATGGTAAGTTAGTAGGCTACTTGGAAATTTTGACATCTATTAACATAGACAACAAATCCTTAAAAATAAAGTTGTTTTATGAATAAATTTGTCTTCTTAAGGGGTCGTGGGAAAAATAGTGTACATAAATCGATGGAAAGTGTATTTCCTATAAACTCGCGTGATTTCACGCTCGTATGAAATTTGTCACTTTCCATGCTCGTTACGTAATATACTATTTCATGTCTGTGATATTTTGATAAGTGTCATTTTATTTATGTATTTAGTTTTTGTTCGCTTATTTGTTTGTTTGTTTGGTGAAAGTGTTGCGTATCGCATAAGATTCTTTCTGTACCGACGACCATAGTGGTCGCCGCGCAATCAAATAATACTAATAATAATAATAATAATAAAATTACCTCATTACGACATTTGCAATCTGCAGAACAGCTGAGCTCTTTCACTTCATTGTTAAACTCGATAGATGGAAGGTTATTAAGTGGTTTGACATTTTCAGTGAGCTGCACATTTTCATTAATATTAGATGGTGTCACCAATACGTTTTGAATAATATAATAGTTTTTCATGCTCGTTTGCTTCGGTAATTTCAACACTTTGTAAAACTTCATCAGTTTTTGGTGAAGCTACCAGTACGTATTTATCTTTTTATCTTCATTTTCTGCAGAAGTTAGTTTAGCTTGAGCGTTACTTTGTTGAGAAGTATCAGTTTTATGTAATGTGACTACTGGTGACGATGGACGATTGCAGAACCAAGTACCAAGTCCGGCTTAACCTGCAAAAATAGTTATTTATGTAACCAATTAGGAAATGCCTCATTTTGTGTAACGAATGTGATATTTACGGGAAGAACGAAGCGTGGTCCCGTAAAATCATACGAGTTACACAAAATTGCATTTCGCCGCGCATTTCCTAACAAGACTTTCTAATTTTGACGAAAGCAAAAGTTCTTCAAACTTCTCTAGCAGATACACTTAATTTTTCATATAGTTCTTTGTTTACGTTTTCATTCCCAGCATATGTCTTATAGTCATCTATAGTGATCCTTTCAATCTCTCCTAGTCTTCGTCGGTTAAAAATTTGTAAAGATAATAATAATAATAATAATAATAATAAGGACTTTATTCAGTTGCACACAGATACGCATACAAAGCAAATCAAGACAATAATAAAAAACAAGAACAACTGAAATGGCGAAGTTCAGAGGTTGACAGAGTCAATCTCTGTTCTTCCACTTAACCAAAACACTCAATAATGGAGAGTAAAACCAAAGTGCGACATTACAGGCTGGTAACAATTATTTTAGACATCTGTATTATACAGAGGTACATACTACACTATATTACCTTATATCAAATTATATATAACATAATTTTACACAAATTCATAATTTACTTTATTATATTTTACTATGGCAGAGGAAAAGAAATGGCAGACCGAAGAAAAAACATATTTTTTAATTTTAAAAGAAAGAAACTTGCATGGGTTATAAGAGGCAAAAGCACATATAATAGGGCACAGTAACATAACCGTTAGAACGAGATATGAACTATGAAATATACTTACTTAATAAATGACTACGTAGACATTTTTTAAATTTATGGATAGGCAGGAGTTTGAATTTATTCGGAACAGAATTATAAATATTACAAATGTTGTAAGAATAGGACTTACGAAGAAATGAATGCCTGTGTCTTGGAATGGTTAAGAGATCTTTTAATCTAATATTTATGTTATGCACGTCTGTCCTGAATTTGATTTTATTATAGAGATATGGAGGTGTTTTATATGAAATTATTTTATGAAATAGACAAGCCGAGTGTAAGAAACGTCTATCCTTCATATTCAGCCATCGCAAATTACCCAACTTATGTGTAATGCGCCTTCTCCTTCTAATACCAAAGATCAACCTCCTACAAGAGTTCTGCATTACTTGCACTCTTCTGATACTACTACTCTCTAAACAAGGGCCATATAGAGAGTCTGCATAATTAAAATTGGACAAAACAAGTGTCTCACAAAGCAAAACTTTCGTGGCAAAATTAATAAATTTTCGAATATTATAAATGATTTTTAAATTTAAAAAGGCTTTTTGAATACATTTAGAGACATGAAAAGAAAATTTCAGTTTAGAGTCCATGACAACACCTAGATTCCGCGCAGTATCAGTATACTCCAAAGAGTAGTCACCAATCTTAATTTGTATGTCCCTGACAACACTCTCCCTAGCACCCGGAGTGAAAAAGCCTCCAAACAACATTAATTTAGACTTCTGGGCATTCAACATTAGGGAGTGGTTCTGGGCAAGAAGCACGAATTCGCCCAAATCCTTGTTGATCCTATCACAAGCCTGGCGCACTTCACTCAGAGGAAAAGAATAATATAACTGAGTATCATCAGCATATTGATGGTATTGACAAAACCGCAGACATTTAACTAAAACAGAAGTGTATATTGAAAATAATATAGGTCCCAGTATTGATCCCTGTGGTACACCACAGGTTACACCAGCCAAATCAGAATACTTTCCGTCCACTACAACCATTTGTGACCTGGATGTGACATAGTCAGTTAACATCCTTCTAGCTTCCTGCCCAAAACCAACATGATGCAGAATAGCTAACAATAATCTGTGATCAATGGTGTCAAATGCCTTGGAAAAATCTAACAATACTAACAGACAAAAATTGTTTTGATCCAAAGCAGAGAAAATATTGTCAGTAACCTCCAACAATGCTGTTTCACAACTAAAACCCGCACGAAATCCAGACTGATTCACCGGAATCACCCCCATCTCATTTAAATATCTTGATAATTGTAACCCAATTTTTCAAAGATCTTTGACAGAACTGGCAACAAACTTATTGGTCTGAGATCTTTATAGGACTGAGGAGTATTTATTTTCGGAAGAGGCTTAATCATAGCCACTTTCCAACAATCAGGAAAAATACTGGATTCTATGCAAGAATTAACAATACGGGTAATCACTGGCAAGATTATTGGAAAGCAGCACTGAATCATATTCAAGGAAATGCCATCATGACCACATGCGTTAGATTTTAAAGAATTTACTGCATCCGAAATATCCCCAGGTCCAACTAATTTAAAAGTTAACAAATTATCCGAAACTGATTCTAATGTTGAATTCAAATAATAATCAAGAAGGGTAGGGTCAGGTAAAAAATTTTTATTTGAATTGTCTAAAAATGATTTATTTATTTCGTTGGGGCTTTTCAAGCTCTCTGGAATGTCATAATTTCTCAATTTCAAATTGGCCCCAAAAGTTTGTAGTTCCCTGTATATACCACTGTTGCCAAAACATGAAATTCGATATTCAAGATATGCTCTCTTTTCAGAATTAACGGAAGAATTCACTAAATTTCTAAGAGATTTGTAGTAATTCCAGTGAACCAGACTTCTGGTCTTTTTATACCTTGCCAAAGCCTTGTCTCTAATATCCATCATGAACATAAGATTGTCTGTGAGCCAGGGAGCCCTCTTTTTGGTAACTTTTATCGTTCTCAATGGTGCATGCAAATCAAACAAGCCAAGAATATTTTCAATGATATTTTGTCATTAACATTATCGATTCTATAAATTTCAGACCAAGGCACATCCCCCAATTGACGCAAAAATTCACCGCGGTTAAAGTTTTTAAAACATCTATAAGTGACCAATCTAGGTTTACCCTGATGGAATTGTGCTAAAATGTCGCATTCAATAATTCCGTGGTCTGAAAAGTCATGATTAAGATGCACAACACTACTATTTACTATTGAAATATCTGAAACCAAAATGTGATCAATGAGCGTTGCAGACATTGCAGAAACTCTTGTAGGTGTCTCCACCACTTGAACAAGATTGAATTCTCCAAGCAATTGCAGATATTGCTGAACATAGTAAGCATCAGTATCAATATATCTATATTAAAATCACCCAAACAAATAAAATAGTCGCCCATATGTACCACTGATGAATAGAACTGTTCAAATTCTTCAATAAACTCATTTAGTTTCTTGCAGGAAGACGGTCTATATAAGACACAAACCAGTAAACAAACATTTCTCGTTTTCACTTTAATCAACAAATATTCAAAAGAAGTAAAATTTACCCGCAGCTTGACACTATCAAATTTCAACTTAGTATTTATATACATACACACTCCCCCTCCTCTGCCATCTCTGTCCTTACGAACTATGTTGTAGTTATCATCAATTCTAATTGCATTACTTGAAATATTACCATTTAACCATGTCTCCGAAACCGCCACAATATCACACTCAGATTGAAGAAAATGTTCTCTAAAAGAAACAAAATCATTACACAGCGAGCGCACATTTACATGTGCTACCCTCATGCAAATATATATCTATATATATTTAACAAAAAAAGAGGAAAAAAATAAAGCAAAAAAAAGCAACAACAAAAACGAAATAATCACTATCTGTACTAAACTAAACGAACCCTCCCAACCAAACATCGCGCCAGCGAAACCCCCACACATTCAAGAACTACACAATCAGTTTCCTTAAATCTGCCTCAGATCGAACAGAATGTAAACCATTAGTTGTTTTTATGAAAACCGCGCCGTCCCTCGACCACACTTTCCCAACACCAAACTTCTGCTGCGCCGTCTTCAAAACAGAAACTCTATTCTTTGTGAGATCTTCTGTGATCATTATGCCACTACCCTTAAGTAATTTCTTATTATCAAAAATTTTACGTCGATCTCGATAACTAGTGAATTTTACAATAAGATGCCTGCCCTTCGGACCATTGCGACCAACCCTATGAACCCGATCAATTTTGTCAATATCAATATTGACGTTCAATTTATTCTCAAAAATGTTCAAAATCAGTTTTTCAACATCCTCGTCCTTTTCCTCATGTACCCCAAAAATTCGAATGTTATTTCTTCTTGAGTACTGTTGTAAATTATCCAAGTCGTTTCTCATAATTTCATTCTCCCTTATAATCTCACAGTTTCCTTCTTCCAGAGTTGTTATCCTTTTTTGCATGTCCTCAAGAACTTTCGTGTGTTTTTCAAACGTTTCTTTTAATTTTGCTTCTACTATTTGAGCTACACTTCCAGCCAGCACTAACAAAAACTGGTCGTCGGAGATCAACTTTTTCACGCTTATATTTACAATTTCCTGCACGTCTTGCAGTTGAGATTGTGTTAAAACCATATTTTCAAGATACTCGAAAAACTATTATGACAATAACATAGACAGTATAACCAATAGGATCCGAACAACTTTTACGCCAACTTAGAAAAAGAAAATACTTAAACTTAAGTCACTCTGAAGCAGAAATTAAAATTTAAGCGGGAGCCGCGCTAGCACGTGTACACTCTACTGAACTCGCATAGCATATATCAACGTTGATGCTACCAATTCTTGGAAACTTTCATAATCAAACTGACTAGACAACTTCTGGAAATTTCGTAGCCGCAAATCAAAAACGTAGTTTCTTAATATTCTTAAATCATCGATGGAAGGCAATTCTATATTTTTCTGCCTACGCTGTACACTCTGATTTTCAGTAACGGTTGTGTTAATAGTATAGATTCCAGATGAAGATCGAGTAGTCTGCGAAATTTCAATGCTAACTTTTCTTTCTCTCGTTCATTAGTTTTTATACATTCTGCAGCTAACAAAGAAGCACACTTTTTTAAAGTAGTTCCCAATGAAAACGCTGTCGCTGGTGCGTTGTATGTCGATGTGCTCTCGTCTAACGCAGCTAGCTGTAATTGCATTATGAAAATGTTTCGGTTGAAATACATCCATAAAGTTCATAATTTACGGATCAATTTTGTTTAATTTCATTTACAAATCTCCCCAAAAGACGTACCTTTGCTCTAACCATTTTATGGTGATATTGTTGCCTATACTTGTTTAAGAACATATTCGCATACAGACTAACTAATTCATCATATCTTATTGCTTGTACACAAAAGTCTTCTCGGAGTCGTGATAAGTCTTGAGTTTTCAGTATATACATGCTTTTTCATGTGAATAGGCCCTAACTCTTTTGCCATAAATTGACAATGACCTGCAGCTTTAATTTTCTGTAGTTACACACTTTTTATTATGTTTTCTAATACATTGTTTACTATAGAAACCCTTGCATTTGGGACATACTTTATGATCTTTTTCCACTCTCATTTTTGATGGGCGTCTCGCCACAATAAGATTTCCATCTTTATATGCGAAACAAGTATTGAATTTGAAATTTCCTTTTTTATGTAATGCTTCCAAAATTGATTTTCTTTCTCGCTTACCTACAATGTGCAAAAAGCTTGTTTTTTACAATTATACAAGCACTAGAAGTATTGCTTCATAAATCATCTGTTAAGGGGCCCATTCACTGGCAAAACGTCGAATGTTATACAAATATACAATTATTTATTAACAAATTAAAGCCAGAAAATTCACAGAATTTAAAAATCTAAAAATTTTTGAACTGGCACAAATCGAAGAAGAATTTGTAAAATATGTAATGTCCAAGGAAATTATTGAATTTTACAAAACCGTAGAAAGTTAAACAAAGAGACAAAATAAAGTAATGCAACCATAACAATGCAAAAAATATCAACATTACACTTAAGCTAATTTGAAATGACAATAAAATTTGATACAATATTATACGATATCAGGATGACTTTTTGGTGTTAATAACAACATTTTTACAAGTTGCAATACGTGCGCAAAATGTTTATTAGCTCAAGTGTTCAAGGGGCGATATCCAAATCGAAGATGGTCTGATGCAAGAAGTTCATCGATTATTCAGGAATGTCCGAAACTATATTTTGTGTTAAATGCCAAGAAGATGCAACAAAAATATGCACCGTATAATAAGTAGTATTCGAGTTTCCGAGAACATTGAGAGCTCTTAGTGTTCCTATTTTGCCTGTCTCGCATGAGACTAATGCACCTATACCACCTCGCTACCGGTATTAGTTTAAAACGTACCTACTAAAGAATGTGTTCAAAATGCTGACCATTTTCTTGCACACAAACACGAATTCTTTCTTCAAAACTCTGCCCAATGTTTTCCAACATTTCTTCTTTAACAGTTTCAAACCCTTCTAAAATTCGTTGTTGCATATCTTCTGTTGTTGTTGGTGGAGTCTGATAGACAATCTGCTTCACATAACCCCACAAGAAAAAGTCCATTCTTGTTAAGTTCGGACCTGGGCCGCCATGGAGCACTCCTCGAGTTATCCATTTTTTCTCGTATTGTTCGTTTAAAAAATCACGAGCAGCACGTGTGGGATGGACCGGGGCCCCATTATGCTGGAACCACATGCTGTCATGAATATTCAAAGGGACATTTTCTAAATAGTTCATAATTTGGTTCTGCAAAAAGTTCAAATTATCGGCACCGTTCAAATGACAATCAAAAAAATGTAAACCAATTAAGTGCCTTCCAACAATACTGGCCCACACATTTAAACTCCATCGATTCTGATGGTCAATATGCCTCATAAAATTTGGATTTTCTGTGGCATAGTAATGCAAATTATGCCGATTCAAATGTCCGTTGTTGTGGATTGTTGCCTCATCTTGCCTAATAATTGCAAAACTGAAGTCTGGAAGCGAAGGCTCTTCAGAATCGTGCGTCATCAGACAACAGGTTTGTGGACGGGCTGGTAGGTGTACTAAACTGATGATTCTGCGCAGTTTTCTTGAAGTTGTACGGTTCTTCTTTATGTAATTTTACTTTACTTAACAATAAGCACAAATTTGACTACTACTGATTAGATTTTTGGGGAACAAACAAAATAAGAGAATAGTGATATAGAGTAGTTTTTTAAACACACCAAGGTCCGGTTGTTCAAAAAAACCAACACCGGCTTAAGTTTGGCACCGACTTCGTTGCTGTGATACCGGCTTTCTGATTGGTTGTATCATAGCAACGAAGCCGGTGTCAGGCTTAAGTCTGTGTTACTTTTTTCGAAAAACCAGGCCTATGAATTATATTAAACTGGTAAAATTTTTATTAAGTATATTATATTTTAAGTTTCGTTTGAGTAGGAACACATTCACTTGTTACTAGCTTATTAGAGTATCTACCATAATGGAAACCGAAAATTCCCAAACTTTCTCAGGTTTTCCGAATTTATGACTATGAATTTTGTCCAACTAAATATTATTTGTTAATTATTCTCACAACTGAATGGGGTTTTGCGATGAGAAAGATCTGAAGAATATGAATTTTAGGATTTCGATTTGGCAAAACGCTGGAAAGCTAATTGATCTAACATTTTTTAGAGATTAGTGTACTTTTATTCAGTTCTTACAAACAGGGTATTCCGTAACTGGATGGTCATAGCGAATATGCATATTCTTGAGGTAATTCTGATTCAAAAAGTGGACTGTTATCGATTAAAAGTTTTTAGTGATTCTAATTCTAACATTTATTATTTACTGTTAACATTTTTACATTCAACTTTTATTTAAAATTTCAGTTAGTTTTGATGTGCAATTGACATAATAGATCTTCTCGGCGTTTCTGGATCATTCTTCAGTTGATTTGGGACATCCATTATTTTAGCTATTAGTTCTTCTCTGGTTTGTACCGTGACAGAATACACCATAGTCTTCATGGAACCCCACAGAAAGTAATCGAGGGGTGTGAGATCGGGTGATCTCGCAGGCCAAGCAACCGCCCCCCCTTGACCTATCCATCCATCCGGAAACTGTTTCTTTGAAAAATGTAACTGCCCTGCAAAAATGTGGGGGTGCGCCATCTTGCTGGAACCACATTTCATGCCTCACATTCAGTGGAACATCTTCTAATAACAATGGCAGTGATTCTTGTAAGAAGTTTAAGTACCTTTGTCCTGCTAAACATTTTTCAAGTACGAACGGTTCGACTAGCTGATTTCCTATGAGACCGCACCAAACATTAACCGAAAAACAGTTTTGGAAGTTCGCTTCCTTGGTGGCATGAGGATTTTCTTCAATAGGTGACCACACGTGGGAATTTCGAGTGTTTGTTATTCCATCCCTCTTAAAACAAGCTTCGTCAGTAAACAAAATTCTACTAGAGAGAACTTGGTTGCACAAAATCCACTGACAAAATACCTCCCGAGCTAAGAAGTCATTCGATTGCATGTCATAAACTGTCATAAACTGTTCTCCATACTGTTGTTTGGGGAGCTCCAAGACATCGTATGCTAGTGGTGGGAATACGCTCAATTATTTCAAGTATTTCATTCTCCAATATTTCCCTACGTCGTCGTAGTGGTCTTTCAATTTCTCTATTTGGCACCCTACCAGATCGTGCGATACGTCGATAGATATTGCTAAACTGGAAACATAATCAACATTTTCTTAGACACAATCCACTTTTGGGTATATGTTCATTATAACTTTTTGAACCAGAATGACCTCAAGAATATGTATATTCGCTATGACCATCCAGTTGCGGAACACCCTGTATGTAAATATGCTTGTAATTCTGTTTTGTTAAAATTTAAGATGCTAAAATCTGGAAATTGTAAGCGCTTTCTGAATGTGAATCACCTTTTGGGCAACACTCTTTGCGAGTTGAAAAAGCAGAGATTTTCTTCCTAGGTATTACTTTTTAATTAATCTCGAAACCTTATTTTTCAAATTTTTCTAATGAGCAAATCTCATGCATTGTTTAAAATAATTGAAAGATTAAATTAATTTCAACAAAATTCTGAGTAACAATTTGACTACTATGAGCGCTAAACAACGTCTTGTCATTAACAACAATTCTCATTTGCTAATTATTGTCTATCGTTTATATGCATCAGACCTTTTTCGTGTCAAATTTTATGGACAAAAATTTTGTTTCCTCTGCATTTTGCATAAAACAAACCATTTTAGTGAAAAAATAAAAAAAACTGCTTACCTGTGATTGGGGGGGGGGGGGTAAAGATGGATAAAGCAGTGTGAACTTTAGAAGGACGAATACTTGGTACCAAATATTACCTTCTGACATAAAATTTTCTTCTAACTTTTCGGCATTCTCATAAAATTTTCTACTTCCTCTTCATTACTGTGCACTTGCAATTCTGCTGTATAACTTTTTGCAATAGGAGCAACAATGCTTTTTTTGTGAAGACTTACAATCTTTTGACGAGTCAACTGGTAATTCACGAATGACATTCTGCTGCGTTGGTTCGGCACAAACTTTCTGAGTTGCACGGGTTACCAAAGCATTTTCTTTATTTCCAATGGAATTTCTTATTGGGATATCACTGCCAGAATTAAATGGATTAAACAACCCACATTTGTTCTTTCTGCATGGGTACGACTAGGTGCTTCATGTCTAACTGTATAGCATATGGTGATTTGATTACCGGAATCAAATGAACTGCATTCCACTGTGCTTGATTTTACAAGGATGGAACCAGGACTATCTAAATTTGTTTTTTCTGCATCTAACTAAACTGCCTACTGGGATTTCACTAACGAAATCAAATGTACTTTATCCCACTGTGCTTGATTCTATAGGAACGAAACTACCCAGATTTATATTTTCTAGATTGTCAGAACTGCATACTTCATGTCTATTGGAATTTTACCATCTGCGATGCATTCAACTGTGTTTGATTCAATAGGGGCGAAATCAAAACTATCCACATCTGTTTTTTCTGCGAGGGCAGGACTATGCACTTCATTTCTAACTGAACTGCCTACAGGGATTTCGCTGCCGGAGTCAAATGTACTGCATTTTACTGTATTTGACTGAGGGGCAGTACTAGAGCTACACAGATTCATCTTTTTAGCAATATCAGAACTACCTATGTGCTTCGTGTCTAATTGTTGGAGTTTTACTATCTGCGTCACATGTACTGCATTCAACTGTTTGATTCGATAGGGGTAGAACCAAAACTACCCATGTTTGTTTTTTCTTCTTTTCATTTCCAACTGAACTGTCTACTGGAATTTCACTACCGGAATCACTGTATTCCATTGTATTTGATTTTTAGGGGTGGGATTGGAACCCCAGATTCATCTTTTCTGCCTGCACAAAACTACAGGTTTCATATCTAGCTATTGGGATTTCACTATCTGAACCGCATGTACTGCATTCAATTATTTTGTTTGATTCTATAGGTGTGGAACACAAACTACTCACATTCATTTTTTCTGAATGGGCAGAACTACGACTGCGTAGATGATGATGATACATAGCACCACACTTTAAGCAATGTATACCCGTGGATACTTTCTTTTTGCAATATCTGCATAACTTTTCAGTACTTTCTTTTAAGGGTTCTTGACTGTCAGCCATGAAATATTATTGTAGTAAATCGATTTTTTCTTTCAAGAAAGAGTGTTGTAGCTTCATGATGTCCCCCGAAAGAAAGTGAAGGTTATATTATACAGGCTGACCAATGAGCATCTAATTCGAAATTAAATTTAACATTTACATAGGTATTTTGAAAGAACAAACTGCCCGCGGAGATATCAAATTATGCCGTCAAATGGGGTTAGACGATATAAAATGCTTAACGAATTTCTTCACTGGAATATCGGTCTTTACCGGCAGTGAATAACTTCAAACTTGGACATAATAGACGTTATTTCGGAAAGAAAGTTTTATGAAATGTAGGTACAAAAGAATTTTACTACCTACTGATCAACATAAGACGGTGGTATTTGTGACTGGGAACAAGTGTTGTAAAATAACAGGTATGTGTGTCCAGGTCTCTTCCCACTGCTGCAGAAATAACTTCTGGCAAAGTTTAAGGGTGGGGAATTTGAGCACTAAAAACGGGATATGTAGACACATTTTTATTCCAACACCATCCTAAAATTAAAGTAGATAGGGTGTTAAATAAAAAAAAGATTTATCAATAAAGGATCAACTTAGAGACTACTTTTATAGTAATATTTTTCGTTCGCCTTAAATAAATCTCTCTCAATTCTCAAGTTATTGAAACAATCCGTCATAAAATCGACTTTTTTTACTATTTGTACACATATTTATAGTAATTAGAAAGTAGGATTCTCTAAATTAATTATTATTCGTTATTCATTTTCAACCAAGAACCTTTTATTTTTTCTAAATAATAATTCAAAGGTAGAACCGCCGACTAATTTTCCCAGATTTATTTGGTTGCTGCCAAAGCAAAAAACCTTGAAAATGCCAAGCTGCACCTGCAGGTGTCCGTCTAAAGTGGTTGAAGCTGTGATAGAAACCAATCATAATAGATTGTGATTATATTTTGAATTATCCTAATCACACTTTTGGGCGATAGGTGGCAGCACTTTAGTAACATTTGTCCAGACTTACTATTTAACAGCTGATAAATCCAATCCTTAAATAACTAAAAGTCAAATCAGAAGTAGAAAGACTTTATTTATTGCAGCAAAGCAACGTATTCCTATCTGCTTATTTTCTCTGACGTTATTGAATTAGATACTAATTTTCATTTCATTTCATCATCATAAAGTTTTCAGTCCGAAGACTGGTTGGACGCGTACCTCCATCCTTTCCTATTCTGAGCTAACCTACTCATTTCCCCAAAAGTCGAACATCCTACATCCCTAACTATTTGAGAGCAGTAGTCTAATCTGGGCCTACCCCTACCTCTTTTTATTCCTATCTCTGACTCTAGTTTGTCGCGAACTAAGCCTTCATGCCTGAGAAGGTGTCCTACCATCCTATCTCTCCTATTCGTTACCGTCTTCCATACATTAATTACATTTAAGAACTCAGAATTTACCATATATTGGTAAAACATACTGGTAAAAACCCATATTAAATTTATAATTTTTATCTTTCACCAAGATGAATCTCTGACTCTAGTATGTCACGAACTATTCCTTCGTGTCTTCATTTCTGATGACTCCCCCCGAAGCAGTCCCCGCCCGGAGATCCGAATGTGGGACTATTTTACCTCCGGAATATTTTACTCCAGAAGGTGCCATCATCATAAATTAAAGTACGCTGTACTAGGGATAAAATAATGTGGTGGTTTCCCGTTGCCTTCCACAAAAAAAAAAAAAAAAAAAAAGAGGTAGGGGTAGGCCTAGATTAGACTACTGCTCTCAAATAGTTAGGAATGTAGGATGTTCTACTTTTAGGGAAATGCGTAGGTTAGCTCAGGATAGAAAAGAATGGAGGTACGCGTCCAACCAGTCTTCGGACTGAGAACCTTATGATGATGACCAAGATGAATAAGATGTGTATGCACTTTTTTAATTTTATACAGATGGAAGTTTTGCGCCGTTAGTGCTAACCGAATAATGAAACAACCCGGCTATTGATATACATAGTTGATATCTAGATATCTACACACTTTTTTGTGATTTGTAACACTAAACAATAGATAGAGCAAACAAGAAAATGTTACAAAATCGGTTAGAAACGTAGGAAACACAGTTATTGAACATGCAAATATTTACGCGCTTGGTATCAAAGAGAATAAACAAGGCACACTAAAGTTATGACCAGATTACTCATTTCTTTCAGAAAAAGATGCTTCAATTACCTATTTTACGATCTGATTTGGCATACTTAAGTAATTACTGTAGTAAACAATTTCATCAACTTTGATTGGGCCCACCTGAGAACTAAAACTACAACTGGAACATAAATACCAATAGCATAGGCAACCAAACACACTCGCAATTGAAGCCTGCTGTTTGAGGCCAATGGCCTTCAAGTTAGGTTAAGAAATTAATAAACATGACTATGTTGGGCCACTGTATAATTTTACTGCGCACGCCTGAAAATTCCAATATATTGAGGGTTTAGGAATTAACGTGCCAATATATTGAGGTTCCAAATATATTGAGGTTCCAAATATTTGCAGTTCCAATATATTAAGGTTCCAACTTTTTAAATTCGAATTTTTTGATGTCCACGAATTTAAATTCCAAGATATTGATTGTTTAGATTTTTAAGTTCCAAATTATAGAGCGTCCCCGTCAGAGATAGGAATAAAAAGAGGTAGGGGTAGGCCCAAATTAGACTGCTGCTCTCAAATAGTTAGGGATGTAGGATGTTCAACTTTTGGGGAAATGCGTAGGTAACAACAACAACAAGTCTTCGGACTGAAAACTTTATGATGATGATGTTGTTACAAGCAGCAAGTGACGCTTTGTTACACAAACCACCTACTTCTAGTAATCTACTTCATGCAATCTCTGTTTAAAACTTTGTTCAACAGAAGATGTTCGTTTAAATTTCTTATACAATTGTTTAACAGCTCCGTAAAGCAAAACTTTTCTCGGAGTCATATCTTTCGCTTTTTGTATCAGACAGCTCACAAAATCTTTTGGGGGACAACAGCTAGAAATGAAAAAGCCATTTTAGTGAATTATGATTAGATGCTCCATTAAGAGCAAACATTGTGTATTTGACTAACATTAAAACAACGCCAATGAATACAAGTAAAATTATTGTTTAGAATTTAAGAGACAATTTTGTTATTTATATGCGCACTATTCTGTTACTCCATCTGGCGGAAAAATATGTAGCGAGCGAGGGCAACTGCAGTGGAAGCAGAGTCAGTTATTATCAGGCAGCGAACAAGGCCAGTTTACTCTGCATTTGTTTGTAAGATTACGCTCTTATTTCAACCTGGAACGAAATAAATTCGCATTCTGTTTGAATTCAGCTTTTTTAATAAATATAGTTAGATAGTCCATTTCGAAGGCGCAAATAAACATGGTCCAATCGAGCCAGGATGGGAATGAAAGTTAGAAGGAAAAATTGAGAAGAGTGTAATCTGATCAAAGACGCTCAACGCCGAGAAAGCGGCGTGCACCGACAAGCCTCAAGTTGCACTATTGCCAAGCTGATAGTGACGGCGATCACGCTAACAGTAAGAAGAACTTCTAGGAAAGGCCGGAAAACTGTGAGTTCGTTCCATAGTATCAATTCATTAAGTACTTTGACATTGACATACTACCTGACCAGGTTAATTGTTATTCGTTGCTTATTTTGCTTGTTGTTCGTCATAATTTCTTGTTTATTTGGCTTGACAGCACAAAATGGAAGGATTAAATAAATTAAAATTTAATAGAAATCAAATAAAAGGCACGATAGACAGGTTTCAAACGTTTCTTGGTGTTCTTGATCTCGAAAACGTTCAACAAAGTGATATTGCTAGCGTCCTCGTTTTCCCGGACATGTCCTCTTTTTAAGGCGTCCGGGGACGTCCGGGCGGGAAAACCAAACATGTCCTAGTTTTGATAGTAGTCGAACATAGAACATTTTACATCTTTGCTTAGGAAGTGACTAATCACGTCACTTTAACACGTTTGCGTTTGCAGTTCTCTACTCGCGCAGCGCGCATGCGCTAGTTCCCCTACACAATTAAGCAGATCGCGTCTGGGGATTTGCGGATGTGCCATTTGCCACTGCCAGTTCGTCTTCGTCCGTCTTGAGTTTGCGTATGAGGTTGTTTGTGTAAGCGTAACTGTTGTAGTCTTGTAGTAGAGGCAATTTAAGAGTTATCAACGAAAATGCCAGACTTAAGTGTACTTTTAATGACGTATTCAAAGCGAAATACCCTTCGTTCAAAGAAGGGCAGAGCAAATCTGAAGTAACTTGTGCAACAGTGCTTTAAATATTGGAAATAAGCGACATGTCCGTCGACAATCAAGATCCGGAACCCAAAATTCATTTGTGATAAGTACATCCGAAAATTCATTAGTTCGTGCTGCGGAAGGAGCGTTCTCTTTCCACACGGTAAAACATCATTAGTCTTTCGATCGATGGACTGCAATTCAAAATTAATTCAATCGGTGCTTTCGGACTCGACAATTGCCAGAAAATTACTTGCACACGTACAAAAGCAGAAGCTATCGTGGAAAATGTTCCTTACTTAAGTATTGATACCGACGGCAGTAATCACGGCGCTGTGAAAATGTTGCCGATTGTGATTCAATTTTTCGAATTCAATAAAGGCACGAGAAGTTATCTTTTGGATATAGTTAGTGTACCCAATGAAAAAGCTAAAACTATCGCCGAAATAGTGTGTAATACCTTACAAAAATTTAAAAGTTTACTCAGATGCATTGCATTTTAAGGAGCTAATTGCAACACAAATTTTGGAGGCATTAACAGAAAAAGTGAAAATAATATATATCCTGTCGTGAAATCCAAAATAAATAATAATAATAATAATAATAATAAACGTCTTTATTTAGTACATAATATATACAGAATAAACAAATTCATTAAGATGAGGGTGCACAAGGTGTACTAAAATGGCGAAGTTCAACTTTCAGATGTAAACATCTGTCAGTTGTTCTTCCACTCAACCAAACCGTCTTACTACTGACAAGTGACAACCGATATTACCAATCTCTTACAACTAACAAACCTATAACTACTTTAGCCAACCTAACATCTCCCTTCTTTCTTTTTAAAATTTAACAAAACATTTTAAACAATCTTAAATTTTAAATAAATGACAACTTAGAACATTTATATTTCAAATTAGCTTAACATTATCAACTTAACATAATATTACTTTAAAGGGCCTTTTCTACAAGTCTATTATCTTAGGGGCTCTTATTATTCTCCCTGACCTTGTCTGATTTACCCTATCAACTACACTTTCTTTATTGTTGTCATCTTCCCTTTCTGTATTTTCTGTTTTCATGATTAAATTCATAATCGTCTAAGTACCTTCTCTTTCCTTTAATAAATATTGAGTTTCTTCTTATAACTCGACCTTTCTCATCCTTTACCCAGTAAGATCTTGCATTCTGAGATTTACTTATCATTTCTCCTGTACCACACCTCCTTGTTATTTTTTTTGAATCCATACCTTCTCACCTTTCTTGAATTCTCTCTCCTCTTTTTTTTCTACTATTTTTGTTGTAATTAATTTTCTCCTTTTCTTTGTTTTTAACATATCCTGATAACTATGATTGTTCAATTTCGGTTTTAAATATCTTTGATCTGGGACCAAAATTTTTGATCTTAGTGGTCTGCTTTGCAATATCTGTGCTGGAGACCATTTTAGTCCTGCTACTGGTGCATTTCTGTAATTTAGTAAATATAATTTTAAGTCCTGTCCTGTGTATCATGTTTTTCGCTATACCGGCACCCTTCTCGGCCATCCCATTACTCTTTGGGTAATTTGGGCTGCTTGTTATTATTGTAACACCCCACTCTTTTGAAAATTCTTGAAATTCCTGGCTTCCATATGGCATATTATCTGAAATTAATATTTTAGGAATTCCAAATCTACTAAAAATTTCTTTAAATACTTTTATAAGTGTTCCACTTGTTTTATCTCTTATTTTAATTACTTCCAACCATCTAGAATAATAGTCATATACTACAAGATAACTATGCCCTGCATAGTCGGCTATATCTGAACAAATTTTATAAAATGGTATGTCTGGTATTTCATGACTCAATAAGGGTTCTTTTACTTTACTTCGACTGTATTTCTGGCATACATTACACGCTAAAATATAATTCTCGATATTATTATTTATTCTAGGCCAATAAAATAAATTTATTGCTTGTTCTTTTGTTTTATTTACTCCTAGATGTGTTTCATGCAATTTTTCTATTAAATATCTTCTTAAGGTTTTTGGTATTATTAGTCTCGTTCCATAATATACCAAACCTTCTTCGGCAACTATTTCGGATCTTAAGTTGTAGAAATGTTTTTCTTCATTTGATTCTAGTTTCGTTTTTTCTTCCCATCCATTTTGGTAGCAATTTAAAATTTTACTCAACGTTTCATCTTTTTCCGTTTTTTCTTTAAATTTATCCAACTTTTCTTCTGCTATCCTTACTTCAGCTGTTTTTACTGTGTGTACTATCTCTTTCATACTATCGTCATCTTCTTCAGGTCTCTGTACAAAATTTCTACTCAACAAATCCGCTATGTACATATATTTCCCTGGCAGGTATTTCAATTTCAGTTTGTACATGAAAAGTTCCATCTTTAGTCTTTTGAGTCTATTGTTTTTTATTTTATATATGTTTTTATTCATTATTGTCACTAAAGGTAAATGATCTGTAAACACAGTTATGTCATCTCTTCCATATACTCATGTGTGGTATTTTTTAAATGATTCCGTCACTGCAAGAAACTCTGTTACGTAAATACGCGCAATAAAAGGAAAGCAGGTAGAACCTGGCCGACCGACCCAGGGAGACGGGAGTGGGTAAAAAGAAATAAATGGAAAAATGGGCGCCAAGAAGTTGCTCAGAACCTACCTATCAGATCTATAGCTCGAACCTCCACAACCTCTAAAGGAGGCCGAGGTACAACGGGGTACTCTTAGAAAAAAAACAAAATAAAGATATTAAAGGATATAATAATGGAAAAGTATATAATAATATAAAATAAGTGAATAACAACCACTGCGTAAAGGAATGCTCTGCCTACCTACTTAGTGGTCTATACCAAGCGGCAATTCGTGCCAACCAAACTCGCGATTAAACTACAATAACAATTGCTAGGCAACTACTAACTAAATGAATATGATAAGGATGTAATTCAAGTGCGGCAAACGCGGCCAACGTCGCCTCGTCCGAACGGGAATGAATGGAACACTAAACAAAATAAGCGCTGACATTTCTGGAACCCGAAAACGCGACAGGGCCCCGACGCGAAGACGGCTCACCGAAACAATCGCGCGAACAAGCCAAACCCGGACGATGCAGCGCAACCCGTCACACCAAACAAAAAAAACCAAATGACTAATAGAGAATTAAAATAAAGTAGTATACAGTGAAAAATGTAACATGAAACTAAATAAGGTAAGCTATACTACTGTACTACAATAAGCAATTAAATTAGACAACTAAATAAACAGTTAATTTAATTAAATGCAAAAGAAAGCTGCACGAAAAGCTAAAGCGCATGCACAGACCACGGTGATCTCCAACCACGCAGAGGTTCGCGTCACAGGCTTCCAGAATGGCGAAGAAAACGAAAATTAAATAATCTGACCTTACAATCATCAGCGTTTTATAATCGACCTCGCTGGTAAACGTCGGCGTCGTTGAAAAAGGCGGCCACAACTCATAACGTCGGTACACCGAACACAGACGGAGGAAAAAAACGCTTCCAAGAAGAAACTATCCCTAAGATTTTAGCGGGACTCTCAAAAGGGGAGCTATGCTATGCTCTGAACGCTACAAAAAAAACCCTGCAAGGCGAAAGCGACATTAGAATAATGAAAATAAGGAAAGATATGACCTACCTCGTGGCGAGGGTTTTTTTTAAATCCAGAAAATTCCGAAATCAGAAGAAAATCCCACAATATGTGGACGGGCGGCGATTTTCCAAAACCTACACGGTACTAAATCGCACGCCGCACACTATGGTATCACGAGAGAAAATCCTCAATTAAAGAGAGCCGAACACAAGGCTAATTACACTCGAGAAAACCCGTCTGATCTCTACGGAAGTTACTAGAAGACCCTTTTTTATCTATCCCGAGAGGGGAACCCCAAAAAAGAAGACCGAATGCAGCCGGTAAATTCAAAATCCACCAGAATCGCGGACACGCCAGAGGCGGGGAAAAATAGACTGGAAAAGTCATAAAGAAAGAGAGCGAATTACAAGAAGAAACAAGCAGGGGTAGTAAGAAAAAGGCGAGGAGTAGCAGAATATACAAGAATAGGGTGATGAAACGGAATATGAAGGGAGATATGAAGAGAAAATCGCTTGCCCCCACAGAAATATAAATAACGAGCCACTGCTCCGCGCCGAGATGAGCGTAAGGTCAATGACACGACCGCTGTCAACCGAGGGAAAACCCTTGACAACACATGTAAACAAATGGAAAAGGTGCACAAAATAATAGAATAAATGGTGAAACGATTAAAAATGAGGACAGAAGAGGATAGAAAAATACGTAAGCTCAATCATACCTAACTACAGTGTTTCAAAACTTAGAGAGGTGCAAATACTGAATCCAACCAGAAGTTAGGTTAAGACACAATCAAAACTGGAAGAACCGAAAGGTAAGTACTTATTAACTAGACTTGAATATGTAAAAATGCTCTAAAAATGCTTCCAGACCACAACTAAAACCTATCATACCAAAATCAAGAAGAACACAGATTAAATGTCGCAGAGAACGAGCTGGCTACGGAGGGATCACCTACCATGGACTTAAAGGCAATAATCAACAGAACACTGAGGGATATAAGAATGTGAAACTAGAGCATTAGCTAAATAAAAGTTGGCAAAGGCTGTCTTGATTTTATTCATTGTCAATTTATAATGCAACAACTCTTTTTCTACTTGTGCCCAGTTTTTCTCATTTTCTGTTAATGCTCTCGATGTAAAACATACTGGCTTTTTATCTTGCAATAGGCAACTTCCTAAGGCTTCTTTTGATGCATCACACTGTATTTCAATGGGCTTGTCAGGATCAAAATTGTTTAAAGCTGATGCTTCTGCGATGATATTTTTAATAATCTGAAATGTTTCTTTATGATTTACTGTCCACTGCCATTCAATATCTTTTCTTAATAATTCTCTCATCGGACCAGATACTTCGGCTAAATTGGGTAAAAACGATCTTTGATAATTGACCATACCAAACACTCCCTGTAATTCTTTTTTATTTGTAGGATCTTTTAAGTTCTGTATTGCTTCAACTCTATCTAAATCAGGTTTCATTCCTTCTTTATTAAACAAAAATCCTACATACTTAACTTCTGCTTTGCAGTATTGCACTTTTTTAGGATTAAATTTTATGTTCAAATTTTTGGCTCGGTTTATGACTTTATCCATTATTTCATCATGTTCTTTTATATTTGTTCCACATATTAAAATATCATCAAAGTATACTACTACTATACTACTATACTACTACTACTATGTTTTCAAAATATTTCGATGTATACATTTGGAAAATTTCAGGGGCTACGCTACATCCAAATAGCATTCTAAGAAATCTATAAGCACCAAAAGGGGTTGCAAATGTACATAATCTGCTTGATTCTGTGTCTAACTTCATGTGATAGAATCCATCTTTTATATCTAATACACTGAATACTGATTTGTTTGACAACTTATATTTAATTTACTCAATTGTTGGTATTTCACACACCTGTCTTATCACATATTTATTTAAACAAAGTCTTGGTGAACCATCAGGTTTCTCAACTATAACCAGATTACTAACCCATTCACAAGGTTCATTTGCCTCTTCTATTACTTTCATCTCTACTAACCTATCTAACGTCATTTTTAGTTTCTCTTTAATTTTAATTGGCACTCTTCGGGCTAAATTTACTTTTGGCACTGCGTTACTTGAAATTTTTATCGAAACCTCATCAGGAAACTTTCCTAACCCACTAAATACATCTTTATTTCTTTCTATAAATTTATCTTTGGCACCTTCGTTTCCTAAATTTAGTTCATTTATATATTTTAATACTCTAGAATCGTCTAAACCTAATATAGGTACATCTCCATAGTCTACCACAGTGAATTCAGTTTCTACTGCCATATGCTTATTCTCAATATCTACAATAACCGTACCTACTGGTATAATTTTGTATGTTTCAATGGACGTTTTGCTTTTATTAATAGGCAAACCTAACCTACGACTTAGAACTAACGGCATTACATTTAATTGGGCACCTGTGTCTATCTTTACATCAACTAAGTTTCCATTAATTTTAACTGTTTCAAACCAACTATTTTTAGAACCTCCCTTTAACACATTTAACAATAAATATTCATTTACATCATTTTCGTTAGATTCTACCTCAATATCAAACACTTTTTCAACTTTTGTTAAGCAAGCTTTTGCGAAATGATTTTGTTTGTTACATTTTGCACATACCTTACCCACAGCTGGGCATTTATTATAGTCGTGAACGTAGGCACATCTTTTACAATTTATTTTACTTCTATTACTAGCTAACCTATTTCTATTACTATAAAACTTATCTGCATTTTCCTGTTCCTGTTCAGTGTCATGTAATTTTCTTTCTTCGCAGCCATTTCAATCTTTTCCACGATCATCTTCAAAACGTTTTCTGTCTGCTCCGCGATTGCCTTCAAAACTCTTCCTGGTTGCTCCATAATTCTGTCCTGTACGTAGTACATGCAGTTCCCTATTTTCATCTTGTAAAATTTTTCTGTTCTTCTGCTTGTTCCATCGCTTGACAATAACTAACTACTCTATTCAGCGGTAGGTCCTCTCTAAGCAGGCGACTTTGTATTTCTTTATAATATATTCCTAATATTATTTGGGATCTCAAAATTTTATCTTCAAGTGTCTCAAAACCACATGTTTTTATTAGTTCTTTTAGATCAGTATACGAGTAAAATTTATCAAACACCTCACCTTCACTTTGCTTTCGGGAAAAGAATTTGTGCTGCTCCATCACTTCGTTCTTTTTTGGAGTACAATAGTCTTGCATTGCTTTTAAAATATTTTCCACGTTTTCGTCTTCAACTTTCAATGTGTTGTAAATTCTTCGTGCATACTTTCCCATTAAATTAAGGAGCCTTGCAACTTGAATTTCTTTACTCTTTTTATCTGACTCGATTGCCTTGAAATATATCGTTACTTCTTGCTTGAAAACTTTAAAATTCTCTTCTAAATTTCCCTCCATCCTTAATAGGTCGGGTTTAGTGAAATCAGCCATTTTATTTATGCTCTTGTTCTACTAACTTTTTATCAAATCTTCTTTTTCTTTATTAATCCTTTTATTTCTTCTCCTGCTCGTTCTGTTATTTACTTCTTCGACTGCGCCATGTTTGTTTATTTACTGTATATTGTTTAAATAAAAGTTCTTCATTTTATTAAACGATTTATTATAATTAAAACAACGTAAACATCATCTTCTATTGAGTACGGACTTACTACTGACAAGTGACAACCGATGTTACCAATCTCTTACAACTAACAAACCTATAACTACTTTAGCCAACCTAACAGATTGCGACGAGTTTTCAAAAAATATTGAAAATTTCTACAACTGCTTTAAATACTTAACATCATGGCTGGAGCATTTTAAAATTTTTTCGACTTTTACTTGGATGGATCTTTATAATGTAGATGAGAATATTCTGTGGAACCCAGTTCAATTCACGGTAGTTTTTAAATTCATGTAATAGAAATATAAATATTAACGATGTTAAACTATTCGATGAGGTTGGCAACTTAAAAAAGTTTATTTAAAAAATAAAGTTACACTCAGAAAAAAAGATGTTACATGAAATCTGGTGCGATTATTTTAAGAGCTGTTTAAGCAAAGAGCAATATGAGGAATTGTTAAAAATTGCCCAATTCCGGCCCATAATGCAAATGTAGAACGAATTTTTTCCTTAATTCAGTCTCAGTGGACCAAGGAAAGAAATCGTTTTACGGTGGACAACATGAGGGGTCTTCTTTATGTGCAATATAATTTGCAGGATATTAGTTGTTCAGATTTTTATGAGCAAATTAAAAATGAAAAAAACGTATTACTAAAAATACAAACGTCCGAAAAATACTCCTATGCTGTTTCCAAATAAAAAATAGTACTGCACATTATACATGGTGATCTATAACGAGTGTAACAAACTTCGAGGGTAGTTTTGTAGGTGTAGTGTAGTTTTCCAGATATTAAAAAAATAATTTGCGGTTGCTGTGGGCGAACAAACCAAGTCATTTCTTTTCTTCTTCATTATATTTGGCCATAGCAGGGCACTATACTGCTTTTGTGTACGCTAGGAGCATCTAATGGATTCATCTTGCCCACAGTAGTTAATAGTGGGGGGCTTCCTGTTGTTGTGTTTCCGTTTAGTACACGCAATCGTCAAGGACTTGCTCTGTTATTCAATACCTGTCGGGGTATTTGCCAGGGCAGTAGTTATTGGAGCAAGTTCTTGTCGAATTCTTAAAAAAAACTTTTTTTTAAATTTCAACAAGCTGTATCTCGCTTAGTCGGCATTTTAGGACATAGGTTGATTAGGGGTTTTCGCATTATTTTTAAGAATTTTGTCTACGGTCGAAATTTGTTATACTCGTTATAGATCACCCTGTATATGTGACGTATAAAATGTACCTATACTTACTATTACTTTTTGTGTTGTAGTTTTATTTTGTTTTGTCCTGTATCGTTGGCTGCTGTAAAAAATAATAAAGCGTCTTATCTTATTTAATAATAATAATAATACCGTCTTTATTGGCACAGCATGTATATAACATAATAGAAATTAAGAAAAAATATAATATCTATAATAATTAGTTATTAATAACAGAAAAAAGGGGAAAGAACTATGCCAAATGGCGAAGTTCATCTTGTGCATGAAACCATGCACAAGATGTTCTTCCACTTAACCATGAAAAATAAATAAATACAAAATAAAGGGAATGAAAGAAGAGGGAAGATAAAAGAACAACAAGAAGGCAAGACAAAAGGCATTAGCCACATGGCACGGTTTAGATTCCAGTTTATCTAGCGGTTTTGGTTTAATTTTTCCCAAATAATAGGCGTCCGGGTTTTGTCCTCGTTTTTTGCAGTTAAAATCCTAGATCAGTCAAAATAAATCTGGCCACCCTAGATATTGCAGAGTTGAATAGTAGATTAGATAAAGTACATGCACCCGCTATACCGTGTGTCCCGGAAATTCTGAAGCATCCTGTTTGACATGGGAAATTTGAAAATTGCGATTTGTATGTCCCCAAAGTATTTTAAGAATATTCCGAGTATCAGGACACATACAATGTGCACCAGAGAACGTTTTTGTGCAATAACTTTCAAAGTTTGACAAAAAATATCAATAATGTTTCCAAAAATATAACGCGTGGGAATGAACTTAGTTTAAATACTACTGTAAAGACGGCAGCAGCCGCGTCGCAATGGTTGAGTGTGTTTAATCGCTGCACCTCTGACATTGCATCCAGCTGATGGTGGTTCAAATCCAACTGTGCGGCGGTTGCAATTTTTTTACTTGTATTGTTATTTTGAATGAACGGCGATTGATTTCTATCAGTAAAGATTCATAATTAAACGTTTTATAATTTTTAATTAAACTGGAAATTAACCAGTGGCGGCGCGTGTGTAAATATTCGGGGGGTGCACGGAGTGTCAGGGGGCAGAGACTCCACTATAAGCTGCCACAAACGAAACTATTTCGTTATTCAAGGTCAGGTCATGCATTTTTCAAAAACTTGCAATTTAGTATAAATCGAGTTATAAATATAGATGAAAAATAATCTTACCTTCTTCAACTAACGTTTCTAATTTTCTATTTTAACACAATTTTTAATTTTAGTACAAAATTTTTAGTTTTAGCACAAGCACGAAGATTTTAAATAGTAATTCACAAGCACGTTTTATATTGGAATTGAAGGCGCCTATCCTTTTTTGATACAAATTCTTCTATAACGAATTCATTGAAATTTGGAATGTCTTGAATCATTTGTTGTTCAATAGACAACATTGCCAGAGCAGATAGTCTATCCTGGCCCATAGTACTTCTTAGAAACGTTTTTATTCGCTTCAGCGTAGAAAAACAACGTTCTGCTTCTGCAGTTGTCATGGGCATTGTGACAATTGCACGTAGGGCTAAACATGTTTCTGAGAAGTCTGATTGTAAATTATTTTTTATTAGAAACTTAAGTAGGTGGACTGCTCGGGAAGTTTCCCTGAAATCTGCCCGTCTGTAAATTATTTCCAATTCTGTCTTTAGTTTGCCTTTATCTAAAAATGGGTATGTCCGAATTGCTGAATCTAAATGTTGGTTGGGGAAATTCGATGAATATATTTCAAAATATTCTACTGAAAACAAATTAGCTATTTCCAAATGATCTGTGAACGAGAATCTTCTTTTTATTTCCGATATTATAGTGTCGCACACTTCCTTAGCTTGGACGGTTGTGGAAATATAAGAGTTACTTTCATCCTCTTTTCTTCTTTTCCTAGATGAATTTAATGCCATGTCATTTAGTTCGGAGTCTCTAATAGTATGTATGTTATCCCTTTCTTTCTTAATGTTTTCTTCAAACGACTTAATCTGTCGTTTGCAGCTGTGAATATAAAATATCAACATGGGGCATTAAACGATGAAACACTGTCAACCAAAAAACAAACTTTGGGTCATTCAATAATCTTAAAAGGGAACCCGCTTTTGTAATTGTATCAGATTGTCTGGATGTGGTTTGTATTTTTTCCATGCACTCCATTGGGGCTTCTCTGTTTTCATGTACAGTGTTAACAGTTCTTATTTTGAAGTTCCACCTTGTGGTAGATGCTCTAGGAACTCTATTTCCAACGATTTCATCTAATATGGCAACTCGTTGTGGAGAATTTGAAAAGAAGTTGGTAATGTCGCTTAAATCCGAAAAGAATATGCGTACATTTTGATTTACGCTTGTTGTCTGCGACATTATTAAATTTAATTGATGGGCATAACAGTGAATATAATACGCATACTTAAATTGATCTTTAATAAGTTTTTGCACACCACTGTGGATGCCGCTCATGACACTTGCCCCGTCATAGCTTTGGGAAATTAATTGATCGGATTTTAATTTAAAACATGTATGATACAATCAGCTAAAACAACAGCATTGTGATCAGCGAGGGGTTTACCACTAGGAAAAAATCTGTCCCAAGTATTTCCCATTTCCAAATATGACCTTACTATTTCTTACTATTTCCTTGTAATTTCTTACTATTTCCTCACTATTTCTTAGTATTTCTTAACTATTCCTTAGTATTTCCTCACCATTTCTTAGTATTTCTTCACCATTTCTTACTATTTCTAAGTATTTCCAGAGTATTTCCTAGTATTTCCTTACCATTTCCTAGTATTTCTTTACCATTTCCGAGTATTTCTTCACCATTTCCAAGTATTTCCAGTGTTCCCGAGTATTTTTTACAGTTTCATTCAATTCGTACCTTTTACCTCGCCTTTTACTATTACAAAAATAGCATACATTATTAATTTTCTTCTTGTGAAATAATTTACTGCACATTTAATTTTTGTGTTGTAAAATAAATGTGTAACGGCCGTCAGCCGTGGGATCTTGCTGGCATGCGCGAGTGAGTAGTCGTTAATGCTCAGCAACAGTGCCCGCGGTTTGGCTATGGATGGGTGACTCATTTCTGCGCTGTGGCTAGGGCGCGCCACTTGAAAAACAACTCCTATACAATTTATTAAATTTTGAAGTATAACGCCCATTTTCTTTAAGAATTGTCAGGGTGTCCAAAATTAAGTGCGTACCATTGTTAACTTTGTTATTATTGGACCTACGAGGTTGGTTAAATGGGCAAAGAATTAGTCGAGTATTTCTTATTACTAACAATATGGTGAACATCGCATTTTCACGATATTCACACAAACAACAATGTTTTAAATGGAACGCCCTATATATTTCTGTAAGTGTTGAAAGAGAATAAAAGTCTGAAAAAAAAAAAGTCTTATGGAACAACTATCCCAAAATTAAAAATAACATGGCTTTTGAAGCTCGTTTTGAAGGATCATAACAGCCCGTGCTGACGCTGGTATCACGTTAGGTCTCACGTTAGGTAGTCCATAAAACAAATTTGGTTAGCTCCCATGTTTAAAATTCGCAAATAAGTAGTAAAATAACAATCAAATATGTACTGTTAACACCCGCCGACAATAATTATGACGCAAAATTAGTTTCATGGCCTACCTGATGTGATATACTGGGCTCGATACTGGGGCATTTTTTATGCTCCAAAAGTCAAGTTATTTTTAATTTTCAAATAGATGTTCATGTACACAATTTAAATATGCAAAAATATACATGTTGTCCCATTTAAAAAATTATCATTTATTTTATGTGAATATCTCGAAAATGCGATGTTCGATTGTTTTTTTTTGTTTTCACCATCTTATTCTTCACGAAAAACACTAATTCTTTGCATATTTAACCGACCTTGAACGTCCAATAATAACGAAGTTAGCAATTGTGGGCACTTAATTTTGGATACCCCGTATATGTATGCATGATGCGTTAGGAACTCTTCCCTAGTTTGGATGTGTGTTTCATAACCTCTCTAATTAACATTTAAGTATTGCTTACTAATTATGTTACTCAGTTGATAAAACTTAATTTCCCTTCCTTGCATAATTAACTGAAATTTTAGCCCCCACGGTCGTGGTTTTCATAAAAATGCGAAAACAATAAACATAATAACAATGCTATTGTATGCCACCTCTCGCGCCGCCGCCGTGTCTAAATCGAGACCTACATAACATGATTACCGATATTTACAATAACTAAAATGACATGTGTTCGAGTATGTATTCAAAAAATGCTAGATATTCTTGCAATTCGCGAATGGTCACCACAGTTAAATACCGACAATTCTAGATGACCAGATACTGAAAAGCCGGCAAATCGGGGCAAAGTCCCGAGATATTAAGATATTACATAACTTTAATCAATCAAAACCGAATTTATCAATTTAACATTATTCGTTTATATCGAGGTTCATATTCGCTCCCAAGAGTTCCAACATTTGAAAGATTCCAACCATAATAAATTATGTGACAAGGTCTTGGACACGGTAGTTAATATCATCTTCTATATTACCCCTCAATTTCGGGCTCAGTTTAATTCACCCCGCATCGATCTTGTCCAATGCTATTTCTTAAATTATTATAGGTCCACAAATTGCATAAAAAGCGAGTAAAAATGACAGTATACCTCGCGGTATACCTAAAATTTTATTTTGTTGAGCAGTGTATACCTACGAGTACCTAACTAAAATAATATAAAAGTCTATCGTTAAAACCTCCACTTAAAAAGCTCTTCACTTCCAAAAATTGTTATCCGTTTTTATATGAATTTTGGTACCGATCATGCTATTTGCGGGGATATTTACAAATATTTTTCAGAGTTTAAAATAGGATCGCAACTATCAATTTACATTAAATAATAAATCCAGGAATACTTGTATATAAGTATAAAATTCATACCATTTTTTACTCGATTTTTTATTTGCTTTGAATGCTCACCATGACCCTACCACTCACTGTTGCTACAGAAGAAACTTATTACATATTGTTCACGTGCCAACAATTGAGTCAAGTCAAGTCGAAGTCACGCTATTGGCCGTCTACTGTGGCCTCATATTTGCTTCTGCGCCGCGGAGAACGCGACCGGCCTACCGGCCAATGTTTTTACTAATACTAGTACATTTGGCGCGAAGAGGGAGTAGAAAGTTTTATATCGGTCGACTATTTCCAGTTCTTCCTAGGTATTTCCCTTATTATTTCCAGTATTTCCCTGAGTATTTCCAGTATTTCTCAGACCATTTCCAGTATTTCTTTGAATATTTCCACCATTTCTTTACCATTTCCTGGGTATTTCCTACTATTTCTGAGTGAGAAATACTATTTCTAGACTATTTCGTAGTATTTCTGCACCATTTCCACCATTTCTCACCATTTCGGAAATACTATTTCTTGACCCTGTCCCAACCATTTCCTTAGTGGTAAACCCCTCGGTGATCAGCGAGCTTAAAAAAACTCCAAAATCGTTCAACGGGCGCACCACTTGCCAAAGTGTAACGAAAAACTATAACCATTTGGAAAATGTTTGAAACGTCACTTGTTTCATCACTAATAACAGACACGAATTTTGAAGCAGCAATTTCTTTTTTTATATGAGCATGACACACGTGAAGCATGCAATCCAATAAATCATTTTGAATGTCTTTAGATGTACCTTTAAACACTGTAGCTTGTTCAAAATGTTCCTTGAGTGCTAAATCTAATTCTACAGAAAAATTTATAAGGCCTTTGAAAATACCAGGATTTAATGAATTTTCTCTTTCGTCATGACCACGCAGGGCAAGTTCGAACGCACCACAAAATTTAACACAATTTATAATTTTAGATAGCACGTACCTGTCTTTTTTTACCTGGTCATTATGTTTCTCAATGTTAATTCGATACGCACTATTTAATTGTTGCCTGATGTCTTGTTTACCTAATAAATTAAACCTTAATTTAGCAGTTAGATGTACCTTTGAACACTCATGTTTTTTTATTTATTTTTTGTGCTAAATGGATTGCCACCCACTTGCCCGTCACAGCACGGCACGGCCCGTCCCGTCAAAATACGGATAGAATGAAAACAATGCAAATGAATGGACAACGCTGGGCCGTGCCGTGCTGTACTAGTGGGCGGCTGTCCATTCATTTGCATTGTTTTCATCCTATCCATAATTTTGACGGGACGGACCGTGCCGTGCTGTGACGGGCAAGTGGGTGGCAAGCTTAAATCTTTAGTGCCCGATTTTATCCACTCTGTTTCGTCATCTCCGGCAAACAATAAACATGGGAAACAAAAAAGACTATTAGTAATGTCACACCCACACAACCAATCACACTTATCATAAGTTTCTAACTTGAAATTTCTTTTATAGTCTCGAGTTTTACACTTTGTTATGTTACTGATTAGTAAATTCGCTTTTGGGCGACCCGCACGTTTAATTTTTAACTTCTCCTCTAAGGATAAGGAAGAAAAACTAATTGTTTTCAAGTATTGCACGCTAACACCAGTCGACTGTTCCGTCATATTAATAAATTATGCGTATTTGTATTTTTATGTTTTTATCAGTTATCACCACAGCGTAAAAACGTACACCACGATTTTTCAAACGTAAAAATATACGGCCAAAACGAATAACTTGAGCATTCAATAAAGGTAATTTCAAATTCGAACATTCTACAACTTCACACTGTGCAAGTCATAATTGTGCACAGCGGCGACCGTAAGATGTGGACCTTTACGGGAAACAAAGTGCTAGCGGGGTAACGATATCTCCAATCAGAGCCCGAGGTCGCTTGAGATGTGCACTCGACTGTACATGCGTTTTGAAAACATAAGCTGCACATATTACCAAAATTAAATATTGTGCAAGTAAAAAACATTCTCTCTCAAATTAAAAATTAAAATTCGGGACCTAAGTGCCTCCGTCATACGTCAGATTTTCATTCCAAACAAAACAAAAGCACGTGCCATTTGACGTTTATCGATATTATTTACAACGTCTTAAACTAGTTTTTGCAATATAATTATAGACGTTTTGCAGTGAAAACAGTTTATTTTCAATTTGTGTGTTGGGCTTACGCGTAAAAACTTGAAAACAACTATATGTTGAAGAAGTTGCTTGGAATTTGGAATTATAGGTTTATTAGTTGGGGGTTCACGTGCACATGTGCACTTATGGAGAAGCCGCCACTGAAATTAACCTATCAGAAAATTATTCACATTATTAAAAGGCTGTAACATTGGAACAGAAAATTAGTTTTTATTTACTTAAAGGTTTTAAAACTTTGTTCATTTTAATTTGCAACAATAACTGCATTTATTTGCGGGCATTGATAACAGCTACTAGGCAGTCATCGTGTCTGAAGTCAACCCTCGAATAAATATTTGTGGCGGTCCTGAAAAGGACCGATTGGGATGGTTTGCAAGTGCTCAAACAGCTCTCCATTTTGCACCATTTTGCTCAGCCTATTGTAATATTCCCGAGGCACATTCGCTGATTCGCTAGCTGTCAGTAAGTACTTCCATGTAAAAATTCCCTCCGTAAATTCTCCATTATTTGCAAATAATTATTCCTTTAAGAATCGAACACAAAGCCCAAACACAAGGTATCGTTCCAATGCTACAGCCTTTTAATAATGTGAATAATTTTCTAATAAGTCCATTTCCAGTTTAATTAAAAATTATAAAACGTTTAATTAGGTATCTTTACTGATAATAACAATAACAATACAAGTAAAAAAATTGCAACCGCCGCGCAATTGAATTTGAACCTCCATACGCTGGATGCAACGTCAGAAGTGCAGCGATTAAACTCACTCAACCATTGCAACACAGCTGTCGCTGTCTTTACAGTGGTATTTAAACTAAGTTGATTCCCACGCGATATATTTTTGGAAATATTATTGATATTTTTTGTCAAACTTTGAAAATTATTGCACAAAAACTATCTCTGGTCCACATTGTATGTGTGCTGATACTCGGAATATCCTTAAAATACTTTGGATACATAGAAATCGCAATTTTCAAATTTCCCACGTTAAACAGGATGCTTCAGAATTCCTGGAACACACGGTATATGATGAATTTATGCAATGTCAGACATACATTGAATATATCTTAGGACATTGTGAAGATGTCACCATTTCAGCCACTGCCGACGCGCAAAAAGAAGGTAAGGAGATGGTCACTTTCGAAAACGAATATTTTAATGCCGTTTCAAGGGCATCCGTTAAAAATTCTCAAAATGAAGGTAAACAAGAAAAGACAAATAGTGAAGGAAGTAATGCATCTTCAATAGGTAATATTTCTGCCCGTACCAATATTTCACAATATAATACAGGGTTCACTTTTTCGGTAAAATTACCAGAAATGAAATCACCCAAATTTTCAGGGTAATTTGATAAGTGGTTAGAATTTCGGGATTCATTTACGTCAATGATAGACAAGAATGCATCACTCGACGCCATGCAAAAATTCTATTATTTACGCGCGCACATAGTGGGTGAAGCTGCACAAATGATAGAATCAATTAAAGTCACCGAAATAAATTATGGTGTAGCACTGTCATTGTTAAAACAACGATACGAAAATAATAGACTAATTCTTTTTAATTATGTGAAGGCTTTATTTGAAGCACCGGCAGTCGCAAGCACTTATTATCATGAGAGGAATATAGTCTGGTCTGACTGTTTCTAACAATTTTAATCTTCTAAATTTGTCTTTATATAAAGCAAACGTTTGTTCGATACGGACTCATTTTTTGAATGGGTAATATTGTAATATTTTTGAATGTCAGTCGAGTGACCATTATCTTTATAGGGAGCTAGCATTTTTACAGATAATGGGTAAGCACAGTCACCTAACAAGTGCCCATCTTTTGGAATTTGTATTATTCAATCTTTGTCCCAGTTCCGACCGTCTGAGCAAGCAAGCGTCATGAATTGATATCCTGCTTCTCCTACGTAGCAATTTATAAACATTCGCCTATGATCACGTACACCTTGTAATAAGATAGAATAAAACTTTTTCGATTTATATAAGAATTTTCATTATCCTTAGGTGCCTTGATTGGTATATGGCTACCATCAATAAGACCCATAATACATGTAATAAAAAATAATTATTACCAATGTACCTGCTCCTAACATGATTTCCAAATCTTTGACTGACAAGAATTAATAAACTCTAAATGAATGATATGTATAAAAGAAAATTTTGCAAAATGCATTACCTACCTGGGAAACAAGTTCTATGCCTGAACGAGTTTATGATTACATTACATTCATCTACATTTGGTAAAGCTATGATTTTATATTATGTATTATTGATCACCAGCAACTGACGCCATATTGTATATAAACATTGTCATGCCGTTGCTTTGCTCACTCCAAATCGATCAGCAACCCCTCGTCAACAAAATCATAATCGTTAATTATAGTAGATATAGTTTTCTTGAATTAAATTGAAAAAACGTTCCGAAAACTTTTAATGTTTGCTAAATACCATAGCGCAATCATTGTTGTTTATCCAAACTGATTTCTAGATATCCACCAGCATCATTATTTTGTCTAGATAAATGCAGCTTTGCATAAACATTTTCGAAAGTCGTGGGCGTGATTCTAAAATAAGACTGAATCTGACTGTCTGTATAATTTGGCACAATAATTTCGGCATATTCTAATGCTTTTGTAAAATCGGTCGTTGGTCTTCCTCATCGTCGTCAAAAAATAATTCCACTGCCATCCGCATAATCTGCTGTTCCATTTTTAGTAACTGTAGGTGTTCTGCGCCTTACTCGTGCAGTTTTACAGTTTTCAAAGTAAGGTTATGTACAATGCATGCACTTTTAAGTTCGAGTACGGCAGTTCCCCATTTAACCCTGTGATGACGTCAGATGCTCGGTACCCGCCCTGCAAGCTTCACCGAGCGTCATCTCGAATGTACCCTCAATGAAGATTGGTATAAATGGCGGTCAAAGGTCAAATTTGGACATCGATTACAACAAAGTTAAAAACATAGGAATAGAATGATGTTTAGTCTTGCATGTGTAAGAGAGTTTATGCACTGCAATATTGCAAAAATGTTGGCGCATACGCTAATCAAAGATCATCATCGATATCTAAAGGCCTACCGTTCGATTTAGGTAGACTAAACACTTCCAAACTTTTAATAATATTTGTGTCCGTAAAACTGTATCGGCAGGCCAAAATTACAGTGTTAAAGAAGATTAATGATAAGTGTTCTTACAATATCCATGTTTTTTTAGAATAATAATATATAATGCACATTTTATAGAAGTTAAATGATTAAAGTTAAAAACAAATTTAAAAGAGTTTCTGTGAAGCGTCCATATAAGCACTTGTGTGCAAAATACTTTTATTCCGTATTTGCATTACAGTTTGTTCAAAGAGATTTTCTATGCAATAAATTATTTAATTTAAAATTTTATGTAAAATGAAGTGGGTACACCATAATTACTTATACTATATAGGTCTGTGATAGGAATAAAGGTAGGAACAGGCAACAGTCAGCAAATACAACTAAGTTTGATCTTGTTACCATATTTTGATTGCGCATGGTTTTGTGTTGGAATTGCTTCAACGCTTCGCCGCAAGATGTAGCAGGTTAATGACTCTGTTGACAACTTAAGCGATCTGTCGACTGTCAATTTTACGTCAAATTTGCAACAAGTGTTTTAAGCCAGTTTTCATGTACGCGAAATTCACAGAAAAGTTAAACTAATTTCCACGATTTTGCGAATTTTGCCGTTTTTGACATTGTGCTCGACTTCATTTAGAAGCGTATCCATTACCTAACCTCCTTTCGTGACGTTTGTTTTTGTTGTACTGGTCTGGGATTTATTGAAAGCTTTTGTGTGTGTGTTTAATAATCAACAGTTTATTTCATCATCATATTTACTATTTACATATAAAAATGAGTGACAATTAATATAATAATAATAATAAACGACTTTATTGGGAACAAAAAAAATGTGTGGGGACTGGCGAAGTTTAGCCAGACTACTCTTCCACTTAACTAGTCCCACACCAAAAAGCAATTACACAAACAAATAAGTCTAGCCGAAGTAAATACAACTCAAATTACGTATCATGTAAGTATATAAATTTTAATTAGAAATGTCCAGCGAAACAAAAAAATGAATAAAGTACATAACATGGGAAAAAATTAAAAATGGAAAGAGAAGAAAGCAACAACATAAGAAGTAAAATTACTCACTGCTGTCGCAAAAAGTAATCTTTTAATTTGATTTTGAACGTAGGGAGAGAAAATGCCTTAAGCCACTCAGGTACTGAGTTGTAAACTTTAACAGCATTATATGTGAAACTTCTCCGAAACATAGCCGTCGAATGTTGAGGTACTGTCAGCCTACCGTGAAATCTGATATTAATATCATGTATACCCCCACACCTAGCGGTACACGGGGGACTCCGATTATATATATATCATGTATACCTGAACGTTTGATCAGTAAGTTGCGCAAAAGGTCAGAGGAGTTGTCGGTCGTTAAAAGTTTATGGACAAAAAGGGTCAGATGCAACCTGCGTAGATTCTTCATATTAAGCCATGAAAGTTCAATAAATTTATGTGAAACATGATCATATTTACGTAGACCAAAAATAAATCTACAGCAAAAATTTTGAACATATTGGATACGGTTGGAATATATAGAATCGAGACACGGACCATAAATAATATCACAATAATTGAAGAGGGACAGTACAAGAGATTCAGATAATACTTTTTTTAACCGAAAAGAAAGAATGGAACAATTAGAGTAAAGAAGTTTCAGAGCACAAAACGTATTTTTAATATATTGTTCATATGGGTCTTAAATCTCATATCGTCATAGTAGAGAAAAAATGGGGAAAATGCGTAGGCGTCCCCATGTTATTCTTATGGACTTCCGGTCAAGATTTTTTGGGGGCGTGGCTTAAGTTTGAGGTGACGTAAGAAATCCTTCGACCAATGAGAGAGTAGCGTGGGTAGTATTCGACCAATGGGAGAGCGGGATTTAATTTGAATATATTTGGCGCGCTTAATATTGAATTGTAGTCGGTAAGTAGGAATCTGTAATTGTGTAGTTGATGGTTCAACTATTTTCCGCTAGAGGGAGTGAGCTATTACTGTAAAGTGGTAAGCTATTGAGTAGCAGATAGGTAGGTAACTGTAACGTGGTGAGCTATTGAGTAGGAGAGAGAGGAAACTTCTTAGTGCAGAAGGCCTGGAATTAAGTTTTATTTGTTAAAACCGATAAAATATCCCGCTGCGATCTGGGTTTGAACCGAGTACCTTTGGCGCAAAAACCCAGTGCGCAGCCACTGTGCTGAAACAGTGAATGTGATAAGTTAATTTTGAACTGTTTTATAAATACCGAGATAAGCAGCGCGCGAACTCGCGATCTGTACCTAGATTCTTTTTATGTGTAAAGGATTGTTTTTGATGATGCAACTATCCTTCGTTAGATGGTGCAAAGTGTTAGGAAACTGATATTTAATTAAAATAATAATAAGTCATTTTTCAAATTTAAGATTTAAATAGGAACTCTGTAATTTTTTTATGTTGCAACTATTCTCATTAGATGGCGAGCAGTATGAAACTGTAATATTGCAGTAACTACGAATCGCGGGAAAGTCGAAATTTAAATTAGGTACAAATCAAAATTTTACCTGTTAATTGTCAAAGCAGTACATATAACATACTTACACTTTAAAAGTAAAACAAAATAAAATCTATTTGTATAATAAGTAAGTACATCTAACATACCTACTGTAGAACATCCTACGTCCTCAACTATTTGCAAACAGAAAATACGCTTAAGAAGCAGCAGAGGGAACCTCAAAAGATGATGGTTTCACCATGTCCCATTAAATACTTTAGTTATCCGTTCCACCCCGAAAAGTTTTAAGATCTTCTGATAGAAATTACCATCATTATTATTATTATTATTATTACTAATGTAAGAAACAATCATACAACGTACAAGATTTTTATTTATGTATTTTCAAAACAACAAGAAGATCCTATCTAATACAGAAGCACATAGTAGGTAGGTACATTTATAAATAATATGGTGGTACATTTGTAAGGAATATGGTAGCATGAATAATTAGTGTCCTCAAAATATAATAATTGTACTTGAATTAATAATAATAATCGGGGAGCTCGGTCTGTGAAAAGTTATTCTTCAACTATTTGTAAACAGAAAATGTGCTTTATTATACAAAATTCCTTCAATATAACATACACTTAAAAAGGAAACCAAATAAAATCTATTTGTATAATAAGTAAGTACAAGTACATCTAACATGCCTACTATAGAACACCCTACATCCTCAACTATTTGCTAACGGAAAATACGTTTTATTATACTAAATTCTAAAATGTCTTAAAATTTCTATAAAAACTGACCAGATAATAAAAGTTTCCTTTTCGGTTTATTACGTTGAGAAGACAAAAAAGCTTTTATCTGTGAGTGAACAAATCCAAGAAAGATAGGTATCTGAAACACAAAAATCGAAATTAGATAAATAATGGTAACCCCGTTGAGGTTTCATCAGTTCATCTGTAATTCTCAACGAATCAACATGTCCAACACCTGCGATATTTGCCAAAAGTCTTTTTCAAGACCAGGCAATTTGAAGAGACATCAGCAGTGTTGTGGGGTCGTACCAAGAACAAAACATAACTGTCAACAATGTGATAAGGTGTTTTTAAGTCTTGACTCTGTAAAGAGACATGTAAAAGGAAGCCATCTGACAATGACAAAACAGGACAGCCCGCAAGGTGATACGAAGTCTGCAAGCCTTGACTCTGAAGGAAAAGAAAACCACCAGCAACCCACATTTATGATACAGTTCGATCCGGTCTTCAACAAAATGTTACTTTGCGTGAGCGGCTTCCCTTCTGTGTACGGGGTCGAAAGTCAACGATTCCTCCTAAATCACTGCATGGACGAGTTTAAGACGCGGCTAAACAAGCACACCGACAAAGACGTTGGGCTTGTCCGAGCGAAATTCAAACACAATGTTAACGAAGAGGTTAAATACAAAGAAGTAGACATTAAGCCGACGGGGGACCGCTCTGATTTCGAGAAATGGTACAAAGATAACATCGTAGAAAAAGTATGTGAGGCCATGACGGGGGTAGAACAAAACAAACACAACAAACTTCTAATAATCTGCTGTCTGAAAGTCTACGTGATCGGCGCAACACCTCAAGAAACTCATCGCCTCACTGTTCAATTAAACAACAGAGTTTACGAGATGGATGAAGACTGCAACTTTACTTTTATCGAAGAGAAGTCTGAAGATATACCTGGATTCAGAAATATGTAATGTGTTGTACTCGAAATACGAAAATTAAATAGCTGATTTGTTGATGTAGCGATGTAATGAAAATAAAATGTTATCAACCTCCTTATTTGTTTTAATTCAAATGTTACGAGTCATTACGCTATTTTATAAAAAAAGCTGTCTAGCATGTAAACTACAAGGAACTACTTGAAATAAAATTCCAATCAATCACTCTAATGGCATCAGAGAACATTCAAAGACACCTAACATGTAGAAGTATATAATATGCACAGAATCGATGAACTGTAAATTGATTTTTATTGTATAAATGTGCGAGATAAATGTCTATTTTTTAAAGTTTTTATGTAAATAATTCTCTTTTTAAATATTATATTAAGTTTTTGTAAATAATTATCTTTTGAAGTATGAGTGTACCAAACTTTATGGGAGAAAAACAGTTAACAGCAGATCCCAACTATCCAACAAAGGTTACACGGTTAAATTGGAAAGGATTAAATTAAGGAAAGGCATCTACAGCAGATAGGTGCCTATTGGACGGTCTACACTGATTCAGATCATGATGAAAAGTCAACCAAAGGCAGGAGAGTTGGTACTATCTGTATACACACTCTCTTTTGAAATATTATATTAAGTTTTTATGTAAATAAGACTCTTTATCCAACAAAGGTTACATAGATAACCGTTGACTTCAATATAACATACACTTAAAAAGTAAAACAAAATAAAAACATTTGTAAAGAATATGGAAAGAATATGGAATAAGGAATATGGTAGTATGAATAATTAGAGTCCCTCAAAATATAATAATTGTACTTAAATTAATAATCGGAGTGTTCTGTCTGTTTGAGAAACGTTAACCAAATACTACAAGAGTCTTAACACTCAGAGTAAAAACCTGAGTAGGTAAATACCTTTTACCCATGTATTTAATAATTTAATAAATAATAGAATGTGGTCATGTCTTTATTTTCTATAGTATATAAAAATACCCTCTTTCATCAGGCCCATGCTGCTGTTTCCGGCTGATATTATAATATCAGCCGGAAACAGCAGCATATAATATCAACTATTATAACGTGGTTGTGATATCTGACAAAGAATAGCTGTTCTTTGACGCAAATTTGTTTCGTTGAGTGAAAGTGTTGTTCTTGTTCAAAATGCACCTAAATCTGTTGGATAATAGAAGATTATGATGAAAAGGTAAGGACAGTAATTAGTAATAAATATTTTATATATGTTTTTCTACAAAAGAGCCCAAGCTTGTTTATTACTGAGTAGGTATTATTTTTGTTTATTGTTGTAAATTTGATATACAGGGTGTTTAGGAGGAAAATTTTAAATATTTGTTAATGCTTTCAATTTGATATATGGAGTCTTTAGGTATAGTAAATTTCAATTATTATTTTTTACATTTTGAATTCGTTATATACAGGGTGCTGTCTGAAGATTGTAAGTACCTTTATGTGATTTTAGATAGTTATTTATGTCACGTGTTAACATATTTTTTTAGTGCTTTTCTTAAAGGGTAAAATTTTTCGGAAAATTTTTATTTCAGGATTTTTTTTTTAGTTTTCTGTCAACTAATATTTATTTGTTTGTTTTTCACAGTGAAGCGAGGTCATGATCAACAGTCCGCAATAGCTCTTAAATGGTTGATATGGGGCCCAAATAAGAGCGTGAAAAATACATTTAAGAATACCTCAGCAGGAAAAATTGGAGCAGAGGAAAAACCATCCAAAGACCGAGATAGTGAAAAGAGTCAATCGCTTTTTACGACGCGATGGTTTCGAAAATAATTGTAAGTAAATAATTTTAAATGTTTTTAAGTAATTATTTATGACATGCGTGACCAATATTTTTTCTTACAGCATAAATTTTTTGACCAATTTTTATTTCAGGATTTTGTATTTCTGCTACATATCTAATAATATTTATTTGTTTGTTTTTCACAGAATAGAAGAATAAAAGAGAATTTTTATACCGGAACCGACAGCAACCACACGAGGTTCAAGACGTTTGAATATTCTAAGGAACCGTCCTTAATTAGGGATTTTTAGGTATCTAGGACTTCGTGGATTATCGTAGGAATACAACAGAATAAGACAAGGAAACAAAAATATGAAGAAGGAATTGCAGAAATAAGTGGACCATCGTAAGAATGGATGGACAAAATGAAAAATGTAGGTACCTTTATAAGATTTTAAGTAATTATGTATGTCATGTGTTAACACATTTTTCTTACAGCCTAAATTGAGAAATTTTTATTTTAGGATTTTTATTTCTACTTACTATAACTAACATCTATTTTTTGTTTTTTCACAGAATAGAAGAAGAAAAGAGAGTGAATCAACGAGAAAGAGAGAGAGAGAGAGAGTCGGAGATAAAGAGAGAAAACAGATGTTGCACATTGCTAATAGGAAAATAATCTTTGGGTTATTAACAACACGGGACGCCTTCATGAGATCTTCAAGCCGTCTGCAGATGATAAGATCACGTGATATTTTATTTTCTTATACAAGCATTTATCGAAATGATGGTAACTGTATGATGTACGAATGAGTGGTCATTTAACTATTTAACTATGTAACAATACTTCAAACCCAAAAGGTTTCAGGGGTGTTATAGACTTCGAGATATTTCTACTAAATTTTTTTGGATTAGAAGTGATTAAAAGATCTTAGAACAATTTCTGACAGGTAGCATACTCAGATTACCTCTGCTGGGTTCTTCGATATATTTCTACTAAATGTATCGGGTATTAGAAGTGATTAAAAGATCTTAGAACAATTTCTGACAGGTAGCATACTCAGATTACCTCTGCTGGGTTCTCTGAACTATCTCTAGAAGTAAATGTGTTCTAATAGGTACCATCACCGTAGAAAAAGTAGGAAATGTGGTATGGAAAATGTACTCACAATCTTAATCTGTGGTTTTAGATACCCTTTCCATCCTGGAAATCGTAACTGGGGTAGAACACCACCAGGTTTTATTCTTTTCAGTGTTCGTTAACAATTATTTTTGCCTAACAAGGGTAAGTTTTGAAAAAGTCTTCTATTAGTGTTTCATTATTGTTGGTATTGTGTTCTCTAGAAATTTCAAAAGTGTTTGATATTATGCTATTTCAGTTCGCTACCATTTATGTATCGGACATACATAAAACACTCAGTGTTGTTTATAGTGGAATGGTTACCGAGTTGGGGTACTTAATGTTAATCAAGCAACCCATATTATCTGCTATGTAACATACATATCCATTTGTGAAGGGCTTTCACCATAATAATTTATTCAATCATGGTCTTATTTAGCAGGTGTTGTATTAGGTACCTAGATTAAATTACAGGAAACTGTAATTGTGCTATCAAAGACAAAGTAAATATTGACAGGTGACATATCAAAATAAAAAGAATTAATACCTACGTAAAAATCAAAAATGGTCGTCAGATGCAACAGAGTAGGAGGGGTAATAATAATAATAATTGAGTAATTACACGCATGTCAAAACAATAAAAAGTTTATTTAATAATAATAATAAGAATTGACAAAAAACAAATAAAATCTATTTGTATAATAATTTGTATAATACTTTGTATAATAATTATTACATATAATCCAAAACCTATGATGACAACGAAAATTACTATCTAATGCTCTAAAATAGAATAATGATCCCATGGTAGCGGGGGTGAGGGCAAAGCTGTTTTTCACTAAACACCTCTTGTCATCGTGCGTGAGTGTTCAATCCAATTGTGGTGTCGTTGTGTTTTTCAGTCCTAATTAAATTTTGATTGAAATATTTTTCGCCAGAAGAATTAAGATACTCTTAATAGTCATTAAAATTTATTTGAATCTTAATGACACTTCGTTTCACACTCTTTTGAATAGTAAATCCTATAAGTACATATTGCTTTGCAATATAGAATATATTCCTTTGATAATTCGGGGGGGTATAACTTCTTATGTTTTCGTCTCACAACAACAGGTTTTTGAACAGGTCCAAGTACTTTACCATGCGATTCCCCTCGAATGGAAGCGACACCCTCATGTGCTCAAGGGCTTTCAATGCGACCCCTTCATGCGATCAAGGGCTTTCAATGCGACCCCTTCATGCGATCAAGGGCTTTCAATGCGACCCCTTCGATCGGTCTCTTTGATCGGTCTCTTTGACCTCTTTGACCTCTTGAGCGGTCTCTCTGTTCCCTTCGATCGGTCTCTTTGATCCCTTCGATCGGATGGTTGTCCTCTTTAGTCGTATTCAAATTGAAATGCCCCAAACACCTTACCTTTTTCTCTACCATTTGTTTGTTTGTAACCGTTTGTTTGCTAGTTTGTTTTATTTGATACAAATCCCTGTGTAACTATATTACGAATCTGGTATACAGTTTATACAGACAAATATAGGTACCATTTTCCAACATCTATCATATTCCGTTGTTTATTATCTTTGTGTTTGACTCATATGTCGAAAGAGTTGAGGATCACAATTTTTGAACAGGGGAACAGAACTGATCCATCAGATGATATGGTTCTGATGATTGTTTCTTACAAGAAGAATTTACTGAAGAAGCTTCTTTTTCTTTTACAAAATATATAGATCAAAATACGACTACATACGAAAAAATTATTTTAAACTGATGAATAATGCCATATACGGAGAAAGTTATGAATCATTAGAGACCTCACAATGTACTAAATGATTGTTGGAGTTTTTTAATTTTTTTGCTGTCTTTCAAACAGAGCAATATCCGATATTTTCATCGGAAATGTAATATTTTTCAAGTTGAAAATCTTTGATCCCTTCGATCGATCTCTTTGATCGGTCTCTTTGACCTCTTGAGCGGTCTCTTTGTTCCCTTCGATCGGTCTCTTTGATCCCTTCGATCGGATGGTTGTCCTCTTTAGTCGTATTCAAATTGAAATGCCCCAAACACCTTACCTTTTTTCTCTAACATTTGTTTGTTTGTAATCGTTTGTTTGCTAGTTTGTTTTATTTGATACAAATCCCTGTGTAACTACATTACGAATCTGGTATACAGTTTATACAGACAAATATAGGTACCATCTTCCAACATCTATCATTTTCCGTTGTTTATTATCTTTGTGTTTGACTCATATGTCGAAAGAGTTGAGGATCACAATTTTTGAACAGGGGAACAGAACTGATTCACCAGATGATATGGTTCTGATGATTGTTTCTTACAAAAAGAATTTACTGAAGAAGCTTCTTTTTCTTTTACAAAATATATAGATCTAAATACGACTACATACGAAAAAATTATTTTAAACTGATGAATAATGTCATATACGGAAAAAGTTATGAATAATTAGAGATCTCAAAATATACTAAATGATTGTTGGAGTTTTTTAATTTTTTTGAAAATTTTGACGTTTGCAGTACTTGGGTTCAACGCATGCGGCATGACCAAACGTAAATTTTCGGGGTGTTTCAGCGGGGTATTTACCGTATTTGCATACCCAGGGATAAAGAGAGCATACGTCCAGATATTTGATTTGTTCCCCTGGTTTTACCTTATACTTTAGCACGGTATTACCTGTTCTTCCGCCGTAAAAGCTATCTCGTGCATCCATCGGTGTATGATGTATCAGAGGGTGGTCTTGCGTGGATGCATTGATGGACGGGTCGCTTTTCATTTCTCTCCTGAATTGGCATTCCCACTTTTCAATCACCTCGTAGCCAGCGGACCTCAATCTTTCTGTTTTCCTTGAGGTTCTCTCAAACCGATTATTCAGGGTGTCTGTGGAATCCTCGGTCAGCGGTTGATCTCGCGACGATCTTTGACAAATATCATGGCCATGAAAATGGCAACCATGAAATTCGAAAACCTGCTTCGTTTCCGCGCAGAACCCATCCACCTTCATTCCATTAATTATCGCCTCTCTGTCATTAGCTGCATGTTTGATATCAATTTCCCTCTGATGGGCCTCCCAAAGTAACCATTTTAACGCAATCTCGGATTGATTATCGGCCCCTCGATAACCGTTACGCGGTATAATACTGATGGTGTTGGGCTGCAAAAAATTTCTTCTAAACACCAGGTTGCAAGCAGACGCGATGGTCGTTGCTTCGAGGAACGGCTCAACTCCACATTGATATAACATTATTTCGCGGAATTTCAGACAGGCTTCAGTTAAAATTTTAACGTCACTCACACAGTAGTCTATGAATTCCCGTTGAAAATTAAACTCGTCTTCTTTATGTTCATCATACCACTTCATAAATGTCTCGCGGCCCTCGGGCTTCAAAGAGTCTGGTTCGTAAAATTCAACAGCCGGCATAGGCCCCACATACCCTTCTGTTCTCTTCGAAACTGACATTCCCACATTTCTATCACTTCATAGCCCGCGGTCCTCAATTTTTCTGTTTTCCTTTTCGTTCTTTCAAGACGTTTGTTTAGTGTCTTCTGAAACCCCTCTATATTGGTGTGTAGACAGATAGTACCAACACTCCCACCTTTGGTTGATTTTTCATCATGACCTGAATCACTATAACCTGACCAATAGGCACCTATCTGCTGTAGATGCCTTTCCTTAATTTAATCCTTCCCAATTTAACCGTGTTGGATAGTTGGGGGATTGTTATTAACTCTTTTTCTCCCATAAAGTTTGGAACAATTATTTACAAAAATTTAATATAATATTTTAAAAAAATAGACAAACAAACACAATATTATTTCTCAAAAGAGAATTATTTACAAAATACTTAATATTATTTACAAAAACTTAATATCACGATCAAATTGTTTTTAAAAATTACACATTTTCTACAGCTTTCGCTTCTTGAAGTCGTAGGGAACCGAGGTATAATCTTCTTTAAACTGTCTCTTAGCCGTCGTTATACTGTAAATTTTTGACGAGGTTTTTGGCATAACATCGTGATCTTTCGTACGCAAAATCCTCTTGATCGCTACTGTTATGGGTTGAGAATCATCTACCATTTGTAACATTGATTCTAGATTTATCTGCTTTTGGGTTTCGTAATTCAACGTTATCCCCCAAGGAGAAATATTTAATAAAGAAATAATACTTCAAAAGAGAATTATTTACATAAAAAAATACCAGTAATTTATGCTCGGTTAGATCTCTTGTATTCCTTCAAAAGAGAATTATTTACATAAAAAAATACCAAGTATTTACATACAAATACTGATTGTCGATTTGGAAACTGTAATTTATGCTCGGTTAGATCTCTTGTATTCCTTATATTTTTCAGAATTTTACAAGGATGTGCTCAAACTTAATATCACGAGGTTATTACAAAATTACACATTTTCTACAGCTTTCGCTTCTTGAAGTCGTAGGGAACCGAGGTATAATCTTCTTTAAACTGTCTCTTAGCCGTCGTTATACTATAAATTTTTGACGAGGTTTTTGCCATAACCTCGTGATCTTTCGTACGCAAAATCCTCTTGTTCGTCACCATTTGTAGCATTGAGTCAAAATTTATTTGTTTCTGAGTTTCGTAATTTAGAGTTATCCCCTAAGGAGAAATATTTACATATGGAAATACTTAATATTATGAACTGAATTATTTATCAACATATTATATCTCAAAGGAGAAATTAATTACATGAAAAATACTTAATATCAAGGGATATATTGTATTCTCAAAAGAGACTTATTTACATAAAAACGTAAATATAATATTTCAAAAGAGGAGGCCTTCTACACTAAGAAGTTTCCTCTGTCTCCTACTCAATAGCTCACCACATTAGATATAAAATTATTCTGTCTTTCAAAAAGAGCAACATATTCTTTATAAATGCACATGTCTACTATTTACATAAAAAATACTTAATATCAAGGGCATATTGTATTCTCAAAAGATACTTATTTACATAAAAACTTAATATAATACTTCAAAAGAGAATTATTTACATAAAAAAATACCAAGTATTTACATACAAATACTGATTGACGATTTGGAAACTCTAATTTATGCTCGGTTCGATCTCTTGTATTCCTTATATTTTTCAGAATTTTACAAGGATGTGTTCTTACCGACTGTGACAGAGGAACTTAAAAAATATGAAAAAGAATGTGTTAAAGGAGAATTAATTACATAAAAAATATCACGAGGTTATTACAAAATTACACATTTTCTACAGCTTTCGCTTCTTGAAGCCGTAGGGGGCAGAGGTGCAGTCTTCGTTGATCTGTCTCTTAGACGCCGTTATCCTGTACATTTTTGAGGATGTTTTTGTAATAACCTCGAGATCTTTAGTGTTCAAAATCTTCTTGGTCGCCACAGTTATGGGTTGAGAATCATCTACCATTTGTAGCATTGAGTCTAAATTTATTTGTTTCTGAGTTTCGTAATTTAGAGTTATCCCCTAAGGAGAAATATTTACATAAAGAAATACTTAATATTATGAACTGAATTATTTATCAACACATTATATCTCAAAGGAGAATTAATTACATAAAAAATACTTAATATCAAGGACATACTGTATTTCTCAAAAGAGACTTATTTACATAAAAACTTAATATAATATTTCAAAAGAGAGTGTGTATACAGATAGTACCAACTCTCCTGCCTTTGGTTGACTTTTCATCATGATCTGAATCAGTGTAGACCGTCCAATAGGCACCTATCTGCTGTAGATGCCTTTCCTTAATTTAATCCTTTCCAATTTAACCGTGTAACCTTTGTTGGATAGTTGGGATCTGCTGTTAACTGTTTTTCTCCCATAAAGTTTGGTACACTCATACTTCAAAAGATAATTATTTACAAAAACTTAATATAATATTTAAAAAGAGAATTATTTACATAAAAACTTTAAAAAATAGACATTTATCTCGCACATTTATACAATAAAAATCAATTTACAGTTCATCGATTCTGTGCATATTATATACTTCTACATGTTAGGTGTCTTTGAATGTTCTCTGATGCCATTAGAGTGATTGATTGGAGTTTTATTTCAAGTAGTTCCTTGTAGTTTACATGCTAGACAGCTTTTTTTATAAAATAGCGTAATGACTCGTAACATTTGAATTAAAACAAATAAGGAGGTTGATAACATTTTATTTTCATTACATCGCTACATCAATAAATCAGCTATTTAATTTTCGTATTTCGAGTACAACACATTACATATTTCTGAATCCAGGTATATCTTCAGACTTCTCTTCGATAAAAGTAAAGTTGCAGTCTTCATCCATCTCGTAAACTCTGTTGTTTAATTGAACAGTGAGGCGATGAGTTTCTTGAGGTGTTGCGCCGATCACGTAGACTTTCAGACAGCAGATTATTAGAAGTTTGTTGTGTTTGTTTTGTTCTACCCCCGTCATGGCCTCACATACTTTTTCTACGATGTTATCTTTGTACCATTTCTCGAAATCAGAGCGGTCCCCCGTCGGCTTAATGTCTACTTCTTTGTATTTAACCTCTTCGTTAACATTGTGTTTGAATTTCGCTCGGACAAGCCCAACGTCTTTGTCGGTGTGCTTGTTTAGCCGCGTCTTAAACTCGTCCATGCAGTGATTTAGGAGGAATCGTTGACTTTCGACCCCGTACACAGAAGGGAAGCCGCTCACGCAAAGTAACATTTTGTTGAAGACCGGATCGAACTGTATCATAAATGTGGGTTGCTGGTGGTTTTCTTTTCCTTCAGAGTCAAGGCTTGCAGACTTCGTATCACCTTGCGGGCTGTCCTGTTTTGTCATTGTCAGATGGCTTCCTTTTACATGTCTCTTTACAGAGTCAAGACTTAAAAACACCTTATCACATTGTTGACAGTTATGTTTTGTTCTTGGTACGACCCCACAACACTGCTGATGTCTCTTCAAATTGCCTGGTCTTGAAAAAGACTTTTGGCAAATATCGCAGGTGTTGGACATGTTGATTCGTTGAGAATTACAGATGAACTGATGAAACCTCAACGGGGTTACCATTATTTATCTAATTTCGATTTTTGTGTTTCAGATACCTATCTTTCTTGGATTTGTTCACTCACAGATAAAAGCTTTTTTGTCTTCTCAACGTAATAAACCGAAAAGGAAACTTTTATTATCTGGTCAGTTTTTATAGAAATTTTAAGACATTTTAGAATTTAGTATAATAAAACGTATTTTCCGTTAGCAAATAGTTGAGGATGTAGGGTGTTCTATAGTAGGCATGTTAGATGTACTTGTACTTACTTATTATACAAATAGATTTTATTTGGTTTCCTTTTTAAGTGTATGTTATATTGAAGGAATTTTGTATAATAAAGCACATTTTCTGTTTACAAATAGTTGAAGAATAACTTTTCACAGACCGAGCTCCCCGATTATTATTATTAATTCAAGTACAATTATTATATTTTGAGGACACTAATTATTCATGCTACCATATTCCTTACAAATGTACCACCATATTATTTATAAATGTACCTACCTACTATGTGCTTCTGTATTAGATAGGATCTTCTTGTTGTTTTGAAAATACATAAATAAAAATCTTGTACGTTGTATGATTGTTTCTTACATTAGTAATAATAATAATAATAATAATGATGGTAATTTCTATCAGAAGATCTTAAAACTTTTCGGGGTGGAACGGATAACTAAAGTATTTAATGGGACATGGTGAAACCATCATCTTTTGAGGTTCCCTCTGCTGCTTCTTAAGCGTATTTTCTGTTTGCAAATAGTTGAGGACGTAGGATGTTCTACAGTAGGTATGTTAGATGTACTTACTTATTATACAAATAGATTTTATTTTGTTTTACTTTTAAAGTGTAAGTATGTTATATGTACTGCTTTGACAATTAACAGGTAAAATTTTGATTTGTACCTAATTTAAATTTCGACTTTCCCGCGATTCGTAGTTACTGCAATATTACAGTTTCATACTGCTCGCCATCTAATGAGAATAGTTGCAACATAAAAAAATTACAGAGTTCCTATTTAAATCTTAAATTTGAAAAATGACTTATTATTATTTTAATTAAATATCAGTTTCCTAACACTTTGCACCATCTAACGAAGGATAGTTGCATCATCAAAAACAATCCTTTACACATAAAAAGAATCTAGGTACAGATCGCGAGTTCGCGCGCTGCTTATCTCGGTATTTATAAAACAGTTCAAAGTTAACTTATCACATTCACTGTTTCAGCACAGTGGCTGCGCACTGGGTTTTTGCGCCAAAGGTACTCGGTTCAAACCCAGATCGCAGCGGGATATTTTATCGGTTTTAACAAATAAAACTTAATTCCAGGCCTTCTGCACTAAGAAGTTTCCTCTCTCTCCTACTCAATAGCTCACCACGTTACAGTTACCTACCTATCTGCTACTCAATAGCTTACCACTTTACAGTAATAGCTCACTCCCTCTAGCGGAAAATAGTTGAACCATCAACTACACAATTACAGATTCCTACTTACCGACTACAATTCAATATTAAGCGCGCCAAATATATTCAAATTAAATCCCGCTCTCCCATTGGTCGAATACTACCCACGCTACTCTCTCATTGGTCGAAGGATTTCTTACGTCACCTCAAACTTAAGCCACGCCCCCAAAAAATCTTGACCGGAAGTCCATAAGAATAACATGGGGACGCCTACGCATTTTCCCCATTTTTTCTCTACTCGTCATCCAGATATAAACCCAAGTTCTTCGCAGAAGAAACTAAAGGTAGTACTTATGTTACCGTTAATTGAAATGTGTAATGCACTCCTTGCTAGACTGACTTGCGCTTTGGGGCCGAATATCATAAAAACAGATTTTGATGCATTAAGTTTCAAATTGTGACTCAGCGATATATCAAATAACATATTTAAATCAGAATTAATTAAATTTTGAGCTAATTGCATCTGACAAAATGGAAAACTGAAAAATACTTGGGCGTCGTCAGCATATGCGGCCACTCCACAATGCAGTGATGTCAACAAATCCGAAGTGTACAAAATAAATAGCAGAGGACCCAGAATTGATCCCTGAGGCACCCCGCATTGAACAGAAGAAATAGAAGAACATACATTATCGACTTGGATCATCTGTTTTCTGTTCTGGAAATATGACTGAATGAAAGAAAAAGATTCGAACGAGAAACCAAAATATTTAAGTTTGGCGCACAGCAACTCGTGGTTAATTGTATCGAATGCCTTAGAGTAGTCGAGCAGCACCAACACAGTCAATAACTTTTTGTCACAAGCGGAGAAAATGCTATCAGTAACCTGAGCCAAGGCAGAAGAGGTGGAAGAATTTTTACGAAATCCATACTGACAAGCAGGTAAAATATTGTGAATAGAGACGTACTCCAAAATTTGATTGTATACTACTTTTTCCAAAACCTTGGAAATACTTGGCAGTATGCAGATAATTCGCAAGTCGGAAAAGGATTTGGGTTGGGATACCTTAGGAATCGGTCGCCCGACTGCAATCTTCAAAGCATCAGGAAAACAGTTAGTTTCTAACGAAAAATTAATTAAGTGCGTGATGTATGGATCGATAAGTGGGCTACATAGCTTAAGCATACTCAATGAGATGCCGTCAACTCCAGAAACTGTAGCCTTCAAGCTAAAAAGAATGTTGCATACTTCGTCAATAGTCACCATATTAAAGCTAAATCGTAAATCTGAACTAAATAGATGAGAATTGTAAAATGAGATTAGGGCTTTGCAACTACCAGAAGCCGAAGGAGAATTAATAGGAGAGAAATGGAGATTGATGTCATTGGGATTGGAAAGATGAAGAGGAACGGATGGATTACCCCGACCTGTGACTCCAAGTTCCATTACACCGCAAGCGCAAGTTTGTGTGAAGAATGCTGTAATTGGAATACAGTAGACAGTAGAGGTTTACTGTGCGCACTACGCACAAGATTAATCAATATGATTGGAAGAAAAAGTTGAGGATAGTGACGGACAAGATAGTCAGTTACAAGTATCGCAGAGTCAATACGAATATAAAGATTTTAAACAATGCTTTCAGCATTCCATAACCTCCATCTTTAGTGCACAGATTGACAGAAAAGTGATAGAAGGTTTGGCAACTTGTCAAGTTCATATAATGAAAATCACTACAAACGATCAAAATATCGCAGGGTCATGAAAACTCATATGTTGCGATTTTCGCGCCGCCATATTTTTCGCGCAAAATCTGCAAATTTCGCGTGCATGAAGACGAGGCTTTACTCAGTATTTTTCGTAAGTGTGGGTGTCGTAGCGTAAAATTTGATTTGTGTGTGTTTGCGTGTTGTGAACTTAATTTTTTCGTGTTGTTAACTTTCTTTCAAATAAACAGTGAAACCTCCCAAAAAACTTCAAAAGATTTCGCAGTAATGTGTGTGATGCGAGTTTTTGTCAAAACAGCTCCTTCACGCCAAATACTAGTTTGTTTAGGTCTCCTAGCCTAAAGGCGTTGAAGGTAAAAATTTTATTATATTATCAAATTCAGCTACATTATTGAATTCAATTACATTGATATGTTACGAATCCATTTTAAAATTTAAAATATTCCCGCAATGGAGTCGTTCACCATTTTTTGGAAATTAGCTTAAATAAAAGATTTTGTCATAAAAAAGTTGTATTTTTCTTTTTTGCAGTCTCTCACGTTTAAGTCCAAATAAAAATAAAAGAAAATATTAACTATTGTTATTATAGCCGTTTATGACGTAATATAAGGAGACTGTACCAATTCTCGTTTTTCTTATGGAAACCGAGCACCTAAGAATCCTTGAACGCACGTCTGAGGCTATTTCCAATAAAATGGACATTGCGACGTTGCTTTTATTCCTTATCCAACAAAATGATAACCTAGTTTTGAAGAAATTTTGATTTAAAATTATTTATGTTGGGGTTGGTCATACTATTGTACGAATAGGAGTTTATAAACGTTTTGTTGGAATACACCAATTGCTTATTTTATTACTTGTTACAAAATAATGGGGACAATATACTATGAATTGATGATAACAGCTAACAGCGAATACCGGCAAAACTGTCAGTGAATTTTTATAAGTTTTTGGATTCAACGTTCAAAGCAATAAGCAGTAACTGTTTCTCCAAGTGTTTTTTAGGTTTAAGTATATTCGTTTTATGGTTTAAACTGTTATTTCTGTTTCGTGTGTTCAGCTATTAAGCTTTATTGTGTTCGGTTTTATATGAAAATATTTTGATTTTATTACGTAGATATATCTTAAATGCGATAAACTGTATGATATATAAGGTAAAACTATGAACTTCTATAACACTGAACGACCTCATTTAATTAATTTAGTCTGGCAAAAATACTATTATTGCCTATTGTTAAATAAAATATTTCAAAGACTTTCTTGGTTTCAATTTAATTGATTGCTGTAAACCCAGTTTTAAATTTAAAATATTGCCGCATTTTAATTAATTAAATTAAAAACGTATTGGTCGATCATTTTTGACAGTTTCAAACTAGTCAGTTTGTTTTGGAACAGAGACCTTATAAAAATAAAATAATTGGCATACATGAGTATACATGTGCATAGATCAAATCCAAATATATCCGTGAAATATATCTACCGTCAAAACATATCTGCTGTTAAAAGTGGCCGACATCCAGAGAATTGTCATTTTTATATTTTTTTACTTTTAGATATTTCTAGAGGATACCGCACGGTTGTAGATAAAATACTGTCTAATAGTTGTGACTTGTGATAATTCGGTTTTTACTCGCCTACGGATTGTTTTGCAATTTTCACTTACGTGCGGCAAAAACCTACTTACCACACTTAGGTACCTACTTTCTTATATTCTAAAACGAAAAATCAAATTAGAGAAACTGAACAAATAAATAAAAAAATTTCCACAAAATCAGAACCTTCCACGTGATTACGAAACAGACCACTTTGCTTTCTTGAGGCTTTCTTATTTTTTTATAAAAAATACGTGTGTCAGGTCTCTGTCAGTAAAGGGGTCTGTTTAAAAAAATGCGTTTTGTCTGGCGGTTTCCGTCAATAAAGATAATATTAAATTGTGTTCACGTTAGCGTGGAAGCATACGCCGCCCTCTCTTTAATCCCATCACAGTGAGATCCGCACCAGAAGGTCGCCTGCTTTTCTTAATGATGTGTGACATTATTATTTAGTGTAACGATATTTCTGTTTGCACAATCCTTTTCAGCTAATAATGTTATATCATCTGGGGGTTCAAGCCAGAAAATTCCAGTATCATTTTCAATAATGCCATCAATAATGATACAATTGTTATTGTTGGTTTCTTCAGGTACGTGGTCTTCATTAGGAGTAACACATAAGTACGGTACGTGTTCCGTATTTTCAATAATCTCATCAGCATTACTTTCAGCAGTTTCAGAAATTCCGCTATTTGACAATATCGTTTCAATAGCAGAGTTAGCAAATTCCACTTTATCTGGGGATTTTACATGATTTTCGTCTTCGCCAAAAGTTCTTAAGGCCACTTCAAAACCTTGTATCCATGATTCCACGATATTTTTCAGAATCGAAATTCTATAATTGTAAATATCTTTTGAAGAATAACTTACTAAAGTTACAAGTTCATTGGTAATTGCGATTGCATTTTTTCAGAAAGCAAAAGATGTGTTTTTTTTACACCTACTAGTAATATTAGTGATTGGGGCGGAATCTTCAATAACTGAATTTAATTCCTGCTTTGATGAAATACACATATAATAACTTCTAGTCCATCTTTTATTGAACAATGATTAAGAAAATAAGTCTTCTTCTAAAGTCCGTCTAACTCCAAATAGATGCCGACAGGGAAGTCCCATTGAATGTCCATCAGAACAATTATTACATTTTTGATTTGTAATTTCAATGTTTCCAGAGGCTGATTTTACGAGAAAATTTCCATGGTCTAATATACTTAAAATAACAACATTAAGTTGTTTTAACACAAATTCAAAGGTAAAACTAGTGAGAATATTTTGATACTTTGCTTCAGGAGAATAATTGGGAAATTTTATTGCAGGTTTGGTTAAAACATGTTTCGCCATGCTGTGTGTTCTTTCATACTCTTGACACTCTAACCAAATAAAAAAGGACTATAAATTCGAGAAAGCTATTTTTTTTAACAACTTGTTTAATTTTGTTATTTATAGACTCTAATCTGTTATTGGTGTTGTTTTTGAAATTATCAGTCATTAAAAAAAGGAAACCATTCGTTTCTATTATAGTGCCAGTTGTTATTAAAATACTGAAAAACACCATCAGGAACGCATTGTTGGAACTCTTCATATATCTTGTTATATTCATCTTCATTCTTGCTATAGACAATTTTTGATAAATATTTCAAGCACAGCTCTTTGCTGGCTTTTGTTAACTAAAATTTTTCAACAATTGTTTGTCTTCGGAATGTTTTCATTATATGAAATAAACATAGATACACAGGAAACTCTGTTTTTAAAACATTTCTTTCTGAAAGGTCTTTATCTGTCATCAAACACTTTGTATCCATCCAACTTGGATTTGGCAGCTTAAAACATTGGATTTACCATGTAAATGTAGCTTGGTCTTCACTGGCCAAAACGCCCACGCCAGCAACCCTGCTTTCGCCGTTTGAATCTTCTATGAGAAATATATAAACTGTACATTTCTCAATAATTTATATGTGCCATCGACTGCTAAAAATTCAGGCCAATCACTCATATTCCTTTGCATATACTCCGTTGTCAAAATATACCCTTAAAAAACTGTCTTCCTCAAGAAGTGATACTTTTCCACCTAAAATGAGATTCACACTTCACATTGTTTGAATCAACTGATAATCTCAAGTACTTTTCATTTTTACTTCTTACATCTTAATCCTTTACTTCTTTGATTAAAGAAAATGATAAATTATGATGTTGGAACTAAAACAAGAAGGAAAAATGTATTTATTTACCATGTTTCTCTTCGATCATTTTAACACATTCCGACAAATTTTCTCCACCTATTTTTCTTTGGTCTTGTTGAATATTTGTTAAGTCCTTCAATAGTGTCTTAACCCCTGTTTCATGATACAAATGTTGCTGATTTTTTTTCTTATTTCCTTCAAGTTCCAAGTATAAATGAGCATTTTGTTTTCCTTTTTTAGTCAGCTTCCTTTTTTGAGGTAGATGATCAAAGTAATTCTTCTACAATTAAAATTAGAATTTTTGAAAACTTTTTGTAGTAGATAAAGTTTATAACTTTTGTGAATTTTTTGGCAATAATAATAATAATAATAATAATAATAATAATAACGTAATTTGTTCTCTACCACTTGATTCTAAATTAACTCATGTACATTATTTATTTCCTTATTCATAATTATCAAAATCAAATGTGCTAGATATAATTTCTATTATTAAGTTTAACATAGTTACTGTTATTTACAAATTTTATTAAGAAAAAAAATGTCACTTTTTTATACTTTATACAATTTTGAATAAAACCTTGATAAAGCCCCCTAACGGAGGCGAAACGTTGGTGTTTTACAAAAAGAAGTTTCAATTTTGCCAAAAAATTCACAAAAGTTATAAACTTAAAGAAAAAAATTGGCACGAATAATTATATAAAAAAGTAGTAGATAAAAGTCATGTAATATTAATACCTCAAACCCAACATATAAACTATGATTTCTCAAATAACTCTGTAAAATAAATATACCCAATTTACCTCAGAATGATCATGATACATATGTTGTTCATTTCGTCCCTGAGCATTTTTCAGACTAGCGCTTTGCCAGTACCCCATCACAAATCTTCCCGTGATAGTAGGAATGCGCTGCCACTCCCCATATACCAAGCGGCCCGACCGCGCAAATTAAAATGTTTCTTTAGATTTTAAATAAATAAAAACACATTCAAAACGTAAATGTAATACACATAGATACAAAATTTATTACAGTAGCAGTGATACAGCGTATAGGTACATTACAAACTAAAAAGTAAGATTATTCGGAATTATTTAATAAAAGATATGCCGCAATTTTGTCAGCTTCTTTAGAATTCGGTTTTGAAATTTCACTTGCTTTTTTGGGACCAGATTTTTTCGTAGAGAATAATCGCCTTTGCACTGTAACTTTCTTATTAGGCGGATGATTTTCAGATGAACTGAGATAAGGAGGCATTTCTTTTTTAAAAGAGCTCTGATAAGAATTACACAAAGCACATTTCTTCGTATTTTTTGTAGGTGGATTGTCAATGCATTCAGTATGCTTCTGTTTCGTGTGGACTTTCATATGAAACCGTAGGTGGACTTTGTGATTAAAATTTTTTTTACAAACGTTGCACGAGAAAGCAAAATTAGTGGAATTCTTGTAACGTAACGGAGCCAGTTGGTCTAATTTGTTGGGATGGAATTTTTCTGAAATTCGTTAAGTTGCTGAAACTGCCCCCACATTCCACGCACTTTTCTTGTTTCTTATTCATTGCTATAATTTTTATTACAACTAAAAACAGACTCTTGTAAATACAAGTAATAATAATAATAATAATCGTCTTTATTCAGCAGCTGCACCTTTCAAATTTATAACGATAATAATATAATATTACTAACAATAATAACAAATAACTAATAATAACAAAATAATAATAATGACAATATTAATAACAAAGTACCAGCAAACTGAAACGGCGAAGTTCATCGGCCAACCAGTGTTGACTAATGTTCTTCCACTTAACCGAACGCGTGAGAAAAGAGTAGAGGGTAGACATGTAGAGGGGGTGGCTGATCATAGTAAGAAAAAAAAATGGAAAAAATGAAAGATGAAGGAAAAGGAAACTAAATTAAAGAATAATTGAGGATCACAGCTAGAAAGTAAAACAGAAAAAAAGATAGAGAAAAGACTTAACTTGGTCGCAGTAAGTACTTCCGCAAACCATTTTTAAAATGATTTAGAGGCAAATTCTGAAAAGCAATTGGAACGGAATTGTACACAGCACAAACACAATAAGAAAATGATCGTTTATAAAAGGTATGCTTGAACTTAGGTATTCTTAACGAATCCTTTAATCTAATGTTGATGCTGTGCACATCCGTTCTGAATTTTATGCGATTATATAAATATGGTGGAGTCTTGTTCAAAATTATTTTATGGCACAAGCAAGCCAAATGGAAGTACCGCCTAGATTTCATATTCAACCATTTTATATCTCGCAACTTATGAGTTATATGTTTACCTTTTCTTATACCAAATATCAACCTCAAACACGAATTCTGAACAACTTGAACTCTTCTAGCACTATTGCAATCTAAACATGGTCCATATACACCATCTACAAAGTTAAAATGGGACAAAACAAGGCTCTCACACAACAATTTTTTTGTAGATGTACCAATAAATCTGCGGATGTTATATATCAACCTCATATTCATAAATGCCTTTTGTACACATTTTGAAACATATGCACGGAATCTCAACTCATTGTCCAACACAACACCCAAGTTACGCGCAGTATCAACAAATTCCAACCTACAGTCCCCCATCATTATATTCATGCCACTGATGACATCATTCCTAATAAGAGGAGTATACTGACCCCCAAAGAGCATCAACTTAGATTTAGAAGAATTAAGAATCAATGAATGTTCCATAGCCACTTGCACAAACTTATTTAGGTCATTATTAATTCTTTCGCAAGCCTGAACTTTCTCAGAAGCATCAAATGTATAAAATAGCTGAGTATCATCAGCATAAAGATGATACTGGCAGTACTTGAGATAGTCTACAAATGTTGAAGTATAAAGTGTAAATAACAGGGGTCCTAATATAGAACCCTGCGGCACACCGCAATTAACGTAAGTTAGTTCAGAACATTGTTCACCAATTTTGATATACTGAGTTCTATTTGAGATATAACTTGAGAGAATTCTTACTGCCTGTGAGCTGAAACCAGTATAATGTAGTATTGAAAGAAGTAATTTGTGGTTTATGGTGTCAAACGCCTTGGAAAAATCTAACAAGAGCAATAAACAATATTTATTCTGGTCCAAGGCATCAAAGATGGTATCAGTTACATGAAGAAGTGCAGTCTCGCAGCTATACCCTCTACGAAATCCTGATTGATTGGCAGGTAACACTTTAAAAGCATCTAGATGACTCAACATTTGCCTCGCCAGAATCTTTTCATATACTTTCGATAGCGTAGGAAGAAGACTTATGGGTCTGATGTCATCAATGGAGGATGGATTTTTGATTTTAGGCACAGGGATAATTACAGCCTTCTTCCAGGAGTCCGGAAAAATTTCCATCTCTAACGAGCAATTTATTATATGTGTAATTATTGGTAAAACAATTGGCAGACAATAGCTAATTAAATTGAGTGATAGACCATCATGTCCCGTTGCATTTGATTTTAAAGAACTAAATATATTCAAAATTTCTTCACTAGTAACAAGTTCAAATTTCAGTAAATTGTTAGATACAGATTTTAACGTTGAATTTAAATAAAAATTTATTAATTTAGGATCAGGTGTGAAATTTTTGTTAAAGTTAACTGAAAAAAATGAATTTAACTGACTAGGATCAATTAAATGATCTGGAACATCAAAAGTTTCTTTTTGAATATTGGCTCCGAGCAAGCGTAGTTCTTTATAAATGTTATTCTTCCTAACATGAGACACTTTGTATTCAAGATACGCTTTCTTCTCTCTATTAATTGAAGAATTCACCAAATTTCTTAAAGACTTATAATAACCCCAACAAACCGGATCCCTAGATTTTTTATATTTAAGCAAAGCTCTGTCACGAAGACGCATCATGAGAAGGATATTATCAGTCAACCATGGCGCTTTTCTCTTAGTCACTCTTGAGAACCTCACCGGGGCATGTGCATCAAATAATGCAATAATATTATCATTTAGAAAAGATATTTTATCATTGATATCACGCATCCTGTACACATCATACCACGGTAAGCCCTCCAAGTCCTTCAAGAAATTTATTTTATTAAAATTTTCAAAGCATCTATAAGTTACATATTTGACAGACCCACGAACCGAGCCCGAAAGGATATCACAATCAATAATCCCATGATCAGAAAAGTCATGATTGAGGTCGACACTTGTTGAATCCACCAAAGAAATATCAGAAATCAAAATATGATCCATAAGCGTAAGCGAAGTCGCAGTGACTCTAGTAGGGTTTTTCACTATTTGCGAAAGATACAAAGCGATGTTCAAATATATAAAACATACATTTTGCAACAATACCTACCTATTATCAATTCTTACCCGCATCACATGTAGGTACACAAAATTAATGAGTTCTGTTGCTACCCGCCTCGGATAAATGAACACACTGGACAGTGGAGTGCTTGGACGGTGCACTGAGCAGTCGGCGTAACCCGAACGCCGCGCCGCAGGAAGATTTGTGATGGGGCACTGGCTAAGCGCTAGTATTTTTCAGTAGGACATAAAAAGAATTTTCTTCTATACTCGAGTTCTCCTAAAGTAATGCTGTTGGTGCTATATTATGTATCCTCCTGCGTGATGATTTAAGGCAGAACAGTGCATATTATAGGTAACCTAAGTGGTACCTCAAACTTGATTAGACCCCAAAAACACTAAAAATTGGTACATACCTCGTTTCGTAACAATAATATTCACAGTCAATGTCATATACGACAGCTCTTTCGTACCGAATTAAAAATTCAAATTTAATGCATTAAAACTTTTATTGGGACATCAGATTTAAACGGAACAACTTATGTATGTATTGAAACCGAGATTGAAACAGAACAACTTATTACCTATGGTCAAGAAATTATTACACTGCTAAAAAAACAGACAAAAAGTAAAAAAAACATATTCGTGGGGCAAATTAATAAAAAAGTTTTGTAGCTCCGATGCTCTATAATGGGTGTTTCTGCCGTACGAAGACTTTTTAGGTCGCCGTACTTATTTTTAGATATTTTAATTTCTGCGTCATTTAGTTTGTCCAATTCAATGTTGGCAATATCTTTAGTTTTTTGCCTTTTCAAAGAAATACTGTCATAATTTGCTTGAAGGTGACTGTTTTAAAAGAATATTTGGTAGGATGAGTTTTTCTTACCGATATTTCCCTTATTTCAGGCCATTTAATTGTTTTTCCGGCGTCACTCACTTTAACTGATAAAATACGCAACTCCCTTGCCATCTTCTTGAAATGTTCAAAATCGTCGTAATTTAGAGGAAATACTCTGTACGGTTGTTTGCGTCTCGCCAACTGTATCGCTGGAAACAGTTGTGAATGTATCGCAATATCACAGACTCGATTCATCGCTGCTTGTATGGCAGTGTGAGCCGAATCTCCTTCATTTTGGCCATGTTTTTTCTCAAAGTATCTCATTGAAATACCAGATCAGAATGACTAAGTCTGCCAAAAAATGTTTTAAAATTTCTTTAAAAAGGTTACAAAAACTATAAAAAGTGGAAATGATGTTGTTGAAAAGAGAGGGGGAGATCGACGGTCAATAAAGAATAGTGACAAAAGGGAGGAAATTAGAAAGTTTATAAGAAAGCTGAGGGCCAAAGAAAGCCATTACAATCGTCAGAAATCCAAACGATTGTATCTACCAGCTCATTTAAACATAACTAAATTGCGGAAAATGTATAATTCCAGTGTTATTGAAAATCTTACACTAAAATACAGTGTCTTTTCAAAGATCTTTTCAAAAGATTTAAATGTAGGTTTCGGTTCCCCTGCATCGGACGTCTGCAGTTTCTGTTTTAAGAAGAAAACTGCCTTAAAAAAGTTGGTATAATGGCCGAGTTAAGACTACACAAGCTTAGGGCAAAACAGTTTCATTTGTTAATGAACCAGCAAGTGGAAATAGCGCAACGGTGTGTTTTGACTTACAGCAAGTTCAAAACCTTCCGAAATTGCCTGTAGGGGAAGCCTGTTACTTAAGGCAGCTTTCTTTTTATAATCTATGCATAACAGATATAGCGACAATAAATCCATATTTTTACACCTGGATTGAGACGCAGGCGGGAAGGGGAGCCAACGAAGTAGGTTCAGCCCTCACAAATTTTTTAAAATTCATGCAATTTTCACCTGGATGCCCATTATTGCGTCTATTTGCCGACGGATGTGCAGGGCAGAACAAAAATTGTTATGTAATGTACATATCCATTAATGACGCGTTTGTTAAGGGATGCTCCTCTTCCATTATAGGAAATTTTAGTAGTTTTTCCCGTGAGAGGTCGCTCATTCCTACCCGCGCCTTGAAGAGAAACTTAAGAACATGGAAACTATAGTCAATCCTGAAGAATACAATGAGATTTACATGGAAGTTGGAACAGTAAAAAAATTGGGACGTGATTGGAAAGAGGTTTGAAAAAATTGAATGGCATTCAAAATTTGAAGGTCAAGGAAAAGGTGTTAATAAATCCAATTAAAGCAAAGAAGAGAAAAGATCTGAAAACATTGATGTCTCTATATTCTGAAAACTGGCAACAGGAAGAAAAGCTGCAGTTTTTCACAGATGTTTTAGAGGAAACCCACAATGCTGGAGAAGGCAGCGGAGATGAAGAATGTGATTGTAACGAGGATGATGGCGCCTTGCTTCTTTAAATATGGACAATTTTTATACTACTTTGTATTATGTTAGTCTTACGAGAATAAAGATTATTTTGTTGCTTGATAATGATTAGTTCAAAAATAATTTTATGCAAGTTGGTTTATTTAAAAAGGTTTTTATTTTGGCCAAAATTTCAAAAAGAGTTTTATCCTAATTGAATACTCATTAATTCATACTAATTATCAACATATATTCATAATACATTGATAACTCACATTAACTGATTTTTTGGCATGTTTTTCAAACTCCAATTTTACTTTTCCTTTGTTCAATTAGTGGTACCGGACCTTTCGAACAACTACTCCTCGGGCAAATACCCCGCCAGGCATTGAATTATAGAACTAAATCCAGATTTTTTGTACTACGAGACGTTTCAGACTGCTACCCCACCTAAGGTGGCTTTGAAACAATCCTAATTTGTCTCCATGTACGTACGTGCTTTTAAGCAGACCAACTGGTTTCGTCCTTCTGGGACTCATCAGTACGGTGCTTTCCCCCACACACCCAAACCATGCAATTTAATCTTGCTATACCGGGTGGGGATTTAGTGTGTAATCGGTTCATATCTTTGGTACTGCTTAAGATACCAAAATTAAATTTTACATGTATGTGGGGAACGACATGGAGCATTTCGTAAAATTATTTATATATGTACAGGATGTTCACATTCTGAGTACCAGACCAAAGTTCTATTTCTTTAAATGGAAACCCCACAAGTATTTGCGTGATTTCGATTCCCCATAAAATTTCATAAAAATTGATATACTACATGATGTGGTTTTGAGTAAGGACTGTTAAGATATTGACCCTTTTGTGTCATTATGGTCCCAAATTTATGACACTACTGGCGTCTACTGACCAAAGCCACCTAACTATTTTTTATTCAAAGGGGTTTACACACTGCTGTATTTGTGAAATCTATAAATACTTTCACCATAATACTTAGGATTATACAAGGTGGTTAAGTTATGCAAAGGGGAATTTTTTTCAAAGATTTCAAATAGAATACCATGTATATTACTTGCACAACTGACAGTCAGTTAACTAAGCTTTTAATTGATATAGATATTGCCAGGTCTACTACTGATAGTTTCGGCAGATATTACGATTGAACATCAAAATTTTCGAATTTCATTATTAGTTTATACTCTTTTTGGCGAATTCCCCCTATTCTGTTGCTCAAAACTCACAATAATGTTTATATTTTGTATTTGCAAATTGGTATCAATATGAACACAATAAATTATTGTAAAATTGTTTCTTGGTAGTTATATTCTCAAATGTATAATGTCTTTTTAAAGTCAGGTATAGTGTTCAAACAAGGAGTGCCATGGAAGAAAATATTACCTTTAAGAAATAATCTTGCAATGGGATTTTTTGTGTTAATGTAAACTTCATTTGCTAAATATTTTATAGAAACAAAATGCAGACCTTTTGAGGAGTTTTGGGTGAAAAAATAGGGGAGATCGTCAAAAATAATGTAAAATACTAACGAAACTACATTTTTATAATTCAATTGTACATTCTGTCGAAACTTTTACTGGTAGACTTGACAATATCCACATCAATAAAAAGCTTAGTAAAATAACCATCAATTGTACAAATAATATACATGGTGTTCCATTTGAAATTTTTGAGAAAAATTATGTTTTGCATAACTTAACCACCCTGTATTATCTCAAGTATTATGATAAAATTATTTATAGATTTCAAAAATGCAGCAGTGTGTGAACCTATTTCAATAAAGAAATTTTAGGTGGCTTTGGTTAGTATGCGTCAGTTGCGTCATAAATTTGGGTCCATAATGGCACAAAAATGTCAATATCTCAACATTCCTTAGTCAAAACCACATTATGTAGTACATCAATTTTCATGGAATTTTATGGGGAATCCATATTATGCAAGGACACGTAGGGTTTCCATTTAAAGAAATAGAACTTTGGTCTGGTACTTAGAATGTGAACATCCTGTATATACCTAAATAATTTTGGAAAATGCTCCATGTGGTTCCCCACATTTGCGTAAAATTTCATTTTGATATCTCAAATATAGGGAAAATCACCTTACTTTTTATGCACGTCACCGGCTTCATATCAGCACTGTTGCCACAAGAGTTTATGGTACTCAATTCCAAAATATTAAAATTCAATTTACCTCTCTAACTGAATTCAATGGTAATATGGGTCCATTATTTTCCAATTCTCTTTCAAAATAGTTGATAAGGGACGCTACAAGCTCCTTACACAGACTGTTTAAGAACTTGGGCATTATACCAACAATAACAATAGCTGCACCGATAATAAATAACTAGGAGCACTATTTTACTTCTCAAAAGAACAGATTTGTACCGCAAAAGTTGATGAACAAAGAAAACAACGGTTTAAAACACCAAAAACAACAAAAGTTAACGAAACTTGACGCTTTCAGAATATTAGCTGTCAAGTCAACCGGGAAACGTCAACAAATTAAGCGGCAATCATGCAACAAAATAGTGTTGTGTTTAGACATTCAAATATTTCTTTATTCTTTTTTAGCACATTCAATTTATATGACTTGTCATTTTACGTATGGCGACTCTCAATCGTTACATTTTGTGACGTGCATAAAAAGTAAGGTGATGTTACCTGCAGTTCCAGATATATGAGCCGATTACACACTAAATCCCCACCCGGTATATGCTGCCGCGCTCTGGACAGATATCAGCAAGTGACAACTACTTTGAGTAATTATCTAGTATTAATTAGTGGTGCTGGACCGTTAGAACAACTACTCCTCGGGCAAATACCCCGCTAGGCATTGAATTATAGAACTAAATCCAGATTTTTTGTACTACGAGACGTTTCAGACTGCTACCCCACCTAAGGTGGTTTTGAAACAATCCTAATTTGTCTCCATGTACGTGCGTGCTTTTAAGCAGGTCTTTGTTCAAATATTACATGTTTTGAATGTGTATGGAAAACCGCAGACCAACTGGTTTCGTCCTTCTGAGACTCATCAGTACGGTGCTTTCCCCCACACACCCAAACCATGCAATTTAATCTTGCTATATATGCTGCCGCGCTCTGGACAGATATCAGCAAGTGACAACTACTTTGAGTAATTATCTAGTATTAATTAGTGGTACTGGACCGTTTGAACAACTACTCCTCGGGCAAATACCCCGCCAGGCATTGAATTATAGAACTACATCCAGATTTTTTGTACTACGAGACGTGTCAGACTGCTACCCCACCTAAGGTGGCTTTGAAACAATACTAATTTGTCTTCATGACCGTACGTGCTTTTAAGCAGGTCTTTGTTCAAATATTTCAGTAGGGCCGAAGGAGTTACGTTCCTGGAATATGCACACGTAGCTTGCTTATCTAAATACCCATTATGTCAGCAACATAGCTTATAAATGTAGTAACAATCATTTTTATCTTGTCTTTATCATTTATCATGCATAACATGTGTATGTTGAATAAAGGCCCTGTGTAGCCACTCTTAAAAATTGATATTTGTTTTTAAAAATCGATTTGCTCGGCCCACGAACAAATCTCACGGAACATTGGCAATAGACAAATAAAGGAACCACTTTAGTCAAAAGTATTTAAACAAGAAGAATTTCACTTTGCTGCCTAAATTTAACTTCTTCTAGAAAAGCAACAAATTATAATATAAAAGTTGCGTCACGTCTTAAAGATGAAAGATTCGTTATTGCCAAATACTCCACAAGAAATTTACCATTTACCAGTTTTAAATACTTTTACTGTCTCTCAAGCAACATAAAATATAGAGAGATGTGGTAAAACGATACAGTCATCGATACAATTTTAGATATTTACTAAACTTCTGGATTTGTCACCTTACCTATCATGCAATGTTCCGATCACTATTTTGGTCCAATGTAAAATTCACGATATAAATATGTTACCCCAACTACAAAATTGGCACAATTTTAATGCCACTAAATACTGGTAGTCACTGGTGTTTAGCTGTAGTACACTGAAAATTGTTACGTTTTTCGAGCCCGCTCAAGGAAATAAAAAAATTAACTTTGTTAAAAGATACGATTGCTCTTAGTTTTGGCAGATCATTTTTACCTCAGCGAGGTTGGAAACCAATTTTACAAGATCACGCTACACAAAGCGACACTGTATTTATTCCAAAAAAGATGTGCTACTTGACTTGATGCCAATCATTATGGACGAAAAATCACCAGTGGCATACTCAAATTTTCTGATGATATTCGAAATGTGTGCATGGTTTGTCTGCACGAAAGCTTAGAAGTAACTGCTGATTAGAATATTTGCGTTCGGTGCGACAGTAATTGTCATCAGAACTGCGTTAGCACTTTTGCTGGGAATAACTTCATTGTCCCTTTGGGCAATATTACGTTTGTGAATTTTGCAATATATTTCTTCCAACTTAAAAAATAAATGCTTGCAAGTGTGCTGACACGAATAGTTACCTAAATTAAATATTGTCGGATTCAAAAACGGTGATATTTTGATAGAATGAAATTAATATCTAGGAGTAACTCTCACAGTAACGACAAACCGAAAATATCATACAGGGTATACATGACGGGAGTACAGTAGCTGTACCCGTACTTACATCGGCAATCTTCTCTTAAGCAACGCTAATCGTAGTTCACTTTTCGATGAGTAGCCGGTTTTAAAAATCGTGGGCCCATTCATGTGCTGCGATGAGTTCAGCTACCTTCGCCGGCGCACCTAAGCCAGCGTGCGTTGTAAGGACCTCCACAAGGGGAAGCCAAGCATCCATAAATGGATGGTTGAGTATGATAAAGAATGCACGATGAAATTAGAGAATTCCAAGATCCCGTAACATTATTTTCTTAAGTGGAACCCGAGATGGAACAGCATAATTTTTATATTTGCCATTGTGTTCGTTTGATCTTGTAATTATAAGTACTATACAGATACAAAAATTATAAAATTCATAATAAATCTTTAGAATTTTCAATCAGAGTCACTTTATCACCTTTATTACACAAGATTCTACCACCGGAGGTCCATACTTTATTTCTATCAGACCTCACTGAAGCCTCCCTAAATAACTCGTACCGAAACTTAGTAAGATCCTCAGCAATAGACATACCAGACCCTTTTAACAATTTTCTGCACTTTAACACTTCCTATTTGACTTTGTAGGATACGAACCTGGCAATTATTAGTCTATTTTGACCCGAGACTCTCTTTCCTGATCTATGTGATCTGTCTATATCGCGAACTTCCACCGAACAGCCCAATGTATCCCGAAAAAGATTACGCAGTAACACATCGCTATCCTCATCAGGAACCTCGACAATTCCAAATTTTCCAAATGGCTTTGGAAAATAACACAGATGCTTTACTGAAAACAAAAATTAAAGAAATGATTGGTACTACAAAATGCGAAAGCTCGTCATCCTTATTCAAAATATTGGAATATTGTAGAGCCGTCGTTCGATGCGTCCACGTTTTCGGTTGCTCTTGAATTGTTGAGTGTTTTACTAATTTGTGAATTTGAAGTGAAAGCCATTTTTGGGATTACGTATAGTTTGAGTGTTGTGGCCTTGTTTCCGTCGTTTATTGTCGACTCTAACAGTTGTTGGGGTATTTATTGTAGGTTATTTGCCTGCTGATAAATGTGCCGTCTGCTCGACCTTGGTGACTAGGCAGAAGCCGGGTCTTTTTTGCTGTGGGCCGTGTAAAAAGTGGTGCTCCAGCTGATTTACTTAAGGTTGCTAAAATGTACCCGGTTTCAAATGGTTTTGTTGTGGTTGCGAAAGTGGTTTTGATGAGCATCCTTTGACTCCGGGTAATCCAAATGAGGGCAACATACTCTTAGAAATATTAGCAGAAATCAAAAGAACTAAAAAAACAACAGGTGGATATGACGCAGTCATTGGGTTTTTATGGCGGAAAGATAGATGATTTTCAGGCTGAAATGTCTCAGTTTCGCGGCATTCTCAAAGGTGTGGAATACGTTAAAGTTGACGTTGAAGATAATAATAATAATAATATATTTATTAACACCACACTCAAAGAATACATCTACAAATACAATACACATGACATTGGTGTTAAGAGGACAGACTTCCACATGTGACAGTTATGGAGCCTGATTTTCCATGCTGGACTGTACTAAACTAACTTAATTCTAATGTACAGAAAATTAGTAGAAAAAAAATATACGCGGAAAACGAGAGAGAAGAAGAGAAAAGGAGAAAGAAAAAGAAGAAGAATGACGAGGAGGAGGAGGAGGAGGAGAGGACAACGAAACGAAGAGAAAGAATAATTAAAATATAACTGAACCCAATCAGACACTACTGTTGCTCAAGCGAGAGAATCTACGATTATCGCAGGAAGTCGAAGGCCTGCAGCAGCACTCCAGGTTGAGTAACCTTGAAATTAATGAGCTCTGGAGAAACCGCGTGAAGATGTCTTGGAAATTGTGAAGAAGATAGGTGTTGCTCTGGGTTGTGATATTTCGGCAGTGGATATTGATGCTTGCCACAGAGTGCATCCGAATCGTAACATGAAAAATGATAAAAAAGGTGAGAGATCCTTGGTTGTGAGGTTCATTTCTCGACTTAGAAGAGACTGCATCTTGGTGGCGTCCCGCAAGCGAAGAGAATCTGGGTTTTGAAGGGCCCCCATGCGCAATTTATGTAAATTAATATCTCACTATTACGAATAGAATATTATACCGAAATGCTCGTGAGTTCTGCCGTGAAAACAATTATAAATACTGCTGGGTGCGTGATGGTAAAATTTATGTAAAGAAGGATGAAACCAATAAACCGTTGTTAATATCATCTGGTGTTTTGGATAAGCCGAGACATGGTCGGGGGCGGGGATCTTCTCTGTTTGAGGTGCAACCCTCACAATAGATCGTCGAACAAATCATTATAAACTGTGGTCTCAATTATTGAGTTTTTTCTTTTGGTTATGGTTAGAAAGCTTAGATTTTTTTTCACAAAATTTCTGTACGATGTACGCGTCTTACGGATGGTGAGAAGAGTTCAAAATGCGTCTCTTGTGTACTTTGCGCTTGATTATGAATATTCGCTGAATTATATGTTTTTTTTCGAATGCAAGTTTTGTTATCTCGTGTGATGAATAATGTACCATTTATGAAAATTAATCTGAATATTGCTAATATCTTGTTTGTAGTAGGATTATTTTGTACTAGTACTATTTCTTACATTTCTCGGCTTCCTATTTTTATGTTACTTTCATATCTAACGTTTCCTTTCTACTTTTTTTGTCACTACTTGATTTTATATGTAGGTACCTCATATTTTTGTAATTTATAAATCTATTCATGAATTTTAAAATTGGTCATATTAATATTCGTTCATTGTTGGCTGGATTTGTTGATTTTAAGGATTTCGTTTTACAGACAGATTATGATGTAATTCTTCTAATTGAAACTTGGCTAAATTCAAACATTGACTGTGAGACTGTCAGTATTCCTGGTTACGTGTTTCGAAGAGCAGATCGCGAGGGTAGAGGTGGAGGTGTGGTGCTTTACAGTAAATCCACGTTCGTTAGCTTTCAGATTGACGTAGTTCAGACACCATCTTTAGAACAATAATTGTGGATTAGAGAATCGTTAGGTAAGATCAAATACGGGTTAGGAGTACTTTACAAACCTCCAAACACAAATTTTGATGAATTTATAGAAAGCTTGGAGACTTTTTCAATAATAGTCTTGCCTCGTGACCAATTTGTGTGTGCCGGAGACATGAATGTTCATCTCTTAGACTTGCATCATTCAAACACTGTCAAATTCAGCTCATTATTGGATTGTTACAGGTTGTCACAATTAATAACAGAGCCAACTGGATATTCAATAACTAAAATGTCTTATTGATCTGATTATGTTCGCAGTTATCTGACATAAGCACCAGTTGAGTATGTCATTTTCATCAATTAATAACAGATCATGAATTTATTAGTTGCGAGTTGAATTTGCAGAAAAAACTGTCCCAAACTAGCTAAAGATTTTAAACACTTCAATTTGGTTAATTTTAGAAAAGATCTTGACTTGTTGCCTCTTAATGAAATTTTGTATAGTACAGATTACTCATTCATTATAAATATTTTCGATAACCCGTAGACTGACAATTTATTGCTTCTGATGAAATTACGAGATGATGCAGTTTATAACGTGCCAAAAGGACACGTTACAAAACTGAAAATTAAACTATCAAAGGTCCTGAAAGATAGAGGCAGCGGCTAGCACATACGGAGAGTAGGGGTGGGCTAAGATACATAAAAGGATAATACTGCGGGCGCCACGTGATTTTCTTAATAGTAGGAGAGCCCGCTGCAAAATTATGCACCCATCTGTTAACGAAATGAAATGTGCGGCAAAGGCATGTAAAAACACCATACTCAACGGATCGGCACCCGTGCCGGTCACCATTTGGTGCAAAAAGGTAAAAACAATGGCACTTCCGGTACGGAAATTTGCGGAAAATTGCGCGATTTGTTAACGAGATGAAAGTTGTGCCATCTTGTAGCCTGCGATTAATTGAATTGAAATCGGTACCCGTGCCATCTTTTACCCTAGTACAAGTCCCCGGCACGGCGACATTCTTGCAGCCCGTAACTCGGACAAATTCCCGTCATGTGTTAACGACTTGAAATAAAGTTCAATGGAAAGGGCATTATGTCCCCTTTACGAATATCCGAACGTGCCGCGATTCAAAGCAGTCTAAGAAGGTGGCACGGCCCGATTTATAACGCGCTACGCGGCGTCAAAATGTCACTTTTTAATCAATTCCAATGGTCGCGCAACATGTTTTTTGTGTGGTGCACAACTGACATCTGTCACAGTGACACCTGTTAATGGTAATGGTAACTAAGACATGATACAAAGAACTAACTAAGTAACTACAGTCCTTCTTTTTAACTTGATCCTTAGGTCATCAACGTAATGTGTAAGTTACTCCGCGCGGGCAGCTGTAATAGTGCATGTTGAAAAGAGACACTTTCGAAAAGAATGTCTGGAATGCCGGTATGGCGATTTGCATTGTGCAAAAAGGACGGTACATAAAAGTAGCCGCTGAATTGCATGCCGGCTTACGTTCTTTTCAGCGTTCGGACTGCTGGACTGAGTGACATTAGGATCAAGTTAAAAAAGGACTGTATAGGGAGCAAGTAACTAGGTAAACTTTCGCTATTAAATCATGCTGCAAATGCAATGAGTGACACTTTTGCTGAATTTCGGGCCTATACTACGAACATAAAAACATTTCCAATATTCCAATGTTAAAAACTCGCGCGCGCCGACTGCCGAATTCCCTGAAAATGGCGCCGCGTAGCGCGTTATAAATCGGGCCGTGCCACCTACTTAGACTGCTTTGAATTGCGGCACGCTTGGATATTCGTAAAAGGGACATAATGCTCTTTCCATTGAACTATATTTCAACTCGTTAACACATGACGGGAATTTGTCCGAGTTACGGGCTGCAAAAATGTCGCCGTGCCGAGGATTTGTACTAGGGTAAAAGATGGCACGGGTACCGATTTCAATTAAATTAATCGCAGGCTACAAGATGGCACAACTTTCATCTTGTTAACAAATCGCGCAATTTTCCGCAAATTTCCGTACCGGAAGTGCCATTGTTTTTACCTTTTTGCACCAAATGGTGACCGGCACGGGTGCCGATCCGTTGAGTACGATGTTTTTACATGCCTTTGCCGCACATTCCATTTCGTTAACAGATGGGTGCATAATTTTGCAGCGGGCTCTCGGACTATAATCACACCGCCTCCAATCTACTTATAACTAAAATCACGAAAAGATAAGAATGTGAGGTACCTATAATAGCGGGAACTAAAAGAAACACAGGCAGATAAAGTTGAACTTACTCAATATATTGATTAGGTATATTCATTAACAATGTGAACCAGCAACAAGGTTCTTACATAAGGGAAAATAATGCAGGTACAATATAAAGCAAAAATAAGTAAAATATTACTTAACAAAACCAAGTAGCTAGAAAACACAATCAATGAAGTAGGAACTAATGAGCTGTGAAGCAGTGAACAAAATGCCGTGACCCAAGTCTGCGTGCAAGGGTCAAACCTGTAAATTAGACAAGACTCGATGACGCAAGGACACAAGGCGGTCGAAGCTTCGATGCGCGCAGGCGCTTCCGTACACCCGTACCAAAAACTATAACCAGAGTTGCGAAAACTAAATGCTGTTTCAAGTAGGGAATCGAATCAAATTCCACCACATCTAAGTGATGCCAAAATAAATGATTATTACATTAATTGCGTTAAAAATTAGTGGTAATACAGACGATGTCGTGGAATTCTATTCTAGTAACTACCAAACTGAATTCGCAAACAAATTTTCCTTTTCTTTAGCTGACGAAAATATAATTTCTTGTGTAATTCAATCAATTAAAAGCAAGGCTGTTGGTGCTGATAATATTTATATTAAAATGTTATTCTTTGTCTTCCCAATATATTACCGTTTATTGTACATCTAATCAATTGTCTACTTTATGGTGCAGTGCCCAAATTATGGAAAATATCTCGTTATACCTTTATCTAAGATCAGTCAGCCAACAGAGTACAGTCACTTGCGACCTATTAGTATTTTATCAGCTCTGTTCAAGGTGCTGGAGAGGGTAGTGCACAGTCAAATTCTTAAGCATCTAACTAATTACAACTTTATCCCTGCATTTCAGTCTGGTTTTAGAAAACATTTTAGTTGTACAACAACTCATGTTATGGATGATATTTTACAAGCCACAGACGAGCACAAATTAACAACATTAATTATGATTGACTACTCCAAAGGTTTTTGATTGTTTAAACCATAATATCTTATTATCCATATTTTCTTTTATTGGATTTAGTCAAGACGTAATACGTTTCTTTAAAAGTTATTTAACGGAGAGAAGGTAACTAGTTAAAGTAAACAATTGCTGCTCCCTTGGAGGCATCTTGGACCGTGAGGTTCCGCAAGGTTCCATCCTCGGCCCTCTGCTGTTCTCGATTTACACCTCCAATTTATATACTTGTTTACTGAGCTCCAAGGTACATTGCTATGCAGATCATACGCAAATTTACAATACCTTTTCAGCTTCGGACATTTTACAGGCCAGCGATCGGATTAACAATGATTTAGCCTCTCTAGTTCAAGCTTCATTAAATCATAATTTGATAATTAACCCTGATAAAACTGTATTAATGTTGTTTGGCAGGCCTTCAGTTCGTGCAAGTCGGGCGAATTTACTTCGAATTAAAATTGGTGATACTTTGTTAAATTGTGTAAATGAATCTAAATGCCTTGGAGGTATGATAGATACGGACTTAAGGTTTAAGACACATATCAAAAGTTGTATCAGGAAGGCTTTTTGTAACTTGAAGCTTATATATGTGAGTAAAGATTTGTTAACCGTGGCCACAATCAGGCTGTTATGTGATTAGTTGGTCTTATCACACTTTGCGTATTGCGATGTGCTTTGGGGTTTTTCTATTGATGCTGATACGCGTAGGAGGATACAGGTTGTGCAGAATTCCTGTGCCAGATTAATATATGGTGTTCGTAGAACAGAACATAATATATATCACCTAAAATTAAACAATTGCATTGGTTAAATATGTACAACAGGCGTTTGCTGCATGCCTGTGTTTTCTTTCATACAATTGTAATTACTGGCAGTCCTCCCTACTTATATAATAAAATCAGATTTAGAACTGATGTTCATAATCTAAATATGCGTAAAGTCTCTGATTACACCTCCTTTACATAAATCTGCCTTGTTTGAGAGAACCTTCACTTACAATATTAGCAATGTATACAATAAATTAACACGAGCTTGTAGATCATTGACCGTGATACAGTTTCGTAGATCAATGAGAGGAATGTTGTTTGATGCACAATAGTCTGTAATTACCATTAGTATTTTTCGACGTCATCTGCCTCTTCTCTCCATTTTTTTTTATTTAATTTCCTTCTTTTTCACTCTCCCTTCTTTTTTTCTTTGTCTTTTCTCGTATTCTTTTGTACTGTTTTCTCTTTATCGCTACTTCACTGGTTTGGTAATTGTGGAAATTATATATAATCCAAAATATAATATAAAATTTAATTTATTTACTGCTCTACTACAGCAACGGGTTAAGTGGTAGAACAGCGTATGCTGAACTTCGCCCTTGCGGCTTCTTGTCTTGTAAGATTTAGAAATAATTGTAATCACTCTTCTGTATTTTCTATGTCGCAATAAAGACGCTATTATTATTATTTTATTATATAAATTTATACTATACATTCTCGGAAAGCTTAACCTTTAACACAAAATTGCAAACTGTTTTAAAATTATTAGATGATTTAAGTAATTGGTTGTTAAGATGTACCGACAGAAAAATTAAATAAAATTCAGTTTTGCAAAGAACAACTAACTTTGGTGGCAAAGAAGCAAAGAAGATACTCATCGGATACACTAATTTGGGCGAGCAGTTTATATTTTACTTTTCCAGGCGCTCACAAGTTGATACAAAAAGCAGGTATCATTATATTGCCGCATCCAAAATATTTGAAGTCATTAATTATGAAAATTGGAATAGAAAATTCAGCATTTAATAAAAGTCATATAAAATATTTACAAGAAAAGCTGAAACATTTGGATGATAAGGAAAGGTTTGTGTCTTTAAAGCTGGCGAAATTTATTTAAGGTCTAGAGTATCATAATATGGGGAGGTAAAATTAAAGGTATAGAAATTTCAAATACTGAAGGAAAAGCGCCAACGACAAGGTCAACTATTCAGACCTTCATGATTCTATCGGTATTGTCACAATGAAGACGTAGTTGGACTTTTTCCAGTTTGCTAATTGAAATCTCACTTTTTGTATGTATTCACTCATCAAGTTTTAAAAATTTTAACCGAGACAGGTTACCAGGTAGCGTGTATTGTTAGTGATAATAATAACATAAATCGCAAAATGTTTGAGGGATTACGTGGTGGACAATTGAAATATTTCATAGCGAACAAGGGTAGTAACATATTGAACAAAAGCTGTTTTTTCTATTCGATGTAGAGCATTTGTTAAAAACTGTTAGAAATAACTGGCTAAATCAAAAAGATCGTCAACAAACTTTCATGGTCCCTGACATTCCGAATAATTTCGTGGATAAAATCTGTGTAATGAACAAAGATTTAATATCGTAAGCATTTGTTTCACATGTAAAGAAACTGTATAACGAGGAACAGTATGGTATATTGAAACTAGCATCAAACTTAAGCAGGAAGGTGCTTTTTCCCACCTCGATTGAACGTCAAAATCTAACTTTCTGTTTGCGGTTATTTGACGGAAAAAATGCTGCAGCATTAAAAACTAAGCACGCTAATGATTTAGAAGCTGTTGAAGGAACTTGTAAATTTTTTACTATGATTGCGGACTGGATTGTGGAAAACTGTGAATTGCAACTCGATTTACAAGGGTGTACGTTTTCGAGATAACCGTTACGAACCCGCAAAGAATGTTGGTAGTGATGAAAATGTAATTTATTTGGAAAATTTTGTACGCTGGTTAAATATGTGGGAAAGTTTCAAAATTCAAGGTGAGCCCGAAAAGTAAAGAAATGGTAAACTAACTAATTATACCTTTCAGGTATATTTAATTATATATTCTCTTAATAAAAATTTCAAAAGTCCAGTTGTTGTTATTGAATATTTTGGTAGACTAGCATTATTTCCACGCCGCGAACACCGATCGTCCTTACAGAGTTGGCGACGATTACTACGTCACGGCAGCTACATTCCGGCTTGATCTATCGTTCAGCTTCGGGTAGTCAGAGCCAAACCAAGATGTACCATCGTCAAGTTTGTGACGTACCATAGGCGGATTCTTAATATTGTGGGGGTGGACTTGAATTTCAATGTGCAATATTTTGAGTATCTAGCTCTTAAGTTGAAGTCGAATAAAAAGATGATTATTATGTGCATAATTTATAGATCACCTGCAAATTATCTTGATTTTTTTTGAGAAAATTGAATGCTTGTATTCTGCCACTACAACGAGGTGTGATGTGTTATTGTGTATTGGGGACTTTAATATTGACCTTCTGATCTGATCTGTTGATCTGTCTTTGAGCTAACAAGGGTTACTTCATCAACAGCCACTCTGCTGGCCCATATTTTAATATCGGACACCATGTTGATTGGTCAATCGGGTGTAGATTTGGATATTTCTGATCATGTAGTTGTGTACTCTGAAATATCAGCAGCTGCCAATATTGATAAAGCAAAAATTATTACACACAGGTGTTATAGGAATTTTGATCATTCTCAGTTCCTGCATGACTTGGCTGATGTTTCCTAGCACTTAATCTATGACATGAAAAGATTGCCTTTCTGAATGGGAGTATGCTCTCAATTTTTGATAGACAAGCACCTCAGAAGACTTCGCGTGTGACCAGGAGGAGTGCACCGTGGTTGATGGATAATTTGATATTCATGATGCGGTTACCTGGTAAAGCTCTTGAACGCTACAAGAAAACGCGAAACCCTGTGCATTGGGAATACTATCCCAGTAAACACGTACAAGTTTTGAAGACGTAATTGAAACGTTTCATTGGTTATGAAACCAATTGAAACGTTTCATTGGTTATGAAACCGTTTATGGTGTTAAATGCAACCGTTTATTTTAAGTGATAAAAGCGACCGTTTATAGTAACGTTACTTAAACGATATTTTTCGATACAAAGAGGACAGTGGGTGTCTAGAAACGTTTTATTTAAGTTTTAATATGACGTTCGTAAAATAGGAACGGAGAACGTGTATCTAACGTCAAATGCAAACGTTTCTTTTAAGTGATAAAAGCAACCGTTTACAGTAACGTTACTAAAACGATATTTTTCGATACCAAAAGGACAGTGGGTATCTAGAAACGTTTTATTTACGTTTTAATATGACGTTCATAAAATGGCAACGGAGAACGTGTATCTCAAGTTAATTTCATATAAGAGCCACGAATTGTTAACATAACACGTTTATGTAACGTAGGGAATTACGAATATTATAACATTGCACATTGACGTGTACAAATTGTCTTTTGAAACGTTATATAGACTTTAACACTTAATGTTACAATGTCATGAATTCTACATGTTACATAAACGTATAAACGGAGTTTCAGCTGTATTGTGATTTCTGCATTGTGATATGAATAAAAATTGTTTTGCAAGTATCTGAACATACTGACCAACTTACTTTCTACTAATGAGGCAAGCCAGGTAATTAGCTCCAGATGTAAAAAAGCAACACTTGAAATAGGCTTTTTTTGTCCTTCAGTATTGCCGTAACGTCTTTCATATAGCCTTGTGACATTGCTTCTTTAAATTCTTCCCACAATTCTTCCGGATAAATTGGTTGGCAATGCATTAAAATACGAATGAATAAATATCTCAGCTGTCTGGGTATCATCCAAATTTCAGCTTCATTCATGGCTCTTTTCCACTCTGATCATCTTCAATAAGACCTAATTTTAGACACGCTGCTACATAAGTTTCCTGTATTTCTTCGTTTACTGTTTCCAGATCTTCAAATCTGTTTGCACCTTCTCAGCAAATGAATAACAACCAGCACCTAATTTCCAACGCCTTTAATTTAAAAACGAATCAAAATACACTCAGTTTTGTGCTTGATGTAAATATGACACAACAAATAAATTGACAGAAGATCGAAACGAATAAAAGAACTACCGATTATTTGGGACGTGGGATGATAATCATAGTCACAACTTACTATTTAGCATTTTACATAAACGCGCCCGTGCATAATTAGTTGCCTATGCTCCACTGGTTGATGCTAGACATTAGGAACGTTACCCTGTAATGTACTTTTACAACGACAGCAAATATGTTACCTACCTGTGATAGTACAGACGTACGCACTCTTGGCGATCGGCTCCCGTACTTATTAAAAAGAGACGGAAACGAAAAATCTGACCTCGCTAGATCGAAACGGTTCGTCCGTATTGCCATCCTGTTCTGTGCGTATTGCGCATTTGCGAAGATCCATGTGACTTTTATGTTTGGATTAATGTCAGTTTCTCTAACTCGTCCCTGCGGCATGCTCCTGCAATGCCAAATACAGCAACTGTCTATAGCAAAACACACGTAATTATAAAGTTAAGAATTAACATCAATTACATGTGTTACCTTCATCATTACTAATGATGATTTTTACCAGACAGGAATTTGACAAATTTTTAATTTCTTGGGACGGTATCCTACCGACTTCTTCTTCAAAAATGGAATTAATTTGGTAAAATGTCGAATTTCCACATTTTTATTGATTAAAAGTGTAGCCTTTAACATGGAATATTCTGTCCATAAGGTCGATGGCTTTAGTATCTCTGATTTTACTTTTAAATACGCTAGGTGGACGTTTTCAGTAATGTTCTTAACAAACTTTGTGTCGCACCAGTCTATAACAAATTTCATACACTTTTTTAGATTCATCGGGTAATAAATCTGCTGTACCTAGCTTCATTTGCTGTTTCAATTATATCTGGAGGGGTACAAATAGTTTCTTCCTCACCATACGAACTCGACATTTTTAACAGTTTCACAACAAAATATTAAAATTTTAAACTGACAACTTGAAATTAATTACGAAAATTGTCACTGTTAGACACCATCCATAGGTAACTATGATTATGCTTTCGTTAGTAACAAGATTTGGATAAATTAAAATTAGAGTAAAATATTTCTTTTTAAAATCAAACAATAAACGTTTTGAGGAATATTTAATGTGTTACCTATAAGTACCTATAGTTACCATGTTTATACGTATACCCCAATTACAAGAAAAAATGTTATGCGTAAATTAAACTCGTAATAAATAGAGGATCAAAGTATTTTTTGCACTAGTGCAAAAAGTTAAACTTTTGGCACAGAAGATAGTGTAAAAAATAGTAACTTTTTGCACGATCGTAGAAGAAATACCTTTTTTTTTTAAATACACTGAACAGAGATTTTCAACCAGATCCCCATTTAATTAATAACTATAGGGATAAAAAATTGGTTTCGGGAACTAGTGAATTTCTACTTACAACCGATGCAGAAATTCTTACAATAATAAACTCGATAAAATCGAATGCAAGCGGACATAATATTTCAGTTAATTTAATCAAACTTTGCATGCCCGTAGTAATTCTTTCAGTATTATTAATTATGCAATAGGTCACAGTATATTTCCTAATGTTTGGAAGATGTCGTTAATTAATCCTATACCTAAAAATTGTAGGCTAAAATTGCTAATCCGCAGGAATGTAGACCTATAGGTATTTTGCCAGTCTTACCTAAAGTGTTGGAGAGGGTTACGGCATCCCAATATTATTATCGCATGTTAATGAATATCAGCTTATTCCCCCTAATCAATCTGGTTTCCGACATGGCTTTGGTTGTAAAACAGCCCTTGGGAAAATTGTTGATGATGTTATTAGGTCTTTAGATGAAAACAAATTTGATACGTTTAAAACAGTGTGCTGCTAATTTCATATCCAGTTATTTGAAGGGGAGAACCCAGAAAGTCAGAATTAAAGACCAATTCTCCGAGGCGCGTGACGTTTTGTGCGGTGTTCCTCAGGGTTCAATTCTCGGACCTCTTCTATTTTCAATATATATACTTCTGTGCTGCCCACAATTTTGAATTTTGTCAGTATCATATGTATGCCGATAATACGCAGGTATACTACTCTGTCAATGGAAATGAGATTGATCTTGCGCGTCGGAGAATAAATAGTGACTTAAAAAAATTGTAAAATAGCCGAAGATCATGCTCTGATTATTAACCCAAAAAAATCTAAAATAATTCTGTTTGGTAATACATAATGTGGTGTGGCTGGAGATAAGGTTCTTGGTTGGCTGATAATATCAACCAACAATGAAATATTAGATTTTACGGACAGTGCTAAAAATCTTGTAGTTACATTTGATTATAAACTTAAATTTAATGAGCATATTAAAACTTTTGTTTAAAGGGCTTTCATGAATTCGAAAATTGTTTATGACACCAGGAAATTAATTGATTGCAAAACTAAAATTCTTTTATGTGAATTGTTGGCTCTTTCACATTTTAATTGTACTTCATGCGTAGATGGACCATGTTTAGATAAAAATCTGATCAGGAGAGTGCAGGTTGTGCAGAATTCTTGTCTTCGCCTTATATTTAGTATTCGTCGTCGACAGCATATAACATACAAGCTTCAATCTATACTTGGTTAAACATGAATGACCGCCGTCTTTTGCACTCTGCTTGTTTTTACCATAGCATTATCATCACTCTTTCCCCCCTTATCTTTACAACAAAATAAGTTTTCGAACTGATAGATGTACACAATGTAAATATCCGTCGTAAACATGTTATCTCTATGCCCTTGCATAGACATTATTTTTTCAAAAAATCTTTTTCTTATGATGTTTGCATTTTGTATAATAAGATAGCGCAAAAGTGAACTTGGTAAGTTAAAAGTTTTTGAGGTTATATTTTTATTATTTCTTTATATTAATTAATACTAATATTATTATTATTAGTGCCTAATTTAATATTGTTCTATTATTTAAGGCACTCCGGCCATTACCCAAATTTAGAACATTTTGAATTATTTATTACGTGCAAACACAAATGCAAGGATTTTTGCTATGATGAGTTAACAGAAGACGATATAAAAGCTATAAGAAGGAATTTTTACAAAAGAAAAAATAAAAATGTACAGGACAATAAATTTGGGAATTTTATGGTTGTCGAAAAACCAACCAGAAGTAGAAATCGAAAACCTGAAGGAAGTTCCCATGCTTTCTCGATAAAATGTCATGCAAGTTTTAGTTTTATTCTGATACCTACTTCCTGCAGGATGCTAATTATTTTTTTGTGGCAGCTTTGGAGAAACCAGGAAAAATCAACATTTGCCAAAAATTATTCCTAGTAATTTTCAGTGTCAAACAGAGGCGCGTGAATACTATCGCTCTGAAAATTCAATCTGGACGTGGTTGAGAGTCGTTGAGGAGACAAACGCTCTTTTAAGAACATAGACAAGCTACAAAATGTTAGAAAATTTATAGCCAGTTTGAAAGGACATGAAAGCCATTACGGGCGCGCCAAATCTCGGCGGATTTACTTATCCTCGGAATACAATATTACCGCTTTATGGCGAATTTACAATGAGAAAACAGATGGAAATTTGAAAGTAAATTATAAGTACTTTAATAGAGTTTTTAACAATCATTTTAACATTGCATTTGAGAGCCCTGCCACAGACGTATGTGGGTTTTGTGTTAGAACCCAAACACTTATCTGTAATTCCAAAGACAAAGATGAGATAGGCAGGCTAAAATCTGCTTTACGTGTACATAAATTACGAGCAAAACAATTTTTTAAATTAATGAAGGAGAATCCGGCCAACGGTGTTACTTATTGTTTTGACCTTCAGCTGGTACAGGTGTTACCGAAGGTACCTATCCAGGATGCAATCTATGCTCAGCAATAAATTATCATTTTATTGTTTTTGTGATATTGACATTTAAATTAAAACACCAGTATTCTATACCTGGACAGAAAATCAGGCAAAGAGGGGTTCTGCAGAGACCAGTTCTGCTCTACACAGTAAAAAATATATTGTTAATTTTACAAAAAGGAGTTTTGTACGTTTTTTTAGTCAGATTTGACAATAATTCTTAGTTAAATTCACGTTAATTATATTTACTTATATTGTTAAATTTAAAATTATTGATATTTCCCATATATTTTGTCAAATTAACAAATGTTTTACTTAATATTGGTATTGCACTTTTCACAAAAAGTAGGAGTAAAAATAAAAGAAACTAGAAGTCAGTTATACAAATATTGATCTCAATTTAAAACGTTATTTGTCAAATTTACGCAACGGATTGCATAAATTATTAACTCTTTTGTATAATTTACAAAATGAATTTGTTAATTTTTATACTCGAATACAGTCGGCAGGTGTCGGTTGCAGAATAGCGCCAAATGGCCAAAGAGCCGCTAAAACTATTAGTTGCCTGCGACGTGTGACGAATGTGTGGTTGCTAGTTAATGTGTGATCTCAATACCTAATAGATAATAATGGTAAGTACTTTGTAGATAGGTAATTATACAATAATAAAATGTACAGTACACAAAATACTACAACGTTATCTAGGTACATAATTTAGGTTAAATCACGATCATTAATAGAGTTCAGTTTTGTATACGCTAAAAATGCAATATACTATTTTTATGCTACTAAAAATTATTAGTGTTTTGCAACAATTCGCAAGCTTCTTTTTGTGACAATATTTTTGTTCTAACTCTAACTTAAAATTGGGTAACAACAATGAAAGGAATGTGCTGAACCGAATGAGTGCGTCGTGATTTGGCGACAACGAACGATGCCTCGTTATATTTGACAGCCGCGTACACATTTTGCTCACCTTTGGATACTCTTACAACAATGTGTACTTTTTTCAATTATTGTTAATCAAGTAAATTTGTGTTCCTAGAATAGTCTTGGTTTGGATGAGTTATTTCATTTAGAGGAGGCCCCGTTAGCAGCAGGGACTTCGTCTCCTGCGGTTACCGAAAATCAAAAAGAATATTATGTCCGATTCAGGTTCAAAGGAAAGTTGCTCTGGGCTGTTATAAAGTCAGATCATTATGATGAAATTAAGAGTACAGGTTTGTATGTTACTGAATCCTTAGCTAATTTGAATCTCTTAATTTGAAGGTATCCAAAATTATCTATACTTTTCCAATTAATTTCAAATTTTTGCGAACTTATTATACAGTAACCGGCTGAAAGTTTGACTAGCGTCTACATCCCGACTGCAACTCAGGTGCCTGATTGGCGCGAAATTTTAAATTGGACTCTGGCACTTGTTTATTCTTTAATTCGGAGAAATATTTCAATAAATCTATTTGTTTACTGTTACTCTCACTAATCGCAAATTATTATACTAATACCTACCGTGTATAAAACTCATAGCAAATACAACATGATTAATAGTTATTAATACGCATTTCAGTATTTCAAAAACAATTTATTGACTATAAATAACGATATTTCTTTTACAATTATTTACATGAAAAAATATGCTATAATTTTTAAGTACTTTGCAACAAATTAACAGCAATAGCATTTTGCTCAGTTTGAGTAGGTTTAGTAAGATGTCTAGATTTCTTTGTGGAACGTTTTCTTGCGCTGAAGAGTCTTCGTTGTGGTACAATTTTTTTATTGTGGGGTTCTTTGATATGCATAGGTGCCACTTTTACTTCCTGGCGAAGGGCTCTCAAAGTTGGTCCAATTGGATTTAACAATTTCTCCACTGCAGCTAACTCCTCTTCACTTTCTATACTATTAATCTCGCTCAACAGTTTCTCGATTAATGCCAGCTTTTTTTCTGAAAGCGGTTTCTTTTCTTCCTTGGTACTTATATGCTCAAAAATTAATTGTGATTCCATCTCTCTGTGGTTCTCAACAATTTGCAACTGATGATCATTCCCTAAGTATAACAATCAGATTATTATGGAATCGAATATAACAAATACATATTAGGGAAACACAATAAAAACGAAGAAAAACCACTGGAAAGTCACAGAGGTTACCAATTAAAAGGATAAAAATGCCACCACAACATAAAAGAAACACAAGTAATTTATAAAGACGACACGTCACCATATTACGTTCTACTCCCAATACTAAAAAAACCCTTAAAGAAACATATTTTTACAATACATTTCGCATACCTCAGTGCCTTTACGCAGGATACCCTTTCGACTTCCTCTTTGGTCTATACAAGTGAAATAAAAAAGAATATCACAAAATATACGAGTACGAGTGTGATAAATATAGTAATAAAACCTTACCACTGCATTGTAATCCTTCAGGACACTCTTCTTCGATTTCCGTTTCTTTCCTGTGCCGACAAAGCAGATGGATGTGTTTGCACATATTCCAGCGAATTGCACAATCTATACATTCACAAGAATATTTGTGTATGCATATCTGGCAGTCATTGCAGTGTAACTGACATTCACAGTTGCTTGAGTTCTCATAAATTGTATAAATATTGTGCGAACCTGAGCATGACGGAATTTTCCAGATGCCTTCATCAACTTTGATAATCAGGGAAGTCTCCAAAGACAGACTGGTGTGATGTCTCTTTCTGAGTTCTTTCAATTTGGAACATATTTTCCCCTTGTTTAAGGTGATTAACCTGTCAAATAAATGATCCCTTACAAGTTTCATTAAAGCTCCCAGGGCTTTGTCCAGTCGTTGAACACTTTTGCCTCTCAAATATATGTATTTAATGGATCTGTGCAATCTTTCAATATGCATATTTGTATTTAAACCAGAATGTGTTCTATAGCAATAAGCCCAACATTTGCGGTTGTTTACATAGTGATTTTTGAAATACTCAGCGAAGTCAACCGTGTCTGTATCATCAAGCAGAAAAATTAAAAATTCTTGGATCATTCTCTCAAAAGCATTTTAATCCGTTTCGTGTAATAAAGTTCGTAACATTTTATAAACAGCTACCTAAAAATGAAGAAATTTTAAGAAAATTTGTACACCCTTCTTTTTTAATGGACTGACTTGTTTATCCTTTAAATTTATATGATGTAAATTCTTCCTCCAGGCCTTGTCGACATGCCAACTGCAGAACAATCTATAAGGAATATCTATGTGAATCAAGTCAAGTTAACAACAATAATATTGTACCTTACCTATATTGTGCTTCTGGCATTAATTGCACCCATGCATTATAATAAATATCCGCCATATCTGACATAAATACTTTCGTTGAAATTGGACCTACTTGTTCTTTAATACAGCCGATAAAGAACTTCATAGCCACTTCATCGCTTCTGTTGGATATACAAAAAGCGCATGGAAAACCCTGGCGTAACTCATCCAACACGAGGAGTGTATGTAACTCAAAATGGTAACTGTTCAAACCGTGAGTTCCATCAATGCAAATGCACTCCTGGGAATAATTCATAAAGACCATTTTTTGGCCTTCAGTCATGATGATGAGGACAAAATCTTCTTGCTTAAATTGTGGATGATCTTCCAAAAAGGTACCTTGCCGCTTATAAAATAATACACACGTACTTTTCATTTCTTCTACCCATGCATCAACACTCACAGAATCATTTTTATGTCTCTGCGATGTTGAATGTAAATTAAAACAGGCTTCAATATTGAACAGGTCTTTTTTTGTTAACAAATGTAGTCTTTCTAATGATGAATTTGTTACTGTGTCACGTATATCGTCAAGTATTGCATCGAATGGGATTTTCATTGCAATCTTCGATGCCAACATTTTGCGCTCTTCATCAGATAGGAATAAATGACATAAGTCGCTCTGATGGCCAATGTGAGTTTTTACAAAAATAACTAAGTGACTACCATCCTCATCAATTGAAACGTTTAATTCAGCAGGACAAAATCCACTGATTTTTTTACTTCCCTGAGTTTTAAGGTGGCGTTTTCCAGTACTTTTTGATTTAAAAAATCCTGAACGATGACACACGTAACTTGCTTTGTTCCGTACAGTGCCCTTTTCCATAGTAAATTTTGTTTTGGATTCCTTTTCTGTCCTGGCTAGCCATAGAATGAAGTCATCCGATGAAGAAAATATCAATTTTTTGATTTCAACGTTAATATTATGTGTCGTTTTGTAATGACTATAAAAGTCACTTTTGAATTTGCCCACAAAATCACATAAAGGACATTTTTTGCCAACATTCTCCTTGAATATTTGGGTATTCGACGAAGAGTTATCTAAAAGAAACATATTTTATGAAGAAGGTAATTACATAGATTTATATTTTTACATACCTTCTGTGTGTGTTTTTACATGCATTGTCATATTCCGCTTATGACTGAAGTTCTTTTTGCAGTAAGTGCACTGAAACTGATATGCCTTAACCTTCAATGGGGCTATTTCGTCCAATTTTTGTACATGGAATTTCTTGACATGTTTTCTTAAATCACTAAAGCGTGAGAAAATATGTTTACATTCACTGCATTGGTTATCCATGACAATTTTATTAAATTAAAGAATTTAAACTACAAGATTAAAAACTAGAACAAAGACTAACAGCAAAAACCAAACAGTGAACTGTCACCTGTCAGTCATACACTGAGAATGAGAAGTAGGGCTGCCAACTGGTGCTTGAAAAGTCAACCCAAGCGGTTATTTGTAGTGCTAAAGTTGGTGACAATGCACGGGCACCTGAGTTGCAGTCGGGACGTAGACGTTAGTGAAAGTTTGCACCATATGGAAAAAAATTAAATGTACTAAATTTGTTTTGCCGTAAAAAGGTTCTGCGTGTAGTGAAACCATAATAGCATCGAACTCGGCAAAAGTTTTGCAGTATGCGAGGGAGAAGCGAAAATTTCACATTTCCTTTTGAGTAAAGTACTCTTATTTTTCATTTAAGATGAAAATGTTAGTAGGAAAAGTTGTTTCCATTTAAAAATCGTGCCGAAATATGAAATTTAAGATTTTAGAATGAAAAAACCGTTTTTATGGTTTTTCTTGGGCGTGCTCCTGTACAAATTTAGTAATTTCTTTGACAAACTGTGCATGCGGTTCATATCAGGTTTACAATTATATTAAATTTCTCATTTCTCTACTACCCTTTAAAATAAAGTAAGGTGCGCCAAAAAATAAAATATTTTTTGATTTTATTTTTCGTATTTAGGGTTCATTCGCAAATAATTTCTAACAAGAAAAATGTAATTATTATTAATCTGTGAAAAATTTCCTTTCCCATGACAAAAAAAATGTTCATAAATGTTGGAAGCTTCTTTTTGTTGGAAGTTTTTTAATATTGCATGTTTACAGTGTGTATGGAAAAACGTAGACCACTGGTTTCGTCCTTTCGGGCCTCATAAGTACGCTGCTTTGCCCTACACTCTCGAACCATATAATATTGCTTGCACGCTTGGTGTAAGTATTAGCAAGAGCTAATTATTAGCCGAATTATGCGGCGGTTATGATGATGATGATTGTATAAAAAATCTTGAAACCGGTCAAATATTCAAATAAAACGTTATATATTGGTAGTTCGCAGAGTAATATTATTTGTTTCATCATGAACTTCCACCAAAAAGTAATAGAAGATAATATTAACTACATAAATAGAATTAAGTATAAAAAATCGCTGAGACAAGTAAATTTAGGATTGGATGTGGGGGACACATTTTGACGTATAGTTGACGATTGTAAAACCAACCCCCTAACCTCCATCCACCCTTACTTTAAAATCTCAAATAGCATCATATAGCTTGTAGTACCTCATCTTAAAGGAGACTGAATGGGGAATACAGAAGTGAAGCAGCACATTAAAAAATCGATTCTAAAAATCGATTTATAAAAAAATATTAATCGATTTTTTCTATAATCGATTAAAAATCGGCATCCCTAAACCCTAATTGTTTGATATACTGTGGTTGTGGTTGTAGTTTGGCTTCTTGTGCACTTTTTATTCCAAAAATTAATATTAAAAATTATCTGCTTTACGGTATTGAAAATAGGTTTGCATTTTGCAATTATCTCGGTAAGTAAGTTTGGGAATTATATAGGCACTAGTAGTAGGTTAGGTATACTACACGAAGAAAAATAAACAGCAGGATAATTTTGAAAATAAGAAAAATTATGATGTCAAATCTGCCTAAGCTGCATCAAAGAAAAATTATATTTTTTCATTGTTTTTCAGGTTTATAATATAATGGAACAAGTGGCAGTGTTACGCAGAATACGGCTCAGTGTTAGAGATGCATGTAGAATTTATGAGACTTCTAATACCTTCAACAGGCAAGAAATCGAACAGTGCCCTCAAAATTTGGATCGTATTAAACCCTTTATCAGTACTGATACTTACACGTCTGTATTAATGATTTATTATCTTTACCGAATACAGAAAATACTAACAGTTGTTATCGTGCGGAAAGAATTAGAACATTAGAGAACATTAGAGGGCGACCCCCAGTTAATGTAACATATGATCAGTTATTATTGTTTTACAATGAAAGCTATACTGCCAAGAAAATTGCTAAAAATCTTGGATGCTCACAGAGTGTAATTTATAAAAAAAACTATCGGAAGAAGGTATGAAAATGAGAAGTAGGTTTACATACATGGATACTGGTGCATTAACATTAAAAATTCGAGAATTACAAGAGAAACCTCCAAAAAGTGGAAGTGAGGTAAAAATATAAATAATAAACGTAGGTATTACATATTTATTTATATAGACCTCGCTGCAGATGATGTTGGGCTTTCTTCGAACTGAAGGCATAAATGTACAAAGATGTAAAGTGCGTTCCATTTTGAATGAAATTGATCCCCTTAAAACAGCCTTACTTTGGTGTTCTGCAATAAAAAGACGTACTTATAAAGTGCCAACCCCAAACTCATTGTGGCATATGGATGCTCGCCTAAAACTTTCAAGGCGGGTGAAGTAGAGGTGCACATTTCAATTTGTTTTATGTTTTATGTTACAGATGGGGCTTTATCATACATGGTTGTATTGATGGGTACTGTCGGCTGATTACTTTTTTACAGTGCAATACTTCTATGCAAACAGTACCTGTGGTAAAAATTTTCCATTCTACTGTACAAAATTATGGGTTACCGTCCCATGTTCGGTCCGATCATGGCTATGAAAATTAATTTGTAGCAACTCTGATGAATGTTTTAAGAGGACTTCACAGAGGAAGCCGCATAACAGGGAAAAGTGTGCATAACCAGCGAATCTAGAGGCTTTGGGTTGATGATCACGCACAAGTGGTGGACAAAATTTATCAGGAATTATATTCCTTTGAAGATGAAAATGAAATCCACAGATTTTGTATCCAAAATGTTTATGTAAATATTATAAATGAACATTTATTGTCATTCATGCAAGGGTGGAACTTTCATAAGATTCGCACTGCTGGAAAGAAAACACCACGCCAATTATGGTTGGATGGCATGCTAGAAAATTATAATTCAAACTATACTGCTGTTAGCGAAGTCATAAATCCGCAGGAAGAATAATTATATACTCGATTTATGGAGAAATTAAATGAATTTGATCCAATTGCACTTAACTTAGAACCAGTGGCGGCTCCTGACATTAGAACTTGGCAGTGCTCTAGAATGAAATCACCGCTCAGGGGTTGGGGGGGAGAGGGTTCTGGCGGTTTCTCCCCCGTAGTTTTTTTAAATGAAGTGCTTTAGAAGCCATTTTCAAATATTTTCAAATAAGAAATTTCACTCACCGCAATATTTAACGAAAATCTCAAATCCAAAAGGTTAAACTTTCGCACACAACTTTTACCGCGACCTTTCGAAAAGCATTTGATACTTCGCACAGCCTTAGGACGTCCATTTCATTTTATTTCAAGTTTTTCGTCAAAAGTCTATATTTAGATAAAATATTCATTTTAACTTAATGGAGTATTACAACATAATAATAATTTTGAAAATTTCAAAAATCAGGCGACCACTTTGATAAAGTTCACTCCACAATGTTTAAGTGTTGACTTTAACCAAACCACTACCTTTCAATATTTAAAAATAAACACGATAATGCAGCTAATTACTCACGTTATAAGCAAAGCAACGAGCTATCTCAGACCTAAATATGGTAAACAAAAACAATAAACACTGCCGCAGAAGTACAAACTCCCGCGAACCGTGCCTCGCCCAACAGTAAGTGTGTGCTCAAACAGCGCTCCCAGACGAGGTATAATTCTTCCACCTAAAAGCATATACGACGAAATTTTCCCGAGTCGCGCCGATCTCGCTCCCATATCGAATATGCATTTGCCTTAGAGTGCCACACCTCAGTACTCGGACGGTTGGTTGCGTGTGTGGTAGGCATTTTGAAAGACGACGCGGAATGCTTAGAACGCGTACTATTTATTATCTCGCATAACAATTAATATAATTATATTGCGGCAGAGATTCAAAAAGATTTAAACTTATTACCCTACTACCCTACTGGGACCGGTTTTGTTTCTCTTATATATTAACGAAGTGTCTGACATAATTTATTACTGTAAATATCACTTTTTTGCAGATGATGCAATTTTGTACACGGAGGAAAATGAACCTACTTTATTAGTTGATAGATTAAATGCAGACTTGGGTAACATCACGGACTGGTTGGAACAAAATAAGCTTAAATTAAATGTTAATAAAACGAAAAGCATGATAATTACAAATCGGAAAAATGTGACTAATTTTAAAAACAATAATTTTCGGTTTAAAGTTAGAGGTGTCGAATTGGAAATTCTTACAGAAGTCAAGTACTTGGGTGTCATTATTGATAACGGATTGAAATTTAAGGAACATGTCGGTTACATCTGCAAAAAAGTTGCAAAAAAGATCGGAGTTCTGAGACGAGTCAATTGGTTTCTGTCTGTAAATACTAGAAAGCTAGTTTTTAATTCTATTATATTGCCTCATTTTACTTATTGCAGCACTATATTATATATGGCGAATAAAGGTGACTTAGAAAGACTGCAAATTCTGCAAAATAGAGCAATAGAGCAAGTGTAACATGTATACGCCAGTTTGTGAAATGTTGAAAACTTTAAGTTGGTTAAGTGTAGATTTGTTTTTGTTGTATAACGTGCTTGTTCTTGTTCACAGGATCTCTACTGATTTAGTACCTAATTATTTGAGTGGTATTCTAACTAAGTTTGAGGATGTACATAAATATGAGACAAGGGGTGGGGAAAACTTTGTGGTCAAAATGGCCAGAAAATCGTCTACTCAGTCTTCCATCTTTTATAGGGGGGCAGTTGAATATAATAAGTTGAGCATGGAATTAAGGAATTTAAATTTAACTTCTTTTAGAAGGCATCTCAAGTTGTTCTTGTTGAATTCTTAGGTAGGTGTGTGTTATTATGTATTATAAGTTGTGAAACTATACCTATGGTAATATTTTTTATTTTTTATTGTCTGTTTGTTGATGATTGATTCAGATTGGGTTCTTGTGTTATTTTCTATATTTGTTTGTATAGCTATGAGCTAAATAAAATATCTATCTATCTATATATCTATTAGTTTATAATTATAAGGTTTGAACCTTTTGTCAAAAAAGGTGAAAACCATGTTTTTGTAGGCAGTGCGCGCGCACGAACGCACTTATTAACCCTGCGGCAGGCGCGTACCTATGAATCTAATGAGCGGGCGCGCCGCGGTACTCTGTGCCGCATTTCAAAATTTCTCATTTTTCCCATTTCGTTAAAAATGGAAGGTTTGAGCAACAAAACATGAATAGAATAAACTTTTTTGAGTTTGATATGTTTAATGTCAAACCGTTTTAAATACAATACAAAATGATAAACTAGGAAAAAATATCCAGAGATTGTTTAGATCCCACTTTCGGTTTCGATTCCTTTAAAAAAATTCCAACATGAGAAACATTACCCGAAACATGAAAACAAAACAAACTCGCAAAATATAAATAAGTAGAAATAAATAAATTGACAAACACAAAAATTACTTTACAAAACTGAACGATAGTAGTGAATAATTCGCTTACATGACCAGGCGCGCTGCGGAACGGAGTACCGCACTTTTGTACCTCTGCACTTTCATTGCATAATTACTACTGAGATGAGACCGATGGGCACACGTTATCCGTATCCAGTGTTGCCTATTATAGTAAAATAAGTATATCTAGGTGCTCACATTTTTGACAGTAAAAATGGTAAAAATGCGGCATAAAACTCGCCGCGCGCCCGCCCGAGGGTTAAGGAGCCGCGGCTGCTTAGAACCTGAATTAGAAACAGTGCTTTCTCAGTTTACTGCCAACATAGTGTTGGATAATATACAAGAAATTCAGGTTCAAGATATATTATTGCAGAACATTTTTCCAAGAAATAAATATTTACAATATGTTCAATTATTTCAGCAAAAGATTGCTATAGCATTGTTTTCACTTTCAAGTTGTTACTCTCTGCCCATTAAAGAAGATCGTGAATAAAAACAAAAATTCATACAATACGTCTTTCGCCCACTTTAGTAGACTGTCAGGCATGACATCACGGTCTTGTTTAACAGAGCAGAAAGGACTGAAATATATTTGAATTGTGAGAATGAAATGGTAAATAAGCAATACATTATAATATTTCCAAAATTAATTATTTGTCTTTTCATTTATGATTATGGCAATTTCATAACATGTTTTTTACCGGTTGAAGTTGGAAATTTGCTTCTTCGACTACAGAAGTAGGCACTCCTTCAGAACTAAAAATTCCGTTTTAAACATTTCTTGGAGTTCAACAGAAAATTCAACCCAGACAACAGATAAACAAATGTTACGTTTTAATTTGGCATTAAAACAACAATTGTATTTTTTCAACATTTTATTATAGACTTGTACTTACATCGTGCTCTGATTACCATACTATATTTAGTCTATTATTGCTTTACTTGCCCCTGTTCTCGGTTCTTGCACCTGTTCTCCGATCATGCCTCCGTTCATTGTCTTGTTGAGTTTCTGTCGATTTGTTTGAGGGTAGAACTGTCTTAAAATTATTATTTCTTGTTAGGTTCGCTAGTCTTATGGATTTTGTCTCACTTACCTGCTATTTTTGAGTCCCCTTATTGCCTCTGTACTTTGTAGCTTTCTGTTCATGTTTCTGTTTATGTTTCGGTTCTTTTCAGCCTTGGAATTGTTCATCTTTCGTATTTATAATTTGCTGAGCCTACCTTAGGTGGAATGTCGTTCCCTTTTCATGATTTGGTCGTATACTTATTCATTTAATAGCCCCCAATTTGTTGTTAGTCTGTTGTCAGATTTTTGAGGTTAATTTAGTTACTTTCGATTCTGCCAACTTGTGCAGGACATTTTCCCATTTAGATGCTCAGTGGCGCGCCCTCTCATTTTCATTTTCCCTGTCTCATCGTTCGGTTCTTTATGCATTGTCTTATCTATTCTTCTGTCTCTTGAGACCTCTTTATGACTTTTCTTATTGCTTTCTTCTTTTCCTTGGGTTTGCAAGTCCTTTTAAGCTTTCTTTTCTTCAGTTACCTATTCCATTACCGGTGACGCCTCTGGAAGATTTGGAAATCTAGGGTACTTCTGGGTACATTTGTAGTTTCGGATGGGGCCACCTTGTATTATAGTCGGCGGTTTTTTTGGAAATTCCGATTTGCTTTCTGAAACGGCGCTTCCGGCTGTATTCTTCTTGTGAGTGGTTGGTGACGCCAAGTTTTGGGAAATAGATTTTCTTGCCAGTTTCTGGGATTTTCTTGGGTCCCGATCGTTTGAAGACGTCGATTTGGTTGTATTGTGCAAGTTTAGGAATCGTCGTCTAAGCCTTTCGGGATTTTAACTCGCATTTGGAGTCCAGTTGGTTTTGTTGGAGAAAAAAAAACCCCTCGTGGTGAGTGTCTTATTTTTCATATTTTATTTCAATCTTCTGTCATCGGTGTTGGTTCCTTTCCTTTTTCTTATTTTCTATTCTAATTTGTCTTTTCGGCATTTTAGGGTTTTTTTCTGGGAGCAATTTTTTCCTTGGGTGCAAAATTTCGATTTTTGTTGCACGTTTCCCCACGTTACAAGAAGCGCCGATCACCTGGTGCTGAGCTACACGGAAGTGGTTTGCTGTAGCAGCTGACCTGCATAATTTATCTTCTGGAAGGTCAGATATCAATTTTGATTATTTCGTCGCCTGTCCGTCTGGAACATCGCGCCCAACGGCTGGTTTTTGTGTAGCGCCCGTCATAGCTTTTTGTGACAACTTTGTATTTGTATTTTTCGTGTTTGCGCGCCGCTAGTTCGTTCAGGAATCGTCCCGTTCGGCTAGTTTTAATGCAGATGCCTGGCCACGGCTTGTTGTGGTCAACAGTTTGTTTATTTTGGACATAATTTGTCCCATGTGTTATTAAATTTAATTTGTCATTTTGTCATATAATTCAGGTAGTTTTGTTTAGAATTTTCATTCATAGTTTAATCATTTTGCCAGTATACCCAATAGTTTTGCTAATTATTTGTCAATTAGTTTGATTATTTTGCCAGTGATTGGTAGTTGTCAATTTTCCTTATAATTATTTAGATAACAGTTGTTTGATTAGAGGAAATTGATAAATTTTGTTTAGTTTTTTTGCGTATTCAACTGTAGTATTATAGTACTTATATATATATTTTTTTTGTAACGGGATTTAGCAACGGTCGATACTGCCGTTTGCGTCTATTTGCGTTTGAGTAGGGTGCGTGCGATTGACCCGTCGGTGCGCTGCGCGTGCGGAGCTCCAACCGTGTAGGGTATTTACCGTGTCGTCGGCGCCTATTTTGGTTTTTCTTTTTTGGCGCAACGTGAGTACCGGGCGTCTACATTTCCCGCAGTTTTATTGTCTTACATTATTTTTTTTCATATTAATAGCTATTTTGATTTATACCACTGTTTTTTATTTTGGATGTTCATTCTGGATTATATATTTTTCATTATTATATGCTGGCTTTATTATCGGACTATATAAGGCGATCAAGTGGGAAATTATTCGGGAATGTAGGAAAGCGAAAGAGCAATGGATCGATAATAAATGCAAAGAAGTGGAAGATAAATTCGAAGTAGGAAAGACTGATGAAGCATATAAAATAATTAGGAGAAATTTTAGAGAAATTGGATCTAGTACCAAAAACATTAGAAATGAGGCAGGAGATATCCTAATTGGAAGTGGGGAGAAGGCAGATAGGTGGAAAGAATATTTAGGAAACTTATATGCGGGACAGGAAGTGCAAGATATATTAGAAAGCGAAAGCAGTGTAGAGGGGGATAACCTAGGGAGTCCTATAATGAGAGAAGAGTTTGAGATAGCACTAAAAAGTTTAAGGAATAATAAAGCACCAGGTATAGATGGCTTGCAGGCAGAAATCTTAAAGTGCGCAGGTCAAGAGGTAATAGATCGTTTATTTAAACTAGTTAGTCGCATATACCTGACAGGCGAGATTCCAGAAGATTACAAACGGAACATCATAGTAGCTTTGCCAAAAAGAAAAGGCGCGGATAGATGCGAAAATTTTAGAACTATCAGTTTAACTTCCCATGCGTCAAAAATTTTAACTAGAATTGTGCAAAGAAGGATGGAGAAAAAGGCGGAAGAAATATTAGGAGAAGATCAGTTCGGATTTAGACGAAATAGAGGAACGCGCGAGGCCATTCTAGCTTTACGAGTAATTATAGAAAAAACGATAGAAAAGAGAAAGAGCGTCTATATAGGATTTGTAGATTTAGAAAAAGCCTTCGACAACGTAAAATGGGGGAAGATGTTCGAAGTGCTGAGAAAGGTAGGGATGAAATACAGGGACAGAAGAATAATACATAATCTCTACAAAGAGCAAAAGGCAGTTATAGAATGTGAGCAGGAACAAAGGGAAGTAGATATCCGGAAGGGAGTGAGACAGGGATGTGCATTGTCACCTCTAGTTTTCAACTTATATATCGAAGATGCGATTAATATTGTTAAGGAAAGAACAGCCTCAGGGATCAATGTACAGGGCCAAACTATTAACATGCTCAGATTTGCGGATGATATAGCAGTGTTAGCATCTAGCAAAGAAGAATTAGGAGCGGCTTTGAATGAAATGGAAGCAGTTTTGACACAGGGCTTTGGCATGAAAATCAATAAAAAGAAAACTAAAATTTTGGTATGTAGGGGATGTGAAAATAGAACTAAAATGGAAATACAAATTGGAAATGAGAAGATAGAGGAGGTCGCGGATTTCTGCTACTTAGGAAGTAAAATAACTCAAGACGGTAGGAGCACTAAAGATATAAAACAAAGAATGGCGCAGGGCCGAGTTGCGTTTAACAAAAAGAAACAACTGTTATGCTCGAGAACGGTTAATATAGAGACTAGGAAGAGACTCTTAACGTCGTATGTATGGAGTACGGCATTATACGGGTGCGAAACTTGGACAATAGGAGAAGCGGATAGAAAAAGAGTAGAAGCGTTTGAAATGCGGTGCTACAGACGCATGATGAAGATACCGTGGATAGATAAGGTTAGCAATAGGGAAGTATTAGAAAGAGTTGGGGAAAAGCGAAAGGTATGGAAAACAATAAAGAGTAGGAGAGATAGGATGGTAGGACACCTTCTAAGACACGAAGGAATAGTTCGTGACATACTAGAGTCAGAGATAGGAATAAAAAGAGGTAGGGGTAGGCCTAGATTAGACTACTGCTCTCAAATAGTTAGGGATGTAGGATGTTCTACTTTTAGGGAAATGCGTAGGTTAGCTCAGGATAGAAAAGAATGGAGGTACGCGTCCAACCAGTCTTCGGACTGAGAACCTTATGATGATATTTGTTTTATTATTTTTTTTATTCATTTGCCCTATTGTGTACCAGCGGTCTTTAGGAGCTGTGGCCGTTGTGTTTGCGTGTACATTGGAGGATCAGCCAACAACTCCTTGGCGCCCTTTTTCAGTTTTTGCCCACCCCCATCTTCGGCTTCGAGCTTAGCTGCGGCGGAATCCTCTTTTGTGGCGTTCGCCATTTGGGTGACGTCACAGAAAATATGTACCTATATCTTGTACTTACTTAAACTAACCAAACGAATGGACTTTGTGTAAAAAAAATCTGCCAAGCAAGCTTGTCACATCATTATATCGTCATCATCTCATAGTTTCCGAGCTATAACTCGGAAACTATGCGAGATATGATAAAATGTCAAGAGATCTTTTTTATCCAGAATTAAATTTCCTACAAAAAATACATATACAACTTTTTCTTACCTTGCATGGTTTCTGAGATATTTACGATTTAAACTTTTTTTGATTGCAGTATTCAAAAATTTTTTCTCGCGCAACCGGAAGTGCGAGCGGGATAAAACCGGTCAATTTTACATCCCTAAACTCTGAAGGAACATACCTTTAAATCGTCAGATTATTCGGCCCAGCCGTTTTCTCAATCATCTCAATCATCATTATCAGCAAGGCGACAGATCGACATTTCTCTAAAAATGTTATTTTCGGTATCTAGGGGTGCTGAAACAAACGCAGATATGTCAAAATTAGGAAAAGTCATTTTTCTACGACCACTACAGAAAGTTGCATATTTCACATAGGTTGCTGTGGCAGAAAGTTGACAGTTTCTCATACCTGTGTGGAAAGGACCCAAGGACCGTGAGGTATTATTATATAAAAATTTACTGAAAAAGTTGGTAGTCAGCGTATGCACATTGCATGCATTTTTTGAAATGCGAGCGAACTGTCACTTTGAAGTTTAGTGTGTAACAGATGCAGAAAAGTTAAATTCTCACTCGCTCGTGAAAAATTAAGCCTTTTCTTTACTAATTACACTATACTATTTTCGTACAGAACCAATACTTTTCTTGAACAAAAGTAAAAAAATTCTGTTGCTAATGTCCTCCATTCATCCTGTTCTTTGAATTTGTTTTACATGAAAGAGATCTTGACAGAACTGCAGCTATTTGTCCATAATAAAATGGCATATTTTACAAAAAATTATGAATTATCCTATTGTTTAATTGTTTACAAAACCATTAACAAACTCACCATTTGGCACAGAAAAAACACAGAAACCCTAAAAACCTGCTTCCCAACACCGAAAAGTAGCTCTCACTCTACAATTGAACGGTGACCACCCTCCCATTACAGATCCGCGACAGAAGTTGCTGGACTGTCAAACACATTCTACCACAGCTCCACTTTGTTTTGTAAATATAAATGTGCGGTGCAATATCTTGAAAAGTGCTGGATTCTGAACTCAATGAAAAACAAAACAAAATAAAACACATATTTAAAAAGAAACAAAAGAAAATAAAACATATATTTAGAAAGAAACTAAACAAAATAAAACATATATTTAAAAAGAAACTAAAGAAAAGGTTTAAAACATCAAACATCTTTAATTAAGTACTTGTAACATTACTTGTTAAAAGTGTTAAAGCTTCTATCTTTCACACTTGTGAATATGCATACGTCAACTCTGATCGAACATACAGATTCATTTCCCTCTTAAAATTGTTATAAGTTTCATAAAGTGACGATAGCTCTAAGGTGTTCGAACAGGTGTGAGTTATTGGCCTTCGAAGAGTGCCGCTAAGTGTATTAAATGACACATTAATGAAGCTTGGCATTAAATAAGAGCCAGTTACAAAGAAAACAAATTGTGTTAGCAATTCAGAGTCGACAGATTCCAAGTAAGTTTTAAAAAAGTGGAATACTGTTGATTTTTTGTTGTCCATAAATTCGATGGATTTTGGGAAAAAGGGGATCAGTCAAAAATTGAGTAAAATGCGTTAAGTTCACGATTCGATGCAAAATTTAATTCTGCACATGTGGGTATAACGGGATATGTCTACGGAATATATGGGGCAGTCGCATTTATTTGTGAATATTGGGATAACTTAGAAAATCAGGAGTAAATAGAGTTAAGTCACATATCTCCTCTAGCAATTATTATGGTGTAAAAATGGAATCTAGGGGCAAAAGAATGGTCGCAATTGCCAAAAGAGTCTATACGCATGATTCTGGTAAGAGGAGCAAACCAAATAGCCTCTTGTATAAGAAAAATTTTGTTTGACCTCCCAACTAATGTGAAAGAAAACAAGAATTCTCACGTTGTGGCTATGTATTTTTCCTTATTAAAGAATCATCCAACTTTGAAAGTTATAAACCACAAATTCTCAATTCCTGGTCACACAAGAATGGATTGCGCTAGTGATCGTGCTTTAATAGAAAAACAAAAGAAGAAGACAGACACACCAATTCATCATCCCCGGGATTGGTATCAATTAGTTCGTTCTACCGGAAAGAAACGTCCCTTTAAAGTGATTGAGATGGACAATAATGATTTTTATGACTATGCATCTTTGCTAAAAACTGAATTGCAAGTGAGGAAAACAGACGGCAATAATTTTTACTGCAAAAATGTGAGGTGTACCAAAGTATCCAAGGATAATTTGAGGGTTTTGTTCTATAAAAGATCTTTACTCAATGAAGAGCAGTTTAATGAATATCTTATAAAAAACGAGGTCCAGAGCCTCGTTTACATCCAAATAAAGAGTATGACGGCTTGACACCTATACCGCTCAAGAAGAAAAAAGATTTGCTGGATTTATTCCCTTACATTTCTGAAGTTTTTTGGGATTTCTACCGTAATTTGCTTACAGTGCAGACAGAAAGAGAAACACATCCAGATATTTTTTCAGACTCTGAGGGTGATGATCAAGTTTAAATAATTGAATCGGTCATTAGAAAAAGGGCCTAAAATCAGAATTACAAATTTTACAGGAGAAACAAAAAACTGTTTCAACATCAAGTTTGAATTTCAGTCTTCATTCTAATAACATTACATCAAAGAATATATGCATGTGATCAAACGATAAAAAAAAGTTTTATTTCATGAAAAACGCGATTGAATTTCAAATTTTTGGGCCCTTTTTCTCCCGAAAAAAAATTGTGCGTTTGTTTATGTATTTCACTAATAAAACAAGAAAAATATTTGCAAAACTTATTTATTACTTGCGAAACAAACGAAAATACAAACTAACAATGCAGTTTTCTTCATAAAAATACAAGTAAACATATTAATCCTCTTCATTTTCTTCATGACGACAGGTGCCTTGCGTTGCTGACGCAAGGCTTTGGTAGAACCTTACTGCTTCATTTTTTCTTAAAAATGATGTCAGTTCCAAACGGTTACTTAACTTATCTGCATTAATGGGCAAATCTTTGGTATATAACGGTTCCACGGGAATAGGAATACCTGCAATATTAGGCTTTAACATGCAAAATTTTTCTTTGCATAACCCACTTAACGTTGGTGAAACTTTAACGAACCTGTCATCGGATTTAAATTAAAAAGTTTTGTACTTCGTTATCTGAAATTTGACCTTTTTTTCAGTCACAGTTTTTTTTAAATATGGTTCTTGAAGTTTTGTAGAGAAATCTTTAATCATGTTTTGATTTACTTGTACCACTTTGAATTTAGATGAGATGATTTGAACCCAGTCGTCGGACAATTCGACTCTTTCCTCTTTTCTTTGCATCCTTTCAATGACGCCAAAATGACGATCACACGGCAGGAAACTATAAAGAAAATAGGGTTGTTTTATAACATGTTGCATTCATGGTGAATAAACTATGCAAAAACTATGTAGCTGTGATTGAGAAAATAAAGGATAAGTTTGATTAATTCCCCTTAAAAGTTTAAATTTTTCGCATATCCCCTTTTTCCCAATATCCATATAATATTAAGCATTTTAAAACTTTCAATAATGTTGGTCGTTGTGATGCTAGTAAGGTGGTTATTTGAACATGGTCACATCTTCCCCAAAAACTTATTAAATGATTTTCCGGTATTCCACGACCTCTCCCGTTGCGTCACCTTTTGTGACCGTACAGGGTGTTGCTTCAGTCGGTTGGGCGGTGGACTTCTGGTCGTCGATAAATATACCCTGAACTCTAGTCAGAGACAGGGTTCTCTGGAACTATTGCAAAACAAAAATAATACTCACGATGAAACTTAAACACACTCTATTAATTTAACTATATACAAAAAATTCAAATAAAAGCAGAACGAATGTACAATAAAAAGTTATTTACAAATTTAATCAAAATAATGACAACCAGCGGTATCTGGCGGTCAAAGTCGGTAACACTGTATGCACGAAGCGGGCGACGGATAGATAACTTATTTCGCTCTCGGCGATGTAGGTTACCGATCGGGCACCCACATTCGGAAAATAACAAACCAAAATCAACGAAGGTATGTAAATCGTTCTACCTTGTGGTTATTCACGGGGTGTACATGTTGTTTCAGTGTGATGTAACGGATAGGGACTCTCGCAGCCTTTCGACGCAAGCTTTCCCTAATGAATGTACGGAGAAGAGAATTATTCCGTCTTTCGATTGGAACTATTCCCTTCAGTGTAAATGATGGCTGTATTGCGTTATGAAATAGCAAGATATATACTATGCCAAAGAACTCTGCACTGTATTTACCCCCTAAGAGCGGTTGGTATTTCACCGCCTGCAACTTCGGTCTGTAATAAATTAGGCAAGCCTTTCGACTAGCTCTAATCGATTACCTGCGTTTACGGATTATTGGAAAATGTACCTTCACGTATGTTAGGGCCCACCTTCAACTTAGTAATCGGGTTTGTAAGACTCTAGATATTACGACGACACACTATCGACGGTTTCGGTTAGCAACTATTAAGTATTTAACAGTTCTATCGGCGGTACGACAATAAACATTTAATCTCATAAACGTTTACGTCCTCGGAGTGTACCTTGAATACTTTCTACTACGTGCCAACACTCGTAGAGAAGTGCTCTCGAGGTCCCGGCGCGTTCGGACTATATCGAGAGGCCAGCGGCCGGAGATTTTGGAAGGAGGCTTCGGCGCGCGGCGCGACCGTATTTTCCCAAAATCTAGTAGGGGGCATCCTCGCTTCATACGACCGGAGAAAATTATTATTCATTTGTTTGAATAATTGTTGCATTTTCTTTTGCATCATTACAAAGTCTCAATAGATCTACTAATTTCTTTGGTTTTTCAATTAAAACCTCTGTTGCGATTTTCATAATTTGCTCAGTTATTTTCGTTTTAGAGGGTAAATCATAATAATTAAACGAAATATACACGTCTGTAAGTTTCGTTATCTCTTCAGTCGTGAGATTTTCCAAACTTTCAAGGGCTTCTTTCACAATTCTACTGTTGCTACATATATAGAAAAAAAGTAAAAAATCCTCTTTTAGAATGCCATCTGAAATTTCTTTTCCAGATAGAGTGAGATATACAACTCTTGAAATTGTTCCAGGTAAGCTTTGTGTCAAAAGGATTGTATGCGTAAGTATTTGACCAATTATAACAAACGTGTCTTTTTCGTTTTTTAATCGATGCAGTGAAAGAGCTGGTACAATACACTCTTCCCCAGTAAAATACTCATTTTCCGCTTCTTTCCAGAAAATCGAAAATAGTTCTTTTGTAAGGCCCCCAACATCACTTCCTTCCTCTCCCAAAAATTCCACTACGATACACGATTACCTAATAAAAACTATTAATAAAAACTTTAGTTATCTCTGCATCTGATGGTAAAGATGGGTAATCAAAAAAAAAAGATCTCCTGGGATACTTGTATCCAATTCAGAATTTACATAATAATTATTGTGTGAACTACATTCTAAAGTAAAAACCATTGTAGTTACCTCTTCATATGAAATGTATGTCATTGTCACTGCGGTGGGTGCTAAAAATATAGAATAATTAACGAAATATTTTTCAACAATAGACATACATTTTCATCTTGATATCAGATAAAGGTGCCCGCACATTGAGGTACGGCCAAGCGAAGTGAAGAGAATTTCTTTCGCCAGAGGAAAGAGAGGAAAACTATGTTATCAAAAAATGGTAAACCTCAATGATACGGCACACGGAGAAGCGAAGCGAAGAGCTTTCGTGAGAGAGCAACTAAACGACGTCGCTTCGCGCCGTTTCCTTTCGTGCCACAGTAGTGTAGGGTAGAAGAAATGAATACCCAAACATTTGATTGTCGTCACTTTCCAGACACTCTCTGATGAAGCCGACAGGCTTATACCTAACTTGAATTCCATTACTGTTGGTGTTTCTTTTCCTAATTGCTTATAATTTTGCATCATACTTTAAAAATACGGAAGTATTTAAAAATATTTTTTTGTCTTTCCGGAAATAAGTGATGGAATTCCCCAAAAGTGACCCTCTTTTGGTTAATTTCATGCACCCAAACTCCTCTATTTGGTTTCTCCTCTTCTTCCATACTGGCAATTAGGTCAAGAACAAATATATCTTCATCAGATGAGGAACTACTCATTTTTTTAACTGTTCAACTCACCTCACGGTCACACTTCTGAAATGCAAAGAAAACTAGGGTACATCAGTATTGCTGTTGTGAAATTTCGTCATGCGCATAAGCTTTCACGAATATTTTGCTTCCGTCTTGGTAAAACGATGCTTCGCTTTGACGCGCTTCCCTTCTTTTCTCTTCGCCTCAGTGTGCTGGCACCTTAAGAATTATTAGCACTATGTTACACCAGCGTGCAACATTTGACTAGGCACTATAATTATAAGGAAGGAAAAATACATGGTGCAAGGATCAAGTTGGTGGTGTCCAGACGGCGACGAAACAAGTGAATATTTTTTTGTCTAACTGAAATAAGATAACACTACTTCTCATAAAAACAAAGCTCGTCCTTGACCCCCTGCACCATGTAATGTCCGGTCTGGACCCAGCTTAATGTGTTTATGAATATGTTTTATACTTAGTTTACATAATAGTAAAATATGACGTAACTTACATCTTTGGGTTACAGATTATGGACTTTATAATGCTGTTTTCACACTACTTACGGAATTCTAGATTTGCTGCTTGTTGCGGGGACTTGTTCACTGCTACTGCAGGCACTGCAACAGAATTCGTAATTTACAAACAGTTCAAGTAAACTAGTATTACGCATAGTATTTATACTAACCTTCTAGTATATAGTAATTTTATTCAAATACTCCCACGTATTTGTAGGATTAAATGTATTTTTGTGGTTGTCTAGAGGAAACTTAGGGGTGTGAGTAGACATGTCGTGTAGGTTATTGTCAACAGTTTAAAAATAATCTATTTTGACATGTCTAATTGTAAAAAAGAAAAAATTATTTGCAAAAACTCGAAAAATGAGAAAGTTGCAAAATGTCTCAGTGCGCCACTCGATAGTGCTCGGTCAGTCATTAAAATACTGTCTGGGAAGTTTTCTTTTATCTCTTCTAATAAGAAAGTTACGTAATTTTTATTTCATTTTCAATCATTAAATATATTTAATGTACGCCACTGGATAGTCCGTTCAGTTATTAAAATAATGTTCCTGAAGTTTTCTTCTATCTTTTCTTATTAGTCAATGACTAATAAGAAAGTTAGGCAATTTTTATTGAATTTGAATTCATTTAAAAAATTTCATGTACGCCACTGAGTCTGAAAGAAGAATCTTGTTGTCCATAGTGAAGAATTTTTATTGAAAAATGATCAAAAATGAAGTAGAAATAATCTGGACCGGGAGCGACCGGGAGAAAATATTAACTACTAACAAAAATAGGTTTCTGGGCTTAACGTCATCGTTTTACTCTCGGATGCACAAAAATTAATATTTTTGAAAACGGCCTCAACCAGGACTGAAACGTGAAGTTAAAACATTTTTAATTGTATGTATAGAAATATGCTGCATAGTAAGGAATGTTGTATTCAAGATATCGAGTTATTTCAAACAATGGTATTTGTTGTGAATATTTGTGGAATTCTGAGTGGTAAGTTTAGACAACTTCAAGAAAAACTAACACATTATTGAAAATAAATAAACGATTAAAACGAATACAGTTTCGCCTTTCGAGACAGTCTACATACTACTGCTTTTAACATGAATCAGCAAGCAAGCTGAATATTGTACATGTATAATTATCATTCGTGCTTTTTAATGTACTGCTATTTCTGCTCAATACTGAAGCATAACTTTCCCGAAAATGTTTGTTTACCGTTTCTTTAACAGTTTCCAATTTTAGGTGAATATTTTGAATTTCGTCCTTGAAAACGTTCTTTATATCGTCGGTACTTTCTTCAACTGCTTCTTTTATCATGTTGGTGATACTATTTGAAACTTCACTTTTCGACGCCAACCTCATGCTGCACAACACTTCCTTACAGCTGGGGCAGAACCAAACAACACAGTCACGTAATGCGTTTATTTTATTCAATTTCGCTACACTAATCTTTACACATGAAATGTGGTACATCCTTTCACACAGTCCATCACAAGTTAAAGCTTTATCCTTGTCCTGAACTTTCTTATCGGACTTCGAACAGTAAGGCTCGGCGACCTCGTCCGTATCGTCCGCCATCTTAAGTCAATGAAGAAGATAAAGCAGCATTTCTTTGAAAAACAAAATTAGGAATTCCACCGAGGTGAAAAAGCATATAAGTTACCTGTAAGTGCAACAAGGAACATATTAAATTGTATTAAGGGACATATTTCTGAATGTTAAAATGACTGTGGGATAGATTACGTAATGTTGGTGATACTCTGTGCTTCTTGTTCGTTTGAGGTTGAATAATTGTATTTTTGAAATGCCTCCTCGCTACCACTATACATAGTGTCTGAGGAAAGGCAAATTTTATGGAAATTTGATGTACTTGTACTACATAAAGCTTTTGTACATTGTTCTGTTTACTAGAAATGAAATAAAGTTATATATATAATAAATAAATAAATACTTCCACAAAAGCCTAACGATAAGCATTGGTTTATAAACATTCTGCGAATGCAATACAATCTTTCATCTGACAGTATTTGATTTTGGGAGTGCCTCCGTAGCCGGCGCCGGCCTTGCGTATAGTTGCCGGCGCGCTTCTATTTGAGAACGAAAAAGACTGATACAACGTATTTTAAACAGACCCCTTAACTGCCCTCTCGCACCAGACACACGCATTTTTTGCAAAAGAGATAATGTAAAAACGCGAGAGAAACAACTAACCTATATGGGAGCCGATCCCGCCCGGTCCGAGAATACCAAGCTACCAGTTCTATGCGATACCTACCTACCTACCTACCTACCTACCGTCGCTGCTGGATCTGTTACAACTAACATGGTACTTAAACTGTCCTATTATTAATTCGAAAACTGGCACGAGTAGTTAGAAAATGAGAGCCTCAGGCCAGGCCATCGAGTTCTCCAGGTGCCATCGAGTTCTTCGGCAGTGACCTTGAAAGAGACCAGAGGCTGCTGAAGGAGTCGTTGCGTCATCCGAAGAAGTGTCTTCAGCAGCGGCATCTGCAGCAGCCTCTGGTGTCTTTCAAGGTCATTTCTGAAAAAGTGTGCATGTCTTCAGCAGCGTCTGGTGTCTTTCAAGGTCATTGCCGAAGAAGTGGGCATGTCTTCAGCAGCGTCTGGTGTCTTTCAAAGTCATTGCCGAAGAAGTGGTCTTCAGCAGCGTCCAGGCGCATGCGCCGGGGCTATTCCTCAGATCAGTCCATCGAGTTCTCCATGCACTTCAAGTGGGCGTGTCTGCAGCAGCCTCTGGTCATTGCTGAAGAAGGGCCTCTGGTGTCTTGCCATTGCGCACCCAAGCCGCCATTTTGGGACCTTTGGTTGTGGCTCAGGCGCCTGCGCCGGGGCTCCGCCTTCAGCAGCTTCTGGTCATTTGCTGAAGAAGTGGTCTTCCGCGGCCCCCCTGGTGTCTCTCATTCTGTTGGGCCTTTGGATGTGGCCCAGGCGCCTGCGCCGGGGCTGTCGCGTACAAAGCACGTGTTGTTCAGGCCAGTCCATCCTGGCCCCATCCACTTCTTCGGCAATGACCAGAGGCTGCTGAAGGAGTCATGTCTTCAGCAACGGTGTCTTTGGGGCCTTTGGCCGTGGCTCAGGCGCATGCGCCGGGCTCTGGCTATGAGAGTGGGCGGGGCAACAGCCAATGAGAGTGGTTGTGGGCAGCATCCAATCAGAACTGATCTTGTTGTTAGGTGCTGTTGGGCCTTTGGATGTGGCCCAGGCGCCTGCGCCGGGGTTTTCGCAAAAATAAAAACGTTGAATATATTTTTACATCAATATAATTAAAACTATAATCTGTATACAGAGTAGGCATGCGTGTATTTTCTGTGCAAATCGAAGCCCTGCAGCTTCTCATACCACTCTTCTGACCGATTCATTACCCGGTGTATACTCAACGATGCGGTCATGCAGGATGAGACAGTATGCGGTTGTGTTGGGCGGAAAATTCTCGCTCGACTCAAATTCTAGACGCATATCTACGGGTCCAGGCTTGATGCTTTCCGACTGCTTTGATGCGTCAATCACCACGATGGGCGCTAGATCCTTGAACTGTTCCTTGCCGTATAACGGCTCGCCAACTTTTCCATAGTATGAACTCTGGAAGTTCTGGTACATTTCGTATAGCAGGGCGTATTTCCCCGTGGAGAAATCCAAGTTTAAATTCTCGTAGGGGAAGCACTCAGAATTCAGGTACAGTTTGACGTTTGTCAGATTGCAGTGGTCAAATTTGCTTGAATCCGTGTCCAAATTCGCTTTGCGATTCGTCTGGAAGGCGACAATAACGTAGCGGGGTTTCTCCAACCGTGTTGCAGTCTTGACGGCCCACGTTTGTTTCGTAGCTTGCGGCAACACCGGATACTCGTACAGCTCCCAGCTGCGAAAACATATCTGCAACGTTCTCTCTTCCTCGACAATATTGAGAAGTTTTAGGTATTCAGCATCCGATGGATAGACGTACGGCACCCTCCAATGAACCTTGCTCAACTCAATTCTGGTGTCCTCGTTACCCACGAAAGCGTTCCTATCGTTTTTCGATCGAGTCAAAATGAGCTCGTGACACACATTTAACAGAATTTTGGGGTAATCTTCCAAGAATCCCAGCAGGATTCTTCCCGGGATGCACACGTTAAAGTTCCCGTTCGCGTCGATAAGGTGGCTCGGTGAGTCTCCCGTATTCGTCCAGCCGGCATTCTCCAGGGCACCTACCTCACCCACATTCAGAGAAACTACACCCTTCAGTGTGCTCGTGATGCCCACGTTTTTTGTTCGATCCACCTCCACCCCGTTTATTTCATAGCGGACGTCGTCAAAGAGGAAACTGAGGGCGTTATTTGTTAAAGCCGCATTTCCGCCTCCTGCACCCTTGATGAACCTGCCCTCTATGTAGATGCTGCTTAGATGCGGCAGTACGTAAACGTCTTGTTGGTGGATTGGTATGCGAATTTCGTCATTGGCGTTGAATGTTGTTGTTGTCACGAACGGTTGATGTACGTGCACCTCGACACGGCGTGCTGACTCATCCAAAACAGCACCGTCCAGAACACGAAACGTGTCTACGTTTATGTGTGTCATTATTCAAATGCGGTTCCCTTGTTGAAGCACAAGTACTAACTGACAGCACCGTTAATTTTCTTGCTTAAATACTCTCCATACAACCGTGCGCATGCGCAGTCTTATTCTTGCTCGTGTCATCAGCCATGGTGTTTGCGAATACAGCTGCCTGTGTCAACAGCGTGTCATCAGCCATGGTGTTTGCGAATACAGCTGTCTGTGTCAACAGACAGCTGTATTCGCAAACAGACAGACAGACAGACAGACAGAGAGACAGACAGACAGACAGACAGACAGACGGACGGACGGACCTACAGACATACAGACAGACAGACAACTACTGATAAGAATTCGGAAGTAGGAGAATAACTATAGATTCCTTTTTGTCTCATCGAGCTGATTAATTTGATACCCTACATGATCTAGGTGGGCGGGGCAAGGAGCGTGGCCGGGGGCGCGGTCAGTGAGTGGCCACCCCTAAAAACCACCCCTAAAATCCACCCCCAAAAATCACCCTCCAAAACCACCCCAAGAACCGCCCCTAAAAACCACCCCTAAAAACTACCCCTAAAACCACCCCTAAAACCACCCCTAAAACCACCCCCTAAAAATCACCCCTAAAAACCACCCCCAAAAACCACCCCCAAAAACCACCCCTAAAATCCACCCCAATATTCCGATACCTCTAGTCGAGTCCTTTAACTTGACACCCCACATGACATAGTTTTTACGTAGGGGTTAGCCTAAATTTAGACTACTGTTCTCAAATAATTAGCGATGTAGAATGTTCTACTACCGAGAACTAAGATGTTTGCATATATCAATCAGATGGTTCCCACACGTGTCCGAAACGCATTAAGATAACAAGTAATTTCAAATAAACAAACTGGAGAATGTTCTAGAATGTTTTTTTCCCACACGTGTCCGAAACGCATTAAGATAACAAGTAATTTCAAATAAACAATCAGAAGAATATTCTAGAATGTTATTTTATTGTAATAATACAAACAAACAAACGGGTCACCTTGTAGTGTCTACAACGTATTAAATGCACATGCAGAGCGTGGGATCAAACCTAAACAAACATATCCTATCGGCAAGATGAAAGGTTATTTCCCATAATAAAAACAATTATAACATCTCTTATCGGCGGCGAACGTGCTTTTTTCTTAAACTTTAATATCAATATTTATTTAGTATAAACAATTGTAAATTTCCGAGAAAATAAATATTAATTCTGTAACTTCTGTTTACAATCATAAGTATATACGGATGATTTGAAAGACGGGTTTGTGGGCCGCCGATTAGCTCAGTTGGTTGGAGCGAGGGCTCCGGTGCGTGGGGACCCGGGTTCGAATCTCGGTCGGCGTCATTTCCAGAACGTTTGCGAAAACCCCGGCGCATGCGCCTGAGCCACGGCCAAAGGCCCCAAAGACACCGTTGCTGAAGACATGACTCCTTCAGCAGCCTCTGGTCATTGCCGAAGAAGTGGATGGGGCCAGGATGGACTGGCCTGAACAACACGTGCTTTGTACGCGACAGCCCCGGCGCAGGCGCCTGGGCCACATCCAAAGGCCCAACAGAATGAGAGACACCAGGGGGGCCGCTGAAGACCACTTCTTCAGCAAATGACCAGAAGCTGCTGAAGGCGGAGCCCCGGCGCAGGCGCCTGAGCCACAACCAAAGGCCCCAAAATGGCGGCTTGGGTGCGCAATGGCAAGACACCAGAGGCCCTTCTTCAGCAATGACCAGAGGCTGCTGCAGACACGCCCACTTGAAGTGCATGGAGAACTCGATGGACTGATCTGAGGAATAGCCCCGGCGCATGCGCCTGGACGCTGCTGAAGACCACTTCTTCGGCAATGACTTTGAAAGACACCAGACGCTGCTGAAGACATGCCCACTTCTTCGGCAATGACCTTGAAAGACACCAGACGCTGCTGAAGACATGCACACTTCTTCAGAAATGACCTTGAAAGACACCAGAGGCTGCTGCAGATGCCGCTGCTGAAGACACTTCGTCGGATGACTCAACGACTCCTTCAGCAGCCTCTGGTCTCTTTCAAGGTCACTGCCGAAGAACTCGATGGCACCTGGAGAACTCGATGGCCTGGCCTGAGGCTCTCATTTTCTAACTACTGGCACGGCCGTCCGAAGTTATGGAAACCGGCTACGGCAACAATACACCTATAAAACTGTAGCCGGCGCCGGTTACGGAGGCACTACCTTTGTTTTTCTTCATTAAATATAAATCACTCAACACTCTCCCTAAAAACATACTGACATAGCTGTCTCCCGTTCCTTATTACACAAACGGCAGTTAAGGTCTCAGTGATATTTGCCAATCTTCCACAGGTGTTCTTTAACGGACGTGTGTCCCGTTAAGAGGCCTGTAACGATTCTAATTTGCATCCTACTTAGGCAAAGTAGTTCTGAACATCTCTTCCTGCAAGGCCCATTTATATATGACTTGCTGTACCTGTGTCCTGGAATCCTGTTCCAGTAATTGTGATATTGAGCGCGAATCCATCCGTTTACTTGGTGTCTGACGGCGCTCTTGGTTATGCCTAGGGCAGGTTCCGGTCCAACAAAAGGTTCGTGGACTCCCGCTTTGATAGTTTATCGGCTTTCTCGTTCCCTATCAGTCCACAGTGGCCTCGAATCCAAAGCAGTCTCACTGAGTTCCGCATGGCTAGTTGTTAAACCAAGTTTACATTTGAAGAGCCCACGGGAACAACGATGAGAGTCCAATTTTTGAGCAGATTGAGCTTTCTATACTTTATTATAGTATTTTGTAAGCTGCATCTGCTGGTATTGACAAAACCGGGAATATCTATGGCAGTCACATAGAATCATACATTTAAAAATATCGCATACTCGTGAAAAACGATGAAAGTTCACGCGTAATATGGAATAACGATGAGAGTCCAGTATAACCTATACGATTATTTTAGTTCAGTTATTCAGTTCGCAGTCAGTAATTCGCGCGTGAGTTCGTTTTAAGGTTAAGTTGAGTTTTATTGTTTACGAAATTGATCAATAATTGTTTCGTTGCTTGGCAATAGTGTTCAATATGGGAGAAAAAACAAAAAAACGTAAGCGCCAGGGAAGAATGGTTGATGTTGCGAAGAAATTGAGAGTGCATAGTCACGAAACTGGCCCCTATTGCCGATGTAAGCGGTATAAATGTTTCGCAAAAATAAGTGATGTTTGTAAAAAGGAAATACTCAAAATCTTTAATAACTTTGAAACTTTCGACGAACAGAACGCCTATCTAGCTGGTCTTATATCAGTCGTGCACGTGGATAGGCGCAGACCCAGACTTGTTGAGTCGGAAGTATCCAGGTTCAACGATGCTTCGTATGCTTACAGAGTAAGATGCAGTTCGGACGTGAATGAAAACAAAGTAGACGTTCAGGTATGTTACAAGGCATTTATGTCTCTCCATGGCATAACGCCTCGCAGAATACAAACTATACAGTCTAGTTTGAAACTTACAGGAAGTCATCCCAAAGATGGCAGGGGCAGTCACAAAAACAGACCACACAAACTTGAAAAGGAGACTATCAATAAAGTATGTCAGCATATTTCTTCATTTAAGAGTAGATCTAGCCACTACAGTCTATCTAAAACTAGTAAAACATATCTGCCGGAAGAACTTAATATTTCTAAAATGTACGACATGTTCAAGATTAAGTATCCAGAGACAAAAATATCATACAACCGTTACAGAAAGATTTTTAATGAAAAATTTAACGTGGTTACCCACGTACAGACACATGCTCGCAATGCGACGAAATAAGTGTGAAAGTAAAAACTTTAGAATCCAAACTTTCTAAAGCGAATGATGATGACAAGGTGGGAATTCTGACAGAATTGAGAAAACTTGAAACCGAAAAGAAATTTCACCTTGCCAGAGGTACTACATTTTATGACAGGAAACGAGCATCTAAGAAATCCGCAAGGCAACGAGCCGATTTTGAAGCAATCTGTATGGATTACTCTTAAATCTGCCTATTTCCAACATCTCAACAAACGATGTTTATTATAGTCGGCAATTGTCACTATATTTGTTCAATATTCACGTACTTTCTAATCAACAAAGTGTGTTTTATGCGTATAGTGAAATAATAGGAAAAAGGGAAGTTCCAACGTCTGCTCCCTGTTACATCACTTTATTTACAACTTCTTGCCCTCTAGCGTAAAGAGCCTTCAAATATTTTGAGCACATTCACATTACGTTTCCTGTACGAGGCCATTCCTACCTCGAGTGTGATAAAGATTTCGGTTTGGTCAAGCAAAAATCAAAAACAGAAACTCCATCCGATTGGATTGATGTGTTACACTCATCTAGAACGAAACCAGCTCCATTTGACGTAGAAGACGCAGATCAAAAATATTTTCGCTCTTGGGAAAAGCACCTGCAGTCCCTGTATAAAAAGAAATGTCCATTTCCCTCTAGGCCAATAAGGGAAATGAAGTTTTCTACTGAACATCCCAGACTAGTATTTTATCGCGTTACATACAATGGTGCATGGGAGTCAGCCGATATTGTTGGAAAGCCTTTGAAACAAAACCAAACTGGGGAATTTAAGCTCCCGGATTATCTCTAGGAAGGTATGTAAAGCATTATCAAGAAAAATACAAAAAATAAAAGTCTCTTAAAGTTGTCCAAATACTGCAGTGAAGAATCACAACAGTTCCTATTTAATTTACCACATAAAGAAAAATAATGTTACACTCGCGCCTATATACGCATTAAAAATTGTTTTGGCATTAATGTTCTTTAGTTGCTTATAGTCTTAAGGTGGTAATGTTCGGACTTCCCGCATTTTTCATAAATTCGCAAGGTATGTAAATTTCTATAAATATTTTAAAAAAAGGGCTTTGTAGCGACCTAAATATATTCGACATTCTTATCCATACACATTTTTGAATCGTATCACTAAGTAATAAAGTCAGAAAACTGCAACTTCGCGAAAAACGACCCTTAATTGAATTTATGCAGTGTCCTCATTATATTACACAAGGAAACAGTTTGAATATATCTAGGTCCCTACAAAGCCCTTTTTTAAAAAATTTATAGAAATTTGAATAACTTGCGAATTTCTGAAAAAGGCGGTAAATCCGCATATTACCCCCCTTAAAATGTGCGTTACGTTTTGTAATATTTCAACGTCATTAAAATGTTGTAAAAACCTGGACTTTCATCATTTTTCCCCACAATAATAGGTACTTACATTGCATTTTAAGAAATATCTTCAGCTAGGCAACTCAGATTGCAAAAATTATTTTTCTTAAATAAAGATAATATATTAGTGAGTTACACAATTTTGTTACTTGCTAACTAATCAACCAATTTTCCTACAATTCAATCTTCAAGATTCAAAAACGCATTCCTGAATATTTTTTATATTTGGACTATCATCGTTTTCCCGTGGGCTCTTCATTTCAAATAATCAAACTTTTGACGTGACAGTGGCATCAGCAATTTGCACTCATCACTTTGTACATATTCTACCTCAATCCTATCTTCTTCATACAGATTACGTATAAAATTTTAACGAACATCACTATGTTTGGTACGTTGATGAAACTGGCGATTCTTTATCAACTTGATCGCACTTAAATTATCAACACGTAAAACAGCTTTTTCAATTTTATTTTCACATACACCAATTTCATTAAACAGACGAATTAACCAAACCATTTATTTCCCTGCACTTGCCGCACTTATAAATTCTGCTTCAGTTGTTGACAATGCTATACATTGCTGTCTTTTACTCTGCCAAGTAATTGCCGCATCACTGTATTTGCAGACTATTCCTGTAGTTGATTTCCTTGTTGTAGTCAGGGTTGCCATTGGTACTACTTAAGTAGTATATCTACTACTTGTGTTTGTTTTCTACTACCCTGCTACTACCACTTTAAAATCTACTACTTTTTCTAATCTAATCTCGTATTTGGCGAAATTATTTCACTATTAATTACAAGTAATCACTTGATCATACGGAAATATGGCAACATGGATATATGTACGAGTATGAAGAGAAAAACGCTTTGTTGTTGTTGCTTTGTACATTTGGCCTACCATTCTCAGCTGTTCAATTTCAGTGGGTTAAGTTGTCTACTCTGGTTTCTGGTAGTTGTAGGTTACGATTACGAAGGTTCTAGCAAAGCAATAAGTAAAGAGTGTAGGTACGCTCTTCGCTCTGTTTAAAAGTTTATAATATTAGTTAGGTAAGTATTTATGCATGCATTTTCATTTCCAAATTATTGTGTTCATCGTTTGTTTCTCATCATGGTGTATGTAGCCTGTAACCTGCATCGGTAACAATAACACTAACCTCGTTTTATTTGCCTGTATATTATTCCTAAACTAATATTGTATGGGTATTAGGGACCTATGTTTCAATTTGGGGCGTTATGTGGACGTGGAGTTAGTTTATTAGGTAGGCTTCAGCTGGAATTTGATTTTTCTTTTTAGTTGCAAAATTTTGTCTGGATTTTCCTGTCTTTTTTGTTTGGCTTATGGTGTCTGGTTTGCGTTACGTTACGTAGTTACTTATAATAATTATAATGGTATAGAATCAGCTTAACATGAATAATTTAGATAAGTATGTTACAGAATTTGGAGTATTATTTCATATTCATATTTATTTTGTACTGTAGGTTTTTAATAAGGCAAACAAGCAATTCTCCAAGTATTAATACAAGTAATAAAGCAAAAGCCGTTCCAAATCTCAATGAAATCAATACACCTGGGCCATCTACTTCAAGTTCTCATCTCATAAGTGATGAAGATGAGTCTGCTGAGTCATCGTCTGAAGAATTGCAATCACAAGAGGCAAGAAAAAGTAAAAAGTATAAACGCTATAAACAGAAATTCAGGAAGGAATGGATTAAAGAATATATCTGGGTTCAGGAACAGGATGATGCTCCTTTTTGTGCAGTGTGTAATATAAAACTTATATGCAATTATAATCATTTAAAGACGCACGATAACACTAAACGGCACATTAAAAACTTTAAGAATTCTAAATCAAAAATAAAAATTGATAAGTATGTAAATGCTAAGGAGATTGCTATAAATAACCAAACAAAACGTGCCGAATTGAAACTAGTAAGTTTTTGCATGAGCATAATCTACCATTTTTATTAATGGATCACTTACCACAGCTAATGCAATCAGTGTGCGCTGATTCTGAAATTGCAAGAAAGATTAAATATGGGAGAACAAAAGCCACACAATTAACAAAAAAAGAGATTTCTAATGAAGCTTCCGAAAATGTAGTAGAAAGAATAAAGAACAGTAAATATTACTCAATTTTAATTGATGAAAGCACTGACGTGGCGACTGAAAAATGCCTCATCATACTTGTCAGATTTTTTTATGAAGGTAGAACTTCAGATAGGTAAATTACAAAATAACATTATTATTTTTTATTTAAGACATTCTTTTTTAGATTCCTAGGCGTTCGAAAAGTTACAGACTCGTCAGCTGAAGGTTTATATAACATTGTAATAGACTTATTAAGAGCAAAGACAATTGATGTAACGCAAATGATTGGATTCGGAGCAGATAATTGCAGTGTAATGATGGGAAACAAAAATGGTGTACAAGCGAAGTTTAGGGAAATCAATCCAGATTTGGTTGTCATGGGATGCATTTGCCATTCGATGCATTTATGCGCATCAGCAGCCGCAGAAAAGCTTCCGAAATCAATAGAAGAATTTACAAGAAGCGTTTATAATTATTTTTCGCACAGTTCAAAGAGGCTTGAAGAATTTAAAGAATACCAAGATTTTGTAAAAATAAAACCCCTAAGATTGCTTAGACCCTCTCAAACAAGATGGCTGTCTTTAGAGGTAATTTTCTTATCTCTATCAATATCTGGAATGCTTATAAACAACAAACATATTTGTGTTATAGGCTGCAGTAAATAGAATCCTCCATTCATGGGATGCTTTGACTTTGTACTTTACAAAGGCAGTTTTGTCTGATGATTTAAGAAGCACTAGAGCTATCTTAGAAAATTTAAAAAACCCAATTTATAAATCATATTTTTCTTTCTGTCATACATTCTTGACATTATTAACAAAATTAATGTTGAATTTCAAAGTGAAGGATTCAAAATCGATGTATTGTTGCCAAGGCTGACGGATATTCTTAAAATAATTTTAAAAAATTTTATGAAAAAAGACTACGTTGACAAAACCCCTTTAAGCAAAATAAATCCAGAGTGTCCGAACCAGTTTTTAGTATTAAACAACATATACTGTGGTGCTCAGGTTGACTTTTCTTAACAAAAAGTTCAACGGTTATTGATCCCCAAGAAATTGAAAAATTGAAAAAAAATGTGTTAGCATATTATATTGAACTTGTTATGCAAATAAAGAAGAGAGTAGATTTTAGTGACCCTTTACTGACTTACATACAAACATTTTCGCCAAAGAATGCATTGTCTGGGTCAACACGATCGATTGTAAATACATAAACATTTTTCCCAACTCTTGAAGTCGACCTCGAACAGCTAAACACAGAATGGATGACCCTAAGTGAAACAGAAGAATTAAAACTGCGTGAAAATGACTCATTTGAAGATTTCTGGAATTTTGTTCTTAGCAGAAAAAATTGTTTAAACGAACTCATGTTCCCGAATTTGTCTGAAGTAATCAAAATTATAATGTGCTTGCCGCATTCATCAGCATCAGTAGAAAGAAAATTTTCTGAATACAATTTAACACGCACTAAATTAAAAAATAGAATGGAAATTGACACAACTGATGCTATCATGCAAGCTAGAGATCTTCTGGACAAAAATTATTGTTATAACTGGGAACCCAGTCCGAAATTATTAAAAAAAATGTAGACATTATTACATGTATTATTTACTATTTGAAATAAAGTATTGTTCCTTCAATAATCCTCGCTTTTTTCATACTATAAAACTGGAGGTCTGATAATACTGCGGTTAAAAATCTACTACATTTTACATTCTATCTACTACTTATTTTTCTATGGTTTTAATACTTTGTTGAAAACTGTAGTGGCAACCCTGGTTGTAGTGTCACCTGCGAAATCTGCACCGCTGTACACTTTCAAACTTCCACTTGTTCCATAAAGAAGTCCAAGATTTTCCGTATATTTGAGATATTTATATATGTACACGTTTCGTTTTTTGAGAGCAACCCTTCACGAATAATCGCGCTTTATAGCGATCTATAGAGCCATCGGGGTGATATTTAATTCGGTATACCCAACGATTATCAAGCACCTTTTTACCAACCGGCTTGTCAATTAAAACCCAAGTATTATTTTTTGCTAAGGATTTCATTTCTTCTGTCATTGCATTGAGCCAATGTTCGACCTTTTCAGAATTCATTGCATTATCGTAATCCGTTGGTTCTGTTTCAGCCGTCATGCAAATAGGAACACCATAATAATCAGGTATCTTCAGTGTTTTCCTATCTCTCAGTTTGCGTATGTCTTCTTCAACATTCGACTCGGAATTGTTGTCTGAACATTCGACATCTCCTGCTTCTTCAGCAGATTCAAAGGTACCAAATAGCTGCCCATACACGAGCAGATATATCGGGCGAATTTGACTCGTACGGATTTTATCCGCAAGTCAGGTATGCCACAAGCCAAAACTGTCTTTATTTTTTCGCACCTCCATATTTGATCTCCCGATTAGATATGCTGGTTAAAAACTTTACGTTAGTGAGCCAAAACTCGTCATAATAGAACAGTTTTTGCTCGGCTCGTGGTATTTTAAGCAAACTAAAAGTTTTTGTTGGTGCGTATATATCTTCGGTCAGTTATGGAATCCCATATGTGATCCATTACGTAAGATAAGAAGATGCACTATATACCGCATCCTGTAAAGCCGAAGCCACCAAGCTTGCTGACCAGCACAATGTTATCAATTGCAGACTTGGCATCATTTGTTAATAAATAGGCCAAGCTAATAGAATCATGTCACTTATTATTGTTATACTCTCATCACGTATTGTGTAATGTTTTAAGTCAGTTACCTGTATTTTCGAAATAAAGTTTTTTTAAAAACTAAGTTTCGGGTACGTGTAACTTAATTGGCGCAGTCGGGTCGGATACAGGAAACCATCGTGGTTTGCGGTTTCAACTGTTAACCTGTATACGAATCTAAACTTCATCAAGAAGCCACAACGCTAGTCAAAGAAGTGGAGGACCACATCGCCAAAACTTCACCCCTAAGTTAAGAAGAAGAAGAAAAATGCGACTGAATTTGTGAGTACACATTTAAGTATCTCATGCAATTTTATCCTTAAGCTTATGTCCAGTTCCTCAATAACTGACGCTTTGCTTGACGAAATTTTAGATAAGATTAAAAATATTTCAATAAGTAACGATAAAATAGATAGTAAAATAAGCAGTAACATAAGTAGTAATAATCCTGTGAATATGGAAAATTTTAGTAAGTTACATTTAGACGCAGTACCGTCTTACGATGGCGAGCCTGCTACATTATCAATGTTTATCTCAGGTTGCGAATATTTAATGTCATTCGTAGACCGCACAAATGTTAACAATCCGATAAATAATTATTTACTCAGAGCTTTACTTTCAAAACTAACTGGTAGAGCAGCTGTATTAATTGGTAACAGAGAAGACGCTAATACATGGCCCAAAATTCGTGAATTACTTTTGCAATTTTTTGGTGATCAACGCGATGAAAACTGTTTGTTAAGGGATTTAATGTCTCTTAAACTAGAAAAAAATGAAACTGCGTATCAGTTTGGCATGCGATGTCAAGATGTACGAAGTTTATTGCTTTCTAGAGTTAGAATTTATGAAGTAGATGCAGCAGTTAGAGCTATTAAAACGCGTATATACGATGAAAGAGCATTGGATACGTTTTTAACAGGTTTACCAGGAAATATAGGTTTGGCAGTTAGAATCCAAAAACCTAACAATTTGGAAAAAGCTATGTCACTAGTTTTAGAAGAAGAAAATTTTAATTATGCGAAAAATCATTCCAGTCATTTTAATAAACCAGAATATTCTTCGAAAAATAATTTCAGCCAAAATAAAACTTCAAATAATTTTCCAAACCAACGTATAATTCCAATATTTCAAATGCGACCAAATCAAATTCCAATGAATTATAAACATACTTTTGTAAACACATTTCCAAATCCTCAATATTTCCCTCCACAATTTAATCAAAATAGATTCCAACAACCTCAATTTAATCAAAATAGATTCCAACAACCCCAATTTAATCAAAATAGATTTCCACAGCCCCAGTTTAACCAAAATAAATTCCAACAAACTCATGGTCAACAATTCTTTGCAAGACCTCAAACAACAAACGCTTTTGCACCAGGTCAACGTCCTTTAAATCTTCCTAAACCAACTCCTATGGACGTATCCTTCGGAAACACTAGACGTACACAACAACCAATTCGTCCTTCTCACTCTAAACCGAATTTTACTTCCCAAGAATTATTCTATCACGATACCCAACCATGGACTACAGAACAAACCTATGACAATTCAGAAGAATTAGTTGTAGACTATCCACAAAACAACGAAGAAATTTATTATCAACCCCAAACTCTCGACGAATCTGAATTCCAAGGAAATTAAAATTTTCTCGAAGCTCCGATGAACCCGGACTTGACTTAATCGAATTAAACACCGAAGCAGACACAACCCTTCCTTACATTGTTATTCCTCCTCTAAATTTAAAATTCATGATAGATACCGGATCAACAAAAACTTTCATTAGCCCTAAATTAGCTGAACGTTCTTTTCTAAACTATTTAGAAATTGACCCTTTTCAAGTTAGTTCTGCCCATCAAACAACAACCCATAATTATAGTGCAACCATACCTTTACCTCCAGTATTTAAAACAAATGATTTTCACAAATTTTACGTATTTGACTTTAACAAAGAATACGACGGACTTATACGATTAGATCTTCTAAAAAAATTAAAAGCCAATGTAAATATTTCAAAAGAATTGCTAGAACTTCAAAACACTCAACTTCCACTTTATGTTCCTAAAAAAAATTCAGAAACTACCAAAACTAAATTATTCCACATTACTTTAGAACCCCGCACAGAAGTAAAAGTAGAATTTCCTGTTAATCAAAATTTAGAAGAAAGTTTTATTCAACAAATTAAATTTAAAAATGAATTAATCACTCCAGCAGCTTTAGTCAAAATTCGAAATAAAAAAGCATTTACAACACTTTTAAATCCAACAGAAAAAACAATAACTTTAGAATTAGACAAACCAATCGAAATTAATGAATTCGAATTATGTTCAAATCAACCAGAACTTAGTGAAATTAGTTCAGAACAAGATAACATGCTTAAAGAAAATTTAAAAAATTTAAGATTGTCACATATGAATTCGGAAGAAAAAAAAGCTATTCATTCCCTATGTTTACGATATCGAGATATATTCCATTGCGAAGGTATACCGTTATCTTTTACCAATCAAATTAAACATAATATAAAACTAAAAAAAGACACACATCCCATTGCAGCAAAAACGTACCGATATCCTCATATACATAAAGAAGAAGTCCAAAAACAAATTTCTTCTATGTTGAACCAAGGTATAAGTAAACATTCTATTTCCCCGTGGTCCAGCCCCGTCTGGATAGTTCCTAAAAAGCTTGACGCCTCCGGAAAGAAAAAATGGCGGATGGTAGTTGATTACAGAAAATTAAATGAAGTAACAATTGATGATAAATACCCCTTGCCTAATATTTCAGATATATTAGATAAATTAGGACGCAGTCAATATTTTTCAACTTTGGACCTTGCATCGGGATTTCATCAAATCGAAATGAATCCAGATGATACAGAAAAAACAGCCTTCACCACAGAACATGGAAAGTACGAATACTGTAGAATGCCTTTTGGACTAAAGAATGCTCCATCAACTTTTCAAAGGGTGATGGACAACATTTTAAGAGGTTTACAAACAGATCAATGCCTAGTATATTTAGATGATATAATCATTTATTCAACATCACTTCAGGAACACATGGAAAAATTAAAAACAGTTTTTGAAAAAATAAGAGCCATCATCATCATCATAAGGTTCTCAGTCCGAAGACTGGTTGGACGCGTACCTCCATTCTTTTCTATCCTGAGCTAACCTACGCATTTCCCTAAAAGTAGAACATCCTACATCCCTAACTATTTGAGAGCAGTAGTCTAATCTAGGCCTACCCCTACCTCTTTTTATTCCTATCTCTGACTCTAGTATGTCACGAACTATTCCTTCGTGTCTTAGAAGGTGTCCTACCATCCTATCTCTCCTACTCTTTATTGTTTTCCATACCTTTCGCTTTTCTCCAACTCTTTCTAATACTTCCCTATTGCTAACCTTATCTATCCACGGTATCTTCATCATGCGTCTGTAGCACCACATTTCAAACGCTTCTACTCTTTTTCTATCCGCTTCTCCTATTGTCCAAGTTTTGCACCCGTATAATGCCGTACTCCATACATACGACGTTAAGAGTCTCTTCCTAGTCTCTATATTAACCGTTCTCGAGCATAACAGTTGTTTCTTTTTGTTAAACGCAACTCGGCCCTGCGCCATTCTTTGTTTTATATCTTTAGTGCTCCTACCGTCTTGAGTTATTTTACTTCCTAAGTAGCAGAAATCCGCGACCTCCTCTATCTTCTCATTTCCAATTTGTATTTCCATTTTAGTTCTATTTTCACATCCCCTACATACCAAAATTTTAGTTTTCTTTTTATTGATTTTCATGCCGAAGCCCTGTGTCAAAACTGCTTCCATTTCATTCAAAGCCGCTCCTAATTCTTCTTTGCTAGATGCTAACACTGCTATATCATCCGCAAATCTGAGCATGTTAATAGTTTGGCCCTGTACATTGATCCCTGAGGCTGTTCTTTCCTTAACAATATTAATCGCATCTTCGATATATAAGTTGAAAACTAGAGGTGACAATGCACATCCCTGTCTCACTCCCTTCCGGATATATACTTCCCTTTATTCTTACAACTGACGCTTCAAATGTAGCACTAGGAGCAGTCTTATCACAAGGTACCGTAGGCTCGGATAAACCCGTTGCTTTCGCATCTAGGACCTTAAACGATTCTGAAGAAAAATATAGCACCATCGAGAAAGAACTCTTAGCCATAGTGTGGGCGGCGAAATATTTTAGACCTTACTTATATGGACGGAAATTTACAATATACACTGACCATAGACCACTAACGTGGCTATTTTCATTAAAAGAACCCAATTCCAAATTAGTTAGATGGCGTTTGAGACTAGAAGAATTTGATTATGAAATAGAATATAAAAAAGGAAAAATCAACACTAACGCAAATGCACTTTCGAGAATCAAAATTGAAGTAAATCCTTTAGACACTTTATCAATGATAGTAGAACCTGACACAGATCCTCATCAGCAACTTAGCACACCTACTCCTCAACAAGTAGAACAAATTATTAACCCCCAAAATCCTCAATCTACCATACATTCTACTAAAACCATCGAACCACCAACGAGTATCCCAATAAAAGACGATATCATTAATCCTTGCCCAAATCAAATACACGCAAGTCGTGGCCATTTTAATATAAATATAGAAAATATAGACAGAAGACAAATTATCAAAATTCAAATTCCTTACATTGACTCGGACAATTTAATTAAACAATTCTATAAAGAATACCTAATACCAAAAATTTCTTATGCACTTCATGCACCTGACGAACTCTATCAACAATTTTGTTCAATATATTGTGAACTATTTACTCGTGAAGCACCTCTTATAATTCGTTATTTACAAAAACGCGTAAAAGTTGTAGACGAAGAAGAGAAACTCTCCTGTATAAGAAATTATCATGAAGGAATGGAATTAACGAGACGTATGAAAAACTTAAACTTAAATATTACTGGCCAAATTTAAAGAAAACAATAGAAACTTATATCAGCAGTTGTCAAATCTGTAAAACTTTCAAGTATGACAGAAAACACTACGATATCCCAATTAATCTAACACCAACACCATTCAAACCTTTTGAGCAATTACATATAGATACATTTTCCTACCAAAAAACTAGTTTCCTAACTATAATAGACTGTTTTTCTAAATTAGCCCAAGCATACGTAATACCAAGTAAAAATTCAATCGATATTTCTCGCTCTCTATTAAATTATTTTGCACACTACGGAACACCTACTAGAATCACGATTGACAATGGAAAAGAATTTGATAACAAAATTATTAAAGATTTATTAGCCATGCATAAAATCGAAATTCATTTCACAACACCTAAAAACCCACAATCAAATTCACCAATTGAAAAATTTCATGCAACATTAATAGAACATCTAAATCTATTGAAAGCTCATAATAACGAATCTCTGGAACACCTAATTAAATATGCATTAATTGCTTATAATAGTTCAATACATTCTTCAACTGGAATAACCCCTTATTCTCTAACATTCGGACACACAAACTCCCGTGATCCTAATGATATCCTTTTGAATAAAGAAGTTTATCAAACTTATGTTCAAGGCCACTTACAAAAAATCAAACTCGTGTATCAAAATGTTCATGACAAAATCGAAACAAATAAAGAAAAAATCGTAACCAAGAAACTTAGTAATCTACCCTTTCGAGTAGGAGAAACTATATACTACACCCTAAACGAAGACAGAACATCCAAAGCAAATAAAATATACTTAGGACCAGCGAAAATTATAGAAATTTATCCCGATAATACATGTTTATTAAAAACTAAAAATAAACAATTTAAAGTTCATACAAGACGACTAAAACACCACCTTGTTTCAGATGCATCACCTTCCTCACCCTGTACCTCACAAAATACTTAGGGACACAAATAATTCAAGAAATTAAAAATAATCCAGGACTGTTTATACAACCAATTGGAAAAGCGAAAGTTACCCTTTCTCATTGGACACTAATTAAACCAATTGACCTATCAGGCATAGTAAAAGAGATACCAAATTTTGAGAATTTACTACAAAATCTTCATGATCTACAGAGTGAAACTTTATTTGAACATCACCTTTGTGAACAAATCTTGATCGAAATTAATGACAAACTTTTGCATTTGTTACCCCACAAACTACGTAGAAAAAGAGGACTGATCGATATTGCCGGTTCTGTAATTAAAGTGATTACCGGAAATTTAGATGCAGAAGATGGAAAACGTTTTGAAAACGCAATTAATTCAATGGCACACATTCAAAAATTATCAAACCAAAAGTTAAGTATAGTAACCGATTCCATGATACATATTAATAATTCTGTAGCACACTTATCCAATAATCAGAAACGCATCTCAGATAAATTAAACTCCTTACAAACAGGATTTCAAAATCTAAACAAAGAACAATTAAAACTGCACGAGCAATTCATAGTAGCAGAATCTTATTCACAAACAATAAATTCTCTGTCTCATATATCACACGTTCTCAATAATCTATTAACAGCTGTGACTTTTGCAAAATTGCAAGTTTTGCATCCAACTATTATCAAAGCTAATGAACTCTTGACCGAATTACAAGAAATAAACACTCGCCATATTCCTTGATTGTTACTCCGGAAATGGAAACAATTGAAATTTTTGAGAACATCATTAAAATTAGCGCGTATCATACCAATCAAAGGTTAGTTTTCTTATTACAAATTCCTTTAACTGATTCCATAATATACAGCTTGTACCATTCATATGCCTTACCAATAAAGCATCCAAATTCTGACACCCAACTAATTATACCTACAGCCAAATATCTCTTAGCATATGAGAATACTTACATGTTTACTGACGTTTCATGCATTAAAACAACGTCCCAAATTTATGTTTGCCAAAATCAAGATATCAAAATTGCAACAGAGAAGCTACCTTGTGAAACCCAACTTTTGGAACATCAAAAACCATACACCACTTGTGAAGTGAAGAAAATCCACGCTGTTTGGAAAATTCAAGAAATCGAAAATAACGCATATCTCTACTACGACTCTGAAGAAACTATTGGAAATTTAAGATGTACAAACCGACTTCAAAAATACGAATTTCAGGGAACGTATTTGCTAAATCTCCCCGAAAACTGCTCATTGGACATAAGAAATAAATTCTTAGTGTTCGACAAATCGAAAATGAAGACAACCGTTGAAGAACTTCAATTCATTCAACTACCCAGAATTGTGTCAACAAATAAATCCAAAACCACCAAGATCGCCTTGGAGGACATTCATCTCGACGATCTAGGTCAACTGAAACTTCAGCTACGAAGTACCGAGTACGACGAAAGTTTGCCAGTGTTAACGCATAATATTAGCACATGGACAATAATTTTATATATTCTGCTTTTTGTAATTATAATCATTATTTGCTTTAAGTTCCTGAAACCAAGAATTTATCAACGCACACCCTTGAAACCGGTGGCCACCCTTGAAGACATCGAACTTCAGTAAGGCCCCCGTTCTTCATCTAGGATGGGAGGAGTTATGGAATCCCATATGTGATCCATTACGTAAGATAAGAAGATGCACTATATACCGCATCCTGTAAAGCCGAAGCCACCAAGCTTGCTGACCAGCACAATGTTATCAATTGCAGACTTGGCATCATTTGTTAATAAATAGGCCAAGCTAATAGAATCATGTCACTTATTATTGTTATACTCTCATCACGTATTGTGTAATGTTTTATGTAAGTCAGTTACCTGTATTTTCGAAATAAAGTTTTTTTAAAAACCAAGTTTCGGGTACGTGTAACTTAATTGGTCGAAGCACCACTTCTTTTAGATGCTTCCACTTTTTTCATTTCTTTACGAAAAGCCGCACGCAGATTTTGAACTTTTTTTCTTATAAATTCACGATTAGCATCGGGTACAACAGTACAACAGTAAAATCCACTAGTTCATCGTATGAATTACTTATTTTTTAAATTTTTGTTCATATATATTCTTTACATTTTACTTGCCAAACACAAGGACGACTTCTATAGATGTTTATAAACTCTATTAAAAACTCTCTTGTCATATACCGTGTGTTATAACAAGAAGCCATGCTTATTATACTATTTTTTTTTCGTTTCAATTTTCAAGTGTGGGTCTACTCGTCAGTCACCACTAGCCGTCGGTTCTTTTTGGAAGTTCAGACTTGCGGATTAAATCGGCGCGATCCGACATTTTCACCGTTGAAGCTCGGCTCGTCACATTAATGCAAAGTTTTATCGGCAGACTTGGATCGTGCCGCATCAAATTCGTCGAGTAACTCGCTAGTGTATGGGCAGCTATTGTGTCAACTTCTGTTTTTACAGATAATGTTGATTCTTCTTTGAAAACGACATCTCTGCTTACGATGACATCTTTGACATCAGGAACCCGTATGCGATAAGATTCGACTCCGTCTGTGTACCCTACAAAGTAGCCTTTTTGGGATTTCTTGTCTAGCTTACGTCTCTTTTCTTTGGTTATGTGCACATAACATTCTGTCCCAAAGACCTTTAAGTTTGTGGCTTTTGGTTTCTTTCCATACCACAACTCATATGTCGTTTTCTCTGATATCCTTGTTGGTCCTGTTAGATTAAGCACGTAAACCGCAGTGTTTACTGCCTCTGCCCAAAGCTTCTGTGGAAGATATGATTTTGCATATAACAGCTTCCACTACTGTTCTATTTTATCTTTCAATTACTCCGTTTTGTTCTGGTGTATACGGGGCAGTTACAATATGTTTACCTAGTTCCAATCTCGCCCAAGAACATGCGAACATCATTGTTTACATACTCTTTGCCTTCGTCAGTTTGCAGCTCTTTAATTTGATGCCCAAACTTTGTGTGTACTTCGTTGCAAAATGATTTCAATTTGTCTTTTGCCTCCGACTTTTCTGGAATGAAGTAAACAGCTCTAAACTTGCTAAAATCATCCTCAAATAGTTCAAAGTATCGTTTCTTACCAACTAATTCCACGCTCATCGGATCGCATACATCAGAGTGTACCAATTTCCTAGGAGCATTTGTAGTATCCTCTGTTCTTTGACTGAAACTTCTTCGACGTTGCTTCCCATAAACACAACCATCACAAAATGTATTGTCCGAGGTCACTTCAGTTTCCATTAGTGTTAAAAACGATTGCACATGTTTTTTTTTTATTTTGGTGAGCTAAACGTTCGTGCTACAGCTGCAGCGAACCGATTTTATTAGCAGCAGCAGAATAAACAATTTTATTTGTATGCAAGACCCGAACGCAAAGTTGATACAAATTATTGAGCTCTACTCCTGTAGCAACAATTTTATCATTCTTAATAAACACACAATGCTTGCCATTGTTGTTAATACAAAAATCAAGGCCCTTGCTAGCCGCTACTTTTTCCGAAAACAAATTGTGAGTCATATCCGGAGCATACAGCACGTCGTAAATTACACCGGGTAGCCACGTCGTTTCACCATACGTTTCGACTTTAAGGTTCCCGCGACCAAACGCCGACATCTGCTGACCGTTTCCGACTCTATCACGGGTTTTAAAAACCCTCTAAATTCCATGAACCAATCACGTCTATTGGTTATATGGTCAGATGCACCTGAGTCGATTAACCAAATGTCTCTGTTTACTATTACGTCAGCACTTCCTACAAACGCCTGTTGTTCACTGGATGAATCGTCACCGTATTTACCACTTTTTGGTTGGTACGCGTTTTTCGGACAGTTTTTCAGAATGTGGTCTTTCGAACCGCACTTATAACAACCACGACAATTTTCGCGAACATGGCTTTTCCTTCCGAAATTTAAACAGCCAGCCTTTTTCCTTAAAATTCGGAACTTTCTTGCCCAATTTTAGTTTTGAAAACAATGCGACTGTCGATTCCTCATTTTCAGTTACCTGCTTTTAAAGACTTAACTCTCTCGTTGTTAGATTGTCGATGGTTCGTTTACCTGGATCAGTCGAGTCCCATGCGCTTTGAAAATGATTAAATTTTGACGGAAACATCGACAAAATTCTGGTGAGAAGCATGGATTCTGGAATTTGTTCACATAACATTTTAATTTTATTGGCCAACTGCTCCAACTTAGAGATGTGCTGAGCTACATTGCCAGCAGGATCCCAGCGGAATTCAAAGAACTGCTTCTGAACGAGAGAGGGCTCTCATCCGACTTCATATCATAGATACTGTGCAACTTTTTCCACATTTCTTCTGCGGTTTCACAACTCATTCAGAATTGTAGTGGCTTCGAGTCCACAGTGGTCACTAGGAGTTTCTTCGCAAGTCGATCAGCCTTTGTCCATCTCTTCAGTTTTTGTTCATACTGCTCATCACCAACTTCAGGTTTCTTAACCGTGCCATCGCACACGTCACGAGCATATTAACTTTCCAATAAAGTTCGCACGACAAATTGCCACTGCGGCCAGTTATCAGCGTCTCGAAGTTTCTCTACTTTGAGTTTATCAACCTCCATTTTGTTGATAACGCGTTCAAACAATTTTAATGAACTAAACAACTTTTTAGCCACACTCTCTAACTTGAATTTAACCGTTCAAAGTCAACAATGAACTTAACAACCACCTGACCTGACCTGGGCCCATAACCTGTTGTGAATATTTGTGGAATTCTGAGCGGTAAGTTCAGACAACTTCAAGAATAACTAGCAATTTATTGAAAATGAATAAACGATTAAAACGAATACAGTTTCGCCTTTCGCGACCGTCTACATATTACTGCTTTTAACATGAATCAGCAAGCAAGCTTAACGATAAGCATTGGTTTATAAACATTCTGCGAATGCAATACAATCTTTCATCTCACAATATTTGTTTTTCTTAATTAAATATAGATCACTCAACAGTATTAAAAAATAAGGATTGTAAGTACCTATGTCAAAAATTGAACATTATTTGATTTTTAAAAGCATGTACACATTTAACCAGGACTTTCAATAAACGAATAAACTGCATGTCATTTTAACACAATTCAGGCAAAAGAAAATAGCAGGTAAAATACCAAATGTATGCACAGTAAATGGGTACCTAATTTTAAAACACTCAGTGTTCGTTGCAAATAGGTAGGTACAATTCTTTGGTAAAAAATATCAAAAAATACCTATTATATAAAAATTACTTTAAGAGTTAAGAATGTTTACAGAAAATTTTAAATACCCTCGCAGTTATTTTACGGGTGCCTCCACTTTTCCCACAACTTGATCGAATGGAAACTCTGAAATTTCTTCTTTATCGGGAAATGGAAAAACGTTTCCCAAAAATCCCTGGGGTGTATCTCGCGAAGAAAATTTCCGGAAAATTCTGTTTCAGTCTTTTTCACCACTTGGCATAAATAAAAACGTAAGCTGCCACTTGAACTGGCTCTTCTTGATTCTGTTGGAAAACCCACCAGATGTCAATCCCGGATTTTTTTCCATCTTTCCAAAAGTCTTTCCATCCTTGATAAGAACATTCTTATCACAGCTAGGGGTTTCTAAATTTGGTTCTTCGTGTTCGAATGGTGATTCATCGTAAAATTAATCATTTTAATAATAATAATAATAATAATTTACGACTTTATTAAGAAATTATCATTATACAAAATAACATAAACGCAAAATTTCAAGGCGAGGTTCAGATGAGTAGGCATTAAAAAACATGCCCACCCTCTGTTCTTCCACCTAACCCAAACATAATCTTGAATTAAACATCTACCTGCCTGTTTTATATGCATACTTTTAATGCCGAGAATATACTAGCTCGGAAAATAACGTTCACAAAAGATACAAGTTTTTCTTAACTCAAAAAACAATAACACTTCTTATTGACTATATACAGTGTTTATACACATACACTACACCTCCCCTCTTAATTAATAAATTAATAAATTTCGAACAATAACTAAAAAAAATACTTTTTCCAAAACAGAGGTTTTTAAACAACTTCTGGTACATATCTATCAGGTGGATGAAGTTGACTTCTCCGCCTTAAATTCCTATCAACAGTTACATTATTTGTATCATTTAGAGCTGATCTAGGAATGATTCTTTGGGAATTTAATTGTTTATCAGTTTCACCTTTATGGACTAATAATTTCAGTTGATTAACATGTCTTTTCCAAATTTGTTCACCCTCTGATTCTTTAACTTCATATGTTCTTCTACCAATTACTTCTACAACAACCCCTGCGCACCATCTAGGTTTATTATTTCTAAAATCTCTTATCCACACAGGATCATTAACTTTAAATTTAGCATCTCTATTTCCCCTGTAACTTTTTATTTGTTTTTCTTGTTTCTTTTCCACTAACGCTAACGTAGAAGGAATAATTAAATCTAATTTTGATCTCACCCTATGACCTAATAACAGTTTTGATGGCATTTCATTGGTTGTCGTATGAGGCGTATTACGATACTGAAATAAAAATCGGTTTATAATTAAATTAAGATCATTAATACCATCGTGTTTTCCTTTATAAAGAGCTCTCTTCATAATTTTCACCGCACTTTCAGCCAACCCGTTAGTGGCTGGATGATATGGCGCTCCCGTCAGATGTACTATACCTGAGCATTTCAAAAAATTTTGGAACTCATCTGACGTGAATGCCGTAGCATTATCAGAACACAATTGTCGCGGTAATCCGAACCTCGCAAAAGTTTCGCGTAAAGCCTTTATTGCAGCTTCGGTTGATGTTGTCGGTACCCTGAAACACTCTATCCACTTACTTGTTGCATCCTCAATAACTATGAAATTATTATTATTAAAACACGGACCAAAAAAATCAATATGAATACGTGTCCATGGTTCAGAAGGCCATGACCACGGTATTAAATTTGCAACTGGTGGATCGCTTGAAATAACTGAACAAGTACTGCACGACTTAGCTTGGTGTTCTATTTCTTCATCGATGGACGGCCACCATACGTAAGAACGCGCCAAAGCTTTCATTTTGACTATGCCAATATGAGCAGAGTGCAGCTCATTCAAAATTTCTTGAACTAACTTTCTTGGAATAACTATTCGATAACCGCGCATTAAACAATTTTGTTCTACCGTGAATTCATTTTTGTATCGATAAAATGCCTTAATTTCACGTGTTAGAGTATCTGATTTACGAGGCCAACCATTTTGAACATAAAACAAAATTTTTGACAAAACCGGGTCTTTAGCCGTTTTACGTTTAATTGTTTGAAAATCCAAAACAGATTGATTTTCTGCGACAAAATGTAGATATGAAAAATCATTTGTATCTTCCAGAAAATAATGTTTTAAAGGTAATCTAGAAAAATAATCGGCTACATTTTTATCTGTAGGTACGTATTTAATTTCATAATTAAACGCCGACAGAATATGCGCCCAACGCTGCAAACGATTAGCTGCAAAAATAGGTATTCCCTTCTTCGAACCAAAAATTGACAGTAACGGTTTATGATCCGTATACAAATGAAACTTTTTACCGTAGAGGTATTGAAAAAATTTTTTAACGCCGAAAATAATAGCAAGTGCTTCTTTCTCTACCTGCGAATATTTTATTTCCGCAGAATTTAATAAAGCAGAAGCAAAAGCAATAGGTTTTTCTGTTTTATCGTCATAAATGTGACTAATTACAGCTCCTAGTCCAACACTTGATGCATCTACAGTTAATTTTATTTCACATTCAGGATTAAAATGTGCCAACACTTTTGACGAACTTATGATTTCCTTAATACGTGAAAAACTGTTTTTACATTCTGTTGACCAAACCCATTTTTCATTCTTTCTCAACAATTTGTATAACGGTTCCAAAATGGTTGATCCATTCGGTATAAATTTACAATAAAAGTTGACCATACCAAGAAATGACTTCAATTCTGTTGTTGTTCTAGGTCTGGGAACTTGTTTAATTGCCTGTATACGTTCATTAGTCTGATGCAACCCCTCTCTATCAATTCTATGACCCAAATATGTAACAGAGTCTTGAAAAAATTTGCATTTTTCCTTTCTTACTTTCAGACCACATTCCTGTAACTTTTCAAAAACGGTAGTTAAATGTTTGAAATGCTCTTGATCGTTTTTACCAGTCACAAGAATATCGTCTAAAAAACAAACAACACCTGGTAAAATAAATAACTGCTCCATAATATTTTGGAATATCGCCGGAGCACATTTTATCCCATAGGGCAATCTTGTATAAGCAAATAACCCTTTATGCGTTGTTATTGTACATAATTTTTGTGATTCATCAGTCAATACAATTTGCTGGTAAGCTTCCGATAAATCAATCTTTGAAAATTTCTGACCACCCGACAGCTGTGAAAAAAGATATTCAATTCTGGGTAAAGGATATATTTTATCTTCCAAACATTGATTTAGCGTAACTTTAAAATCACCACATATGCGTATATTTCCATTTTGCTTTAAAACGGGTACAATGGGTGTTGCCCAATCTGAAAATTCAACTGGAACCAAAATATTATTTTTAATCAATCTATCAATCTCATCTTCAATTTTAGTTTTTAAAGCAAAAGGGACTGAACGCGCTTTACAAAATTTAGGTTTACTTCCCTCTTTACATTTCAAAGATACTTTAAATTTATTAAAAGTACCCAATTTTTCGTCAAGGACGTCTCTAAATCTAACAAAAATGTCTTGCATATTTATTTGTGTCTGTTCCTTGGCGTAATTTATTTTTCTGATACCCAAATTTAACATTTGCAAGCCATTCCTACCAATAAGTGGAGGGCCTCCATTTTCAATAACATAAGTTTTTAATTGGTACATTTTGTTTTCATAATAAACATTTAACATGAGGTACCCTAAAGGTTGGAATGATATTCCTACATAATCTCTCAAGGACATGTCATTGGGAAACAATTCTTTATTCTTAAAGTGTTTCCCATACAAGGACTGAGAAATCGCGGAATGTGCGAAACCAGAGTCGGCTTCAAAACTTAATGAAACCCCTTCAGCAAGTAATTTTACATAAGTTGGCTTAACATTTCCACGAGTATCAAAATCGTTCAAATTAAATATGGAATGAGCATCAATATCGTTCAAATTGATTACAGAATCCGTACAAAGATCATTTTCCGCCATAAAATTTTGCGCACTTCTACGTTTGCATACCGGAGCCAAATGACCCACTGCACCACACTTGTGACATTTGAAATTTTTATACCGACACTCTCTTGCATCATGACCTTTTCGACCACACACACAACACTTTGCCTGCTTACTCTGCGAACCGCTTGCTACCTGAATTAACTCTTGTTTTTGGGTGCTTGATGATCCAGTTTTTCGTTGATGTTTTTGACGATTAAAATGTACCTCAACTTCGGATCTACTTTTGTGTTCTCGTAGGGCTGACTCTTTCGCTAATGCTATTTTCACCACCTTCTTCAAGGTTACGTTTGCATTTGATGCGTCCTCCTCAAATAATCGGTCCATTATAGCACTCTCATTTATTCCGATGACAAATACGTCACGCATTAGAACCTCAAGTTCAGCACCATATTTACAATTTACCACTAAACTCTTCACTTTCGCGGCCCATTGTGCCACGGATTCACCAGGTTCTCTTTTCGCGTTTAAGAATTTTTCACGTTCGGAGAAATACGATTTTACCGGGCTGAAATGTTCATTGATGATTTTAATCAAGTCTTTAAATGATTGTTTTTCAGGCAAATCAGGAAAACAAATGTCTCTCACTAAAATGTAAGTTTCCTCAGTTAAGGAATTAATTAGCATCGCACGTTTTCGATTTTCATCTGTTATAGCATTTGCTATAAAAAACTGATTAAGCCTTTCTGTGAAAACCGAGAAGTCCGAAAATTTATGGTTAAATTTATCCAAAGAACCAAAAAGACCACTCTGATTATGATTTCCGGAATCCTGATTACTTTGCGACATTTTTACTCATTACGATGGGCACTCAATGTTAATTTACACACTTTTACCTCGTCGCCAATGTTTTATATGCATACTTTTAATGCCGAGAATATACTAGCTCGGAAAATAACGTTCACAAAAGATACAAGTTTTTCTTAACTCAAAAAACAATAACACTTCTTATTGACTATATACAGTGTTTATACACATACACTACACTGCCAAATACATAAAGAGAGGAAAAAGACATAAGTAAGTGGGTGCACACATGCACGCTCATCGAACAATCGAAATGACTGCATACCAACAAAACAAGAAAAGTGCAGACCGATACAGCGGCCATAGTAACAAATACGGAAAGTTTCACGAATTTTGCAAGTTCAACAGATACAAACGAATTTTTTTTTTAAATTTAGGACAATCTAGAGATTTTAGGTTCTTAGGGACTTCATTGTACAGTTTGCAGATATTGTAAGAAAAGGACCGTTGAAAAAGAGATAATCTGTGGAGAGGTGGTGTCAGATGACCTTTAAATCTTACATTAACGTTATGCACATCTGTCCTAAAAAAATGTTATTTTATTATATAGATAAGGAGGCGTTTTAAACAAAATTATTTTATGAAACAATGAATTTGGAATAATCTTAAAACGATTATTCATATTAAGCCACTTGGAATCACGCAATTTACTACTTATATGGTCAAATTTTCTTACTCCATAAATAAACCTTAAACAGCTATTTTGAACCTTCTGAACTCTGTGCCTACAAACTGAGTCAAGACAAGGCCAAAAGACTTGACAACAGTAATTGAAAGAAGACAACACCAGTAAATCACAGAGGCTTTTCTTTGTCTCTGCAGACAAGAATAATTTATAAGGATATATTAATTTTAGAGAACTATAAGCTGATTTTATGCATTTATTAATATGTGACCGAAAACGAAAATTAGTATCAAGTAATAGACCTAAATTAACAGCTTCATCAACCACTGGTATCAAGTTAAAATCAATTTTCAATTCCAAACACTCTCTCACAATCCTACGGCCAGCCTCACTACCAAATACCATTGCCACGGATTTAGTTGGATTAATAAACAATGAATGATTACTAGCCACCTCAGCAATAGTCTGCAGTTCCAAATTCAGACCATCCACATCAGTGTCTAACTCTGTCAAAGGAAAACTTATATAAATTTGTGCGTCATCCGCATACAAATGAAATTTAGCAACTTTCAAACATGAGAAGAGGCTACTCGTATACATAATGAAAAGTAAAGGGCCCAGTATCGAACCCTGCGGAACACCAACACTAACATTCCGAGAAGACGACAACTGATCCCCCAGCCTCACTCTTTGCGACCGACCGGCTAAATAACTGTTCACCATGTCCACTGCAACAGACCCAAATCCCACAAAATGCAAAATTGACTCCAAAACCAAATGGTCAAGCGTATCGAAAGCTCTAGAGAAATCCAACAACACCAGAATGGAAATTAAGCCCCTATCAGTAGCCGAAAATAAATCATCTGTAACTTTAAGTAGAGCCATGGAACAGCTATAGTTAGTTCTGAATCCAGATTGGCAAAATTAAGTATTTATTCAAATGTGTATGAATTTGCTCACTGAGGATTTTTTCTAGTATTTTAGAAAGTACTGGTAGCAGACTGATAGGCCTCAGGTGTTTATATTCAGAAGGTAGAGCAGTTTTCGGAACAGGCAAAACGATGGCTTGCTTCCATGCAGACGGAAAGTACCCCTCCAGAATACAAGTATTAAAAATGTGCACCAAAAATTGTATTAAAAAAGAACCGCATTTTCTTATCATATCCAATGTAATGCCGTCAGAACCCGCCGCAGTGGATCTTATTCTATTGATATGACGAATAACAGTAATGTCATCAATCAGAGAAAATTCCAACAGGTCACTAAAATTACATTTTAAATTATTTGTGTAAAAATTTATAGAATCCTGCATATTGCCACCACAAACAGGTACCGAGTTAATAAAGAAATCATTAATGGCATCAGCTTTGTTCGAATGCTGAGGCAATTGGCGCGAGTGACTGCTCTTGCCAATGTTCAAGTCCCTCAGATTGTGCCACAGTTGTTTTGGATTCTTTATAGAAAATTGTTGTTGAAAATATGCTTTCTTTTCAGCTTTAACGACAGAATTTGTAAAGTTTCTCAAAGATTTAAAGTAGAGCCAATCGGATTCAGAACCAGTACTCCTAAATTTAGACTTAGCTGTATTTCTAAGGTGCATTAACAATTTCGTGTTTTCCGTAAGCCAGGGAGCAGGTGGACGCGACAGCCTAGCAGTCTTCCATGGGGCATGCAAATCAAAAAGTGACAAAACAGCGCAATTTAGACAATTCAACTTATCCTCAATACATTCCATACGAAAAATGCTTTCCAGCCCAACCGCCTCATCCCGATTGAAATTTTTAAAGTCTCTATATGTATAAAGGCGAGGCACGTGTTTGAGACCAACAACACTAACAGAACAGCACACCATATCATGGTCAGAGTAAGCAACATCCACAACACTGACATCAACAACTTCCGATAAATGTACATTTGTAAAGATATGATCAATAAGCGAGGCTGAGGAAGCAGTCACCCTTGTAGGAAGTTCAACAACCGAACCAAAACCAAGAGACTCCAGTGTGTCCAAATAATATTCACTAGTATTATCTCTCTGAAGTATATCAATGTTCACATCGCCAAGTATAAAAATCTGGCAATTAGTAAATCTTAGCAGTTCAGTAATTGAACTTTCCAAATTGTCAGCAAAAAAGATGTTACTTGTGGAGGGAGGTTTATAACATGCACAAAATAAGAATTTATTATTTCTCTCCATAGTCACAGAAATCCATAGCTGTTCGATCGATGTATCGATATCAATCATGGAGCAAGAAAACATACAATTCACGTAAAACGCCACGCCACCCCCACGACCGCGCCTGTCCCTGCGGAAAAAATTATACCCATCAATGCCTACAGCCGCCTCGGATGACGAAAACTGAATTTCATCATTCTCTGATGAGCTACTTCCAGACTCAGAAACTTTTTCATGACAAACACTTTTTCCCAGATTTTTCTTTTTAAGATCACTGTCACCATAGCGCATTTGCTTTAACAGGTCTAGATTGTTGTCAACACGCTGATTTTTAATTTCATTATTTTCGCCAACTTTTGGTATCATTGACATAACTTTTTCCCCATGAATTGGGATCAAGCCGGCCTTGCAAAATCCAGCCTTTATATTTGTTTCTGCATTGGGCGCAATTTCCTTGATCAATTTTAATAGGAGCCGGGAGAAAATACTTTTGGGGATTGAGGGCTCTTTCATTCCTGGACCCTGTTTCCACTCTCTCAAAATTTTACACCAGCCAGCCTTTAAAGGTCTAAATAACGCTATGCCTAACGGTTGGGTTATGTGTGTCGAGTTCTCTGGCAGGAAAATAAACCTTATATTACGTTCAGTACAAAGAGAAATAATTTCTTCTGATAAGTGCGACGACAAATTGTCTCCTATTAAAACTTTCTCTCCATCTAGTTTTTGCAGATATGGAACCGCTACGATTTTTAACCAATCTGTAAATGTTACATTGTCAAACCAACCACTAATCGTAGCATTATACCTCCTTCAACTCAAGTGGAACAAACATTTCTAGCTTTATATACAACATAGCAGGGTAACAACTGTCCATCCCCTGTTGCTGCAAACATTATGGACACCGCCGATTTTGTCTGAATCATAACACGCTCTGGGTATTTGCATCCCCGTTTTGCAATTATTTTATTTCTACCTGGGTCGTTACATAACTTATTGGTCTCATCATAATTTATGATGTGACTTGCAGGAACGTTTTCTAAAGAGACTTCCAAGTTATCAAAGTATTCGTTAATGGTTTCACGCGAAACTGCAGCTCTTGCGCGGTTAATATTTTGGCACAAACGAACAGCAAGTTTACTTTTACGCCTTTTCGTAAACCCATATCCAAATTCCTTGCCTGGCATATTCTCTTTGAATTTAGGTATTGTTTTCCCTAGTCGATCTAGATATAATTTTATTATTAGGAGTAATCCATACAAATCCAATGGATACTTCCACTCTGCGCACAAATGTAATTTACGCACGATCGCATCTTCTTCAATTTCGGTAAGCACAGTTTGTCCACCATGCTTTTTCACACCTGTAGGATTTTTTATTCTTCTTTGCAGCACCGTGTAGGGAATTCTAAAGTCACGTGCAGTCTTTCTAATACTTAAACCTCTTGCAACTGCATACCGAGCTTTTAAAATGACGTCAGAGTTTGCGTCATATTTTTAATACCGCTTAGAACGAGGATCGTGTTTGTAAACACGTGGCTTCACTGTATTTCGCCGTCTTTCGCTGATCGTATTTACCCCACGGCCGTCGGCAACAGCCAACAGGTGGTTATAAGATTCAATCTAGGATAAAACAGAAACCGTAAACATTTTGAAATTTTCGTTTTAGATAGGAGTAGCCAGATGTCTAACAGCCACAAAAAACAATTACTTACATGTTTGGTGCAATCTTGCCCTCCGCAGCGTTCAACTTATTATGGTTTAAAAAAAGCGGTCAACTTTGGATTCTAGGTTATATTACACCTGATGCGTTGTTGCCAAGTCTATTAGTGCAAATGTAGAGGAAAGTGATCTATTAGAACTAAAACTAAAATTCTGTAACCACAAACCGTCTTAATTTTTAAATACATTACGGCAGTAATCGAGTCACTTTCGACCCTTTTCACCCCAGTGATCCTATTTACCCCATTTTACAGTATATATAACTTTCACAATATTTGTTATAGGCGGGTAGAGAATATTGATTGCGAGTGCCCCCCTGCAGACTTCTCATGAAATATTTGCAATAAACAAATGTCAAATAGTATTTGTTTTGCGTATAGTTACGTATAGTTCTGAGTTGGAAAGTCGTGTTTTTGAGTTTGCTTAAACCGACGACAGTTGTGATTTTGATACAAATTGTTTATTTTATTTAATTTCACCAGTCAATTCAGGTATGCTCTTATGGTTGAAATTCATCCTTAATCTCACGTGTATTTGAAATTTCAGTAGCGATGGAACAAATAATTTATTTTGATCTTATAACGTTTTCTTTTCCTCCTCGATCTACTATTTGTGTATCTTCATTTATTATAATTTACGCTTTATTTTGTTGTTAGATTTGGTTCCTTTTGTCTGTTGATCTCCCTGTGCGTCCCGATTTGTCGGTTGTCACGTTCGAATAATTTGGTAGGTATCTGTTGCACTTATTTTCAGAATTCGTTACAGGTTTCTGTATTCCTGATTTGCAGTTCTGTTGTTTACAGTCGTCTTAAATTCTAAAACATATTATTTTAGATCGTTTATATACATGCATATCTTATTTCTATCGTAGCCTTTATTTCCACTTTTGCAGTTTCATTGCACTTGGCTGGATTGTTTATCTGTCTTCGATTCATGCTATTCATGCTGGATATTTTGATTTGTCTGCTGTTTCCTATCTCAAATTTGGTTGCCTAAAATAGTTGCATCCCTTGGTACTTATATTGTATTAGCTTTATTTACTTACGTTTTGTGTCCTCTATCATATGTCTTAGTCAGGTGAAATTGTCATCAACTTAAATTCTTCCGTGTAAGATGCTTCCATATGTTCATTTGTTTATTTCGTGAGGACGTTTGACCCTGGCAGTCTGTCTGGCAATCCTCAGCCGGCAATCTTTGAAGTTCTCTTTCATTGGCGTGCATGTGGAGATTAGTTTATCTTCTTCGTATTCTCTTCTTTATGTTATTATAGCTTCTTTTCCTTTACTTCTACTTTGATGGCTTACCTCCGCCCTTAGTACGGTATACCTGTCGCGTTTGGCTTTATTGTAGGTCTCTTTTCTGTCGTAATGTCTTCTTGCGCATCGCTCCTTCTTGTGACGCGACGTCACTGTCCTATTTTTCCCAAGATCAACTCTTGTAGCGCGGTTCGTTTCTCTTTTGGTTTATGACTGTTATAGTGCATAGTTGGTGATTGACAGAATTTTTCTAATTCGATTATTGCGTATTTTGTGCATCAAGTTTCCTGGATTTAGTCTTTCACCAGCATAAAGGAGCGTTCGAATTTTGTGTTTGCTACGTTTATAGTGTATTTAGTTCGACGATTCCTCCGATTTTTCGGGATTGCAGTGCACGTGGTCAACTCCAATTTTCTGGAAACCCTCTCAAGATGAGCCATCCTCATATTTTATCTAGCCTGTAGCCTTCTTCATCATTCGTGATTCTATTGTGTGTCTTTTCTTCGAATATTTTAGGGTTTTTCCACCCGGGGTATAAATAATTTAAACCTCCCCTGCTGGCGCGGCTTTCGTCCTGGTAGCTGCCATCCGACGCTATTTTAGAAGCCTGCTGCCTATACCTGGACTTCTGTGACTCCAGGAAGTGGAAATTTTACCTAAGTTATACATAAGGTCAGATTTTTCCATATTGTTCCGGTGGCGCCCTGCTATTGGTCCCGTGTCGCTGTAGCGGAGTGCTCAGCTGTTTTGTGTAGCCCGTCGCGGCGTATCGTGACAAACTTTCAGTTTTGTATTTATGTACAGATTTCCTTCTCGTCGTTCGTTCTTCCGGTGTGTGGAGTCGCGATTGAATTATTGATTTTCGCTATTAAATTTTGTTTTACATTCTTGTATCTCATTCACTACATTAGTGTCTTTTGTATTTAATAATTTAGCTTATTTAATTATTTTTGACTTGGTCTATTCAAATTTCAAATTGATTTTGTAAAATCGTAATCGTCGTGCTTGAGTCGCGTTTTGTTTATTTTCTTGTACGTGTGTACGACTTTCGGGTGAACTTGCGTCAGCGAAGCTTCGTCGCCGTACGTCATCGCGTCGTTCGCGTCTGACTTCATTTCGGGTTTTTTGCCCTGTACGCAGATTTGGATCACGGCATTGCGACCCTATTTTTTCTTGGTCATTGTATAAATTTGCATATTATTTTTGTTGCACTTGCACTTGCAATTTTCATTTTTCAGATATTCACACTTATTTTCATATTAGATTATATTAGTGAATTCGATCATAATTATATTATACGTTTAATTTTGAGGGTTTTGTTTCTTTTATTGTCTACTATCATAGGTACCTTCACGTATCTTTTCGTGATTTTGGTTTATAAGTGGAGTCGAGGTAGTGTGATTTGGAAAATCACGTGGCGCCCTCGGTTAATATCTTTTTTTATTGCTTGGCCCACCCCTACTCTCCGTTTAGGCTGGCCGCGCTGCCTCTATCTGTAAGGGACCTATTGTAGTTTGTTATTTAGTTTTGTAACGTCATTTTGGCACGTTATAATCTCCAGCCTATTGTTAATGCACATTTTACCAGTGGAAATGAAAAAAGGGCGAAAATTTGTTTAATTCTGGGCATGTTAGTCATTTATATGAGAGTGCTTCTCAAATTTTCGCAAAAGTTGTACGTCAGACAAACATATCACAAAAACCCTATGAAGTCACTTTACAGGTATGTACCAAGCATTATTTTGTTAATGTGGGTATAGTTTTATTATGCATTTGTAGTTAGACGCAACCAGAGCAGTTTCTTGTGCAAAGTGCGAGTGTATTGCTGGTATTTCCGGTCACTGCAAACATATTTCTGCTGTTGTGTGTGCTGTAAACTACACAGATTGGTCCACCAAGACAAGGAAAGACTAGCCAAAAGAAATACTCTGGCGGCAAGCGATTTGAAGAAATGCTCCCATTATCACGACCACAACATGATAACATGGCGAAAAGTTGTGATCTTGATTATGCTAGTCTTGGGCTTTGGGCATTGTGGCATCTATAACTTGCCTACAAGGCCAATAAATGAAATTTTTTGTCATTTCAGTGAGTTGTGATAATACTGACAAGATATTCTAGACACGTTTAACAATACACAAGCGCACGATATGAAAGTAGTCCGAGATTCATTTTCATAAGGAACAGAAGTAACTTATTATTTTTGGACAGTTTATCTTTACCGTTAGCTATGTGCAACAAGCCTAATAATAAAGTACACGCATTTATTGAAATGCCACATAAACTTATAAATAAGTTGTTTATCATTTCTAATGGACCTTAAACCGCAAAACCAATCACAATGCACATTATCTTCTCCTCCCACAGCCACATCAACCTTCTAGGTGAAATATTTTGGAGTAACTCTTGGGATATTTGCCTGATATGCAACACTGTTTTCAAACATTCAAAATGAAAGTTATTTCTAAAGACGGCAGATTAACCTGACAGTGCAAGTTGGCCTAACAGACGTTTCAATTGTATTTTCAGGCACATACAATTCCATGCTCTGGCTACTTGAACTTGCTGAAATACTTGCACTCATTTTCAGTGCCCTGCGAACTTCCAATCATCCATATCCTTTTTTCTTTATTTCGATATACCTTAAGAAAATAGCATTTTGGAATGGTTGTGACTATGTACACGAGGCGAGCTACCTGCCTTTAGTCCCAGAATACCGTACATGCCATTATATACTATGAATAGGTACCAGCTAGTAATCGCCACAGTGGCAGCATCGCTACAGAGCTGGCTTAGTGATTTGATGGGTCGTGGGCCGTTTCTCGCTAATGGTTACTTTAAATTTTTGGGCTACGATTCTGTCCAATTTATTTTAAGGTTTTTGGTTTTGGTCGAGCGGAGGGGTCGTTGACATAACAATTACATCGGCGTGTACGGTATTCTGGCACCTTCCTTCATGCATCAGCGTGTTCCTATTCACAGCCTTTTAGAATATATTTTTACACATAACCTAACAATATTTTTTTTCAATTTCAAGTTTTAATATTACAAACATACCTTTGGAAAAATTTTTGGATTGTAAGCAGGGTTTAACGGATTATTGGCTTTTTCATTTCCCACAAGATGGGTGCTACAAATTCTGGACCATGGCTCTGGTTCCCAGGCTTCTTTACCCACACTACATACAAATTAATAATTAAACTTAGTAGTTAGAAAATGAGAGTACTGGATACGAACCCCTTCGGAGCACATAGCGCCATCGAGTTCTCGAGGTGCCATCGACTTCTTCGGCAAATGACCTTGAAAGACACCAGAGGCTGCTGAAGGAGTCGTTGAGGCATCCGAAGAAGTGTCTTCAGCAGCGGCATCTGCGGCAGCCTCTGGTGTCTTTCAAGGTCATTGCTGAAGAAGTGTGCATGTCTTCAGCAGCGTCTTTCAAGGTCATTGCTGAAGAAGTGGTGTTCAGCAGCAGCAGCAGCAGCAGCAGCCAGGCGCATGCGCCGGGGCTATTCCTCAGATCAGTCCATCGAGTTCTCCAGGGCGTGTCTGCAGCAGCCTCTGGTCAATGCTGAAGAAGTGGTCTTCAGCGGGCAGCCTCTGGTGTCTTGCCATTGCGCACCCAAGCCGCCATTTTGGCTGTGGGTCAGGCGCCTGCGCCGGGGCTGTCGCGTACAAAGCGCGTGTTGTTCAGGCCAGTCCATCCTGGCCCCATCCACTTCTTCGGCAATGACCAGAGGCTGCTGAAGGAGTCATGTCTTCAGCAACGGTGTCTTTGGGGCCTTTGGCCGTGGCTCAGGCGCATGCGCCGGGGTTTTCGCAAACGTTCTGGAAATGACGCCGACCGGGATTCGAACCCGAGTCCCCACGCACCGGAGCCCTCGCTCCAACCAACTGAGCTAATCGGCGGCCCACAAGCCCGTCTTTCAAATCATCCGTATATACTTATGATTGTAAACAGAAGTTACAGAATTAATATTTATTTTCTCGGAAATTTACAATTGTTTATACTAAATAAATATTGATATTAAAGTTTAAGAAAAAAGCACGTTCGCCGCCGATAAGAGATGTTATAATTGTTTTTATTATGGGAAATAACCTTTCATCTTGCCGATAGGATATGTTTGTTTAGGTTTGATCCCACGCTCTGCATGTGCATTTAATACGTTGTAGACACTACAAGGTAACCCGTTTGTTTGTTTGTATTATTACAATAAAATAACATTCTAGAATATTCTTCTGATTTTTTATTTGAAATTACTTGTTATCTTAATGCGTTTCGGACACGTGTTGGAAAAAAACATTCTAGAACATTCTCCAGTTTGTTTATTTGAAATTACTTGTTATCTTAATGCGTTTCGGACACGTGTGGGAACCATCTGATTGATATATGCAAACATCTTAGTTCTCGGTAGTAGAACATTCTACATCGCTAATTATTTGAGAATAGTAGTCTAAATTTAGGCTAACCCCTACGTAAAAACTATGTCATGTGGGGTGTCAAATTAAAGGACTCGACTAGAGGTATCGGAATATTGGGGTGGATTTTAGGGGTGGTTTTTGGGGGTGGTTTTTGGGGGTGGTTTTTAGGGGTGATTTTAGGGGGTGGTTTTAGGGGTGGTTTTAGGGGTGGTTTTAGGGGTAGTTTTTAGGGGTGGTTTTTAGGGGCGGTTCTTGGGGTGGTTTTGGAGGGTGATTTTTGGGGGTGGATTTTAGGGGTGGTTTTTAGGGGTGGCCACTCACTGACCGTGCCCCCGGCCACGCTCCTTGCCCCGCCCACCTAGATCATGTAGGGTATCAAATTAATCAGCTCGATGAGACAAAAAGGAATCTATAGTTATTCTCCTACTTCCGAATTCTTATCAGTAGTTGTCTGTCTGTATGTCTGTCGGTCCGTCTGTCTGTCTGTCTGTCTGCCTGTCTGTCTCTCTGTCTGTCTGTCTGTCTGTCTGTTTGCGAATACAGCTGTCTGTTGACACAGACAGCTGTATTCGCAAACACCATGGCTGATGACACGCTGTTGACACAGGCAGCTGTATTCGCAAACACCATGGCTGATGACACGAGCAAGAATAAGACTGCGCATGCGCACGGTTGTATGGAGAGTATTTAAGCAAGAAAATTAACGGTGTTGTCAGTTAGTACTTGTGCTTCAACAAGGGAACCGCATTTGAATAATGACACACATAAACGTAGACACGTTTCGTGTTCTGGACGGTGCTGTTTTGGATGAGTCAGCACGCCGTGTCGAGGTGCACGTACATCAACCGTTCGTGACAACAACAACATTCAACGCCAATGACGAAATTCGCATACCAATCCACCAACAAGACGTTTACGTACTGCCGCATCTAAGCAGCATCTACATAGAGGGCAGGTTCATCAAGGGTGCAGGAGGCGGAAATGCGGCTTTAACAAATAACGCCCTCAGTTTCCTCTTTGACGACGTCCGCTATGAAATAAACGGGGTGGAGGTGGATCGAACAAAAAACGTGGGCATCACGAGCACACTGAAGGGTGTAGTTTCTCTGAATGTGGGTGAGGTAGGTGCCCTGGAGAATGCCGGCTGGACGAATACGGGAGACTCACCGAGCCACCTTATCGACGCGAACGGGAACTTTAACGTGTGCATCCCGGGAAGAATCCTGCTGGGATTCTTGGAAGATTACCCCAAAATTCTGTTAAATGTGTGTCACGAGCTCATTTTGACTCGATCGAAAAACGATAGGAACGCTTTCGTGGGTAACGAGGACACCAGAATTGAGTTGAGCAAGGTTCATTGGAGGGTGCCGTACGTCTATCCATCGGATGCTGAATACCTAAAACTTCTCAATATTGTCGAGGAAGAGAGAACGTTGCAGATATGTTTTCGCAGCTGGGAGCTGTACGAGTATCCGGTGTTGCCGCAAGCTACGAAACAAACGTGGGCCGTCAAGACTGCAACACGGTTGGAGAAACCCCGCTACGTTATTGTCGCCTTCCAGACGAATCGCAAAGCGAATTTGGACACGGATTCAAGCAAATTTGACCACTGCAATCTGACAAACGTCAAACTGTACCTGAATTCTGAGTGCTTCCCCTACGAGAATTTAAACTTGGATTTCTCCACGGGGAAATACGCCCTGCTATACGAAATGTACCAGAACTTCCAGAGTTCATACTATGGAAAAGTTGGCGAGCCGTTATACGGCAAGGAACAGTTCAAGGATCTAGCGCCCATCGTGGTGATTGACGCATCAAAGCAGTCGGAAAGCATCAAGCCTGGACCCATAGATATGCGTCTAGAATTTGAGTCGAGCGAGAATTTTCCGCCCAACACAACCGCATACTGTCTCATCCTGCATGACCGCATCGTTGAGTATACACCGGGTAATGAATCGGTCAGAAGAGTGGTATGAGAAGCTGCAGGGCTTCGATTTGCCCAGAAAATACACGTATACTCTGTATACAGATTATAGTTTTAATTATATTGATGTAAAAATATATTCAACGTTTTTATTTTTGCGAAAACCCCGGCGCAGGCGCCTGGGCCACATCCAAAGGCCCAACAGCACCTAACAACAATTCTGATTGGATGCTGCCCACAACCACTCTCATTGGCTGTTGCCCCGCCCACTCTCATGGCGCATGCGCCTGAGCCACGGCCAAAGGCCCCAAAGACACCGTTGCTGAAGACATGACTCCTTCAGCAGCCTCTGGTCATTGCCGAAGAAGTGGATGGGGCCAGGATGGACTGGCCTGAACAACACGCGCTTTGTACGCGACAGCCCCGGCGCACGCGCCTGACCCACAGCCAAAATGGCGGCTTGGGTGCGCAATGGCAAGACACCAGAGGCTGCCCGCTGAAGACCACTTCTTCAGCATTGACCAGAGGCTGCTGCAGACACGCCCTGGAGAACTCGATGGACTGATCTGAGGAATAGCCCCGGCGCATGCGCCTGGCTGCTGCTGCTGCTGCTGCTGAACACCACTTCTTCAGCAATGACCTTGAAAGACGCTGCTGAAGACATGCACACTTCTTCAGCAATGACCTTGAAAGACACCAGAGGCTGCCGCAGATGCCGCTGCTGAAGACACTTCTTCGGATGCCTCAACGACTCCTTCAGCAGCCTCTGGTGTCTTTCAAGGTCATTTGCCGAAGAAGTCGATGGCACCTCGAGAACTCGATGGCGCTATGTGCTCCGAAGGGGTTCGTATCCAGTACTCTCATTTTCTAACTACTAAACTTTATACTTTACAATAAATTCAAAGCACAGTCAACAAAATACTTAACAATTCCTTCTTACTTTGTTAATCCAAATCTTACGGCGTTCTAAATCATAAGGCCTACTGGGAAACCTATAAAATTTCACAGTTTCGTCTGTATTTGCGTAGGTATTGTGACAGCCTACACCCAGGGCTGCAAACCGAACCGTAACCGTAACCTAAAACCGAACCGTAACTGTTATTTATGTCGAACCGTAACTGTAATTGTGTACCGAAATGAACTGAAAGAAAATACCGTAGCCGAAAACCAAAAACGTAATTATGGGGTTCGTGAACCGGTTTTAAACCGGTTTTTAGGCATCATGCGTAGATTGTTCAGCTTACAGTTGTAGCTTGTAGGGTAGGTATCTAATTATAAGTTAGTTACCGCTAGATGGTGCAGACTGCAGATAAAGTTCTGAAATATTTATGACAAAAAAAAAGAAAAAGCACCAAATACAATAAAGGAAACTAATAGCGAGGCTTGTTCAAGTTCAAATATCAGATGCAAAAATCAAACTTATGTGAACGAGATGTTCAACAAGCGTAAATATATGAAAGTAATGATGTCTCCTAAAGATTTACAAAATGCTTGTAAAGAACTTGTTACTGTCAATGGAAGGCCATTTTCGTTAATGGAAGATTCAGGCTTTACAAAAATTATAACACCACTGATTAACGCTTTTAAGGCGTCAGGGAATGAAATATACATCACTAGACAGAATATCCAAAAAGGGGTTGTTGAAGAAGCCCGTGAAATCAGAGGAAAAATACAGTAAGCCGTCTTCAATAAGTTGATCAGTATTAAAGTAGGCGAGGTGACGCGACTCGATAGATGCCTTTTTCGGAGTAAATCTCCAGTATATCGAAAGAAAACAAGCTGTATTAAGGAACTTGGCACTACAGGAACTTAAGGAAAGACATACGGGGGAAAAGTTCAAAGAATCCATAAATGACATTTGCGGAGTTTTTGGCATTAAGGAAGCACAGATCGATACCATCACAACTGACAATGGGAGTAACATGTTCAAGGCTATAAATTTAATGAATGAAACTGATATAGCTTCTGAATCTGGCGATGAAAGTTTGGATGAACTGGAAATGGAATGTACTGAAACTGCCGCAGATTTACTACATGAAATCAAAAATTTTGATGATGAGCATGACGAAGGCGTTGGAGATAACAATAGGGAAAAGTTTGCAACGGAAGTAAGAAAATTCAGAACATCTTGAATTAATGATAGATGAAGACACATATGGAATGAGGTGCGCTGCTCACACTGTTCAATTGGCCGTACATGATTTCTTTATACGCACGCATGTTTCAAAAATTATTCTGAAAGCCAGGATTTTGGTTAAGAAACTTCGCACACAGACATACTTAATATTTATAAAAAAGTCAAATTACAAATACCCCATCATAGACGTAACCATCAGGTGGAACTCTACCTTAGATATGTTGGTCAGACTGCAGCACCTTAAAGGATTCGTGATGGATATGCCGCGTGATACGGTTTCTCTCACCGAAAAACATTGGCAATATATTGCTAGTATTGTTGGAAAAATTGCCACAAAAATTTTCCAGTCTAAACAACTTTGCATTGGAGATTTTTATTCGGCCTAGATCAATTGTCGCGTACAAATTTAAAAATTAAATGAAAAGGAAATTGCCAAAGAGCATCTGACAAAACTTTGGCTTAGGCTACGAAACTTGGAAACTCAGTTTGATAGCGAAGACACCAAGAAACCTGGAAGTGGCTCATCTGAATCAAGACATTCAACAGACTCTGATCTACCCGAAATAGAAAAAAAATTACGCCGCAAAAAAAGAAGACCAATTAAAGAGGAAGATGAATTCAACAAAAACGCCGTATACTGTATCTGTCCTAAATGACTATCAGGAAACTGAAAAAAGGATAAACGTTAAAACAAACATTCTAGAATATTGGGAATCTAAAAAACATGAATATCCAGAACTGTATGCTCTAGCTTCAGTGGTACTTAGTGTTCCGGTAACACAAGTAAGTGTTGAGAGGTTATTTTCATCATTAAAATTAGTTCTAAAACCTTTAAGAAACTGCCTCAAAGGCCCAATGTTACAAGACATTTTATTGGTACGAACCAATACTTTATTTGAAAGAAGAGAATTCAGGTTGTAAAGAACAAACTCCCCAAACCGGAAGAGGTCGAAAGTAGTTCATGATGACCAGCACGTTACCGAAAACGTACAAGCAGGTACCAGTATCAGCGACATCACCATAAGTTCTCCCGAAGTCTCAGTTGTATCTGTATCATGCACTGATGCAACTAACGTGAAGAAAAAGAAAAAACAACAGGAGATTTCAACTGCGCTCGCCGGATTTAAAAAGAAACCACAAAAAATTATGGAAATTGAAAGCGACAGTGATAATGGCAACGACACGACGATAATAACTCATTGTGAAAAAGTAAAGTAGTTACCTATACCGCTGTACCTATAATAAATAAAACTTTATTAAACTGGAAGATTCATTTCATACACAATGTTCTCTAATTCTAATAAGTGTATAATTTACATTATAGTTGTTTCTGTCTGACAACATAAATTACTTATTCTTAAGGAATCACACTGCGTGATTATTAGAGCGTATTAGTAATTTAATTTCCAAAGTATAAACCGGTTTGGGTTAAAATCGGTTTGAACCGGTTCAAAATGATTTTAACTGATTCGGAAATAGTACAGAACCAAAACCGAAATTAAAAACAGTTTTGTCGATGAACCGAAACCGAACCGAAATTATAATTTCGGTTTGCATCCCTGCCTACAACACAACAGTTACTGCCAACACTTGATGCCTTGTTTCCATTATTTTGCCATTTGTCAAACGGCTCGACCATATTGTTTACTTGTAATCATTGCCGAGTTTTGCCACGGAGGGCGTTGGAGTAAAATTTGCTACCCGCCTATATTGGATTGAACCTCACGGCCACGTCGACCTGACATTTCCAAATTATTTTACGTGTTTTATCTTTTATCTTCGTACGCTAAGTAAAATTAATATTAAATGAAATATGATCAGCGCAAACGTGAAAATGTTGCCACAGCCAAAATGTAACCATATTCAACTTAAAATTCCCTATTATTAAAATTATCAAATACAAAATACAACACACCTCAAGGATTTCATAAAAAGCACGTGTTTTTTGACTGTCAACGAAATAATATTCTTAGGAAAACTTAAAAAAATGGATGGCGCACAATTGATTGAATTATTATCTCAATTCGACTTGATTTTCAATAAAAGGAACAAAAACTTGAGGAACAAACTAGCACGTGAAAATGCCTGGGCAACAATCGCTGTTGCAATTGACGAAATACGTAAAGTTTCAAACAATACTTATTAATTTCATTAAATTTAAAAGTTGAAGCTGCAATGTTATTTTTGCTGAAAGTTCTTTCACACTGCTTTTAATGTGAAAATGAAATTTTTAGCAGCATTGTAAAATCATTGTACCATAATTTATTACCATATTATGCATTTTGTTCTTTAGCCATTTAATGCACAGTTTCCCTCCTCCGTTTCCCTCAAACTAAGTACAAATTATATGCCTTATAAAGTAATAATAATAATAATAATAATATATTTATTAACACCACCCAAAAAAATTACAAAAAATGAAAAAGATATACAATATAAACACTGGTGTTAAACGGCAAGCATTCAGGCATCTGCAAATAGTAGCACAGTACTTGCAGAGCCTGATCTTCCATGCGAGCCGGTTCACAAATAAATTAAATTAAACTAAAGCTGAAAAAAAAATTAAGTCACCTACCAATGAAGGGGTAGCGGGAGTCAATGAAAGGAGAAGGCAAGGGGAAAAAGACAGAAAGGAGAGAGAAAGACGAGAAGAGGAAGATGAACAAGAAGAGAAGAGTATAGCCATGCACAACCCACGCATGCAATGCAGCCAAAAATTAAAAATTCAAACCAACTACTGCTGCTCAAAGAATAATTTGAATAATTTACGTCTCACAGCATCACAAGGAAGAGTCAAGTATGAATTGAACTGATTTAAATAAGACACGACGTTGTAAGAGTAGGATCTCTTAAATATTTCCTTGCGATGCCGCGGAATCGTAAGCATTAGGGACTTTCGACGAGTGCCAACGCCATGCACATCAGCTCGAAAAACAAGTTTATTGAACAAATAGAGAGGCAGACGGAACTGGACAATCTTGAGAAAGAAGCAGACCATGTGAAGGCGACGTCTGTTGAACATATTCAGCCATTTCGCGTCCTTCAGTTTATGAGAGATACGTGAACGTGCTCTAATCCCAAACATTAAGCGAAGACATGAATTCTGAACTTTCTGAATGCGGAATTTATCACGACACGAGAGACAAGGAGCATAGACAGTATCACAGAAATTGAAATGAGACAGAACAAGAGAGTCACACAACATCCTCTTGGAGTTCAAGTCAAGATAATGCCTTTGCCCATATATGAGTTTTAACGCGAGGTAAGCTCTCTGTAACATAGAATTAATATGCTGCGTAAAACGTAAACTAGAATCGATAAGCAGTCCCAGACTCTTAACGCATTTCGTGAAGGGTACTACGACATCGTCAATCTTTAAAATCATATTAGTTGCTGAGGTCTTCCTGGACCCTTCATCGCCAAACAAAATAGCGCAAGATTTTTTGGGATTAATTTTCAACTGATGTTGTTTAGAAACGTTATACAGCAGCTGAAGATCACTATTTATTAATGAACATGCATTATGAACATCTACAGCATCAAAAGAATGGTAAAGTTGAGTGTCATCAGCATAAAAATGATAATTACAGTTATGAAAGGATTTATGAAAAGAAGAAGTATAAATGGTATACAAGATAGGGCCAAGAATACTACCCTGAGGCACGCCGGATATGAGGCTACAAGGTAAGGATAAGCAATTGTTGTAAGCGACACACTGACTCCTATCGGTCAAGAAGGAGCCAATAAGTTTTGCGGCATCAGGAGCCAGACCAACATGGTGCAAAATGGAAATCAAAATCTCGTGGTTCAACATGTCAAAGGCCTTAGAAAAATCAACCAAGACCAAAACAGTAAGTTTATTATTATCTAAAGCACTAAAAATATCATCTGTAACTTCCGACAGAGCCGAAGCACAACCATGACCCTGCCGAAACCCCGACTGCCTCAGAGGTAGTATATTAAAAGAGTTTAAATGCACACGCAGCTGAATTTCAAGAATCTTCTCAAATACTTTCGAAAGGACAGGAAGAATACTTATAGATCGGAGATCACTAAATTCCAAAGGTGAGGCAACCTTAGGAAGAGGAATCACATGTGCGCGCTTCCAAACTCTCGGAAAATATGAGCTACGTATGCATTCGTTGAAAATATGAGTGAGGAAAGGAATAATGAGCGGACAACACAGAAGAATAAGCGATATGTTGAGTTCGTCACTGCCATACGCCCCGGACTTAGCCGACAGGAGGAGGTCGCTGACACACCGCTCATCGACGAGTTGGAAGGACATAGTATCCGTAACACCGGGCATTAAGGACGACGAATAGAAGGACAACAAATCAGGAGCAGGTACAGAGTCACTTTTACATGACTCTACGAAATACTTATTAAGATCATCGACATTGCTTAAACTCAGAGGTAGAGTATGCGACTTGCGTTTAAGAATAATTTTGTTAAATTCGAACCTAATCGCCCAACCGACTGCAACCGAAAATTCTCTTGCCTCCATAACCCTGTGAAAACTCCATTATTATTATGAAGTAATTCTTTGGTGTTTAGTATTGACGCAACAGTCCTAACAGTTAACCTATTTCTGTTCTTTATTTTTATTAGGCTAAGTTGAGAAAATATGCGTTCAGCAGCTGCTTCATTAACTCGATCCAAAAATCTGCAGTAGTGAAATTTCCATATTTCTTCCCAATTTCTGCTGCTAATTGCCACTCTATATTTAATTCCTCCAAGTCAATAGAGTTTGATAAAGTAGGAAATACTATTTTTTGCTTTTGCTATAGAAAGTATTTCACCAGATATTACAACAATGGGTTCAAAAAGAGATGCAAATAAAAAAAAGTTTCATTTTTAAAGTTAAATCGCTGTTTAATCTGTCTGCATAATTCTACATAGAAGTCAAGACATCGTCTTCGAAAGCCTTGAAGATCTACGCTTATATCATTATTTTGGGATAAAAATAATTCTGCTTCTACCCCAAAGCACATGGTTTCTAATTCTAAAAAAATTGCACAAAAAAATAACTCTACTATTTTGTCTTTATACCTATCCAAAACATTTTCTTTATATAACATTTTAAAATAACTTTGTAGAAGTTGGTAATCCTTGCAAGTAAAACGGTCACTTTCGGCGACTCGCTTTGAAACTCAACGTTTAATTTGTTTACTACCTCTAACGCAAACGATAAGAAAAGTAAATAACATCTGGTTAGCTTTGAATGAAAGCCATTCAGAATATCTTGTGCATGAATTATTTTTTCTTCGAGGGCTGCATGTTGAAAGAATAAAATTAAGGAATTCCAATGCTTTATAATTCTAGAAATGACATTTTCTAATGATAACCAACGAGTTTTAATATTATGGATGGCATCTCTTCCAAAAAGATTTGAAATTCTACCAATTCTACATTTCTCTTTAAACTCTGAGAAATAATTTCAAACATCATGTACAAATTGTTCTAAAAGGGCTGGAAGTTTTTACAAGCATATGAACTACATCAAGGCCCCCTATAACAAGGCCGTGTTCAAGCAAATATTGCAACGTTGCTAAGTAGGCCGATTATAGTGACATTTTGTACTTGCGCAAATGTGAGCTGTCACATTAAAAACTTGATTCTAAGCAATTCTAGGTAAATTCTGCAATAGACGCAAAGCAAATACTTCCAGCTTTAATGTGAGTACCCACAAATTCATTAACTAACGATAACAATCCATCGGCAATGTTAAAAATAGGCGCATCTTCTCCCGCTCCTTATAGAATTAATAATCCCTTCATCTGTTGTAGATGCCAAATAAATGTTTTATCCCTGGTTGTAAAAGCAATTACACATCCACGACTGATAAGGAAGGGTATATTCAGTGTTTTCAGTTCCCTAAGCAGATTAATTTACGTGAAAAATGGATACGATGTGTACCGGGTGTCCCATTAAGAGAGGTCGTCGGCTATATCTCACAAACCGTTAATCATACAGCTTTGGGAAAAAAATATTTTCAGTAAATATGGTCCTGAAAATTCGCTGGAAATTAGTTTCGAGTTCCTAAAACGACCGCTAGGGGGCGTAACATATACGGTCAATTACAAAAATGGCTTTTTCTCAGATATTTTCCTATACAATACATATGGCAGTGGCCCGCATGTCAAACCTCAACATTTTTGCAAACTTTTTGTCCCATGTTTTTTGCTCCATCTCTTGAAATGAAAGGGTGGGGGGACGTCAATCGTTGTTACATTCAAATTGTCATAACTCCGGTTTGGTTCAATAGAATTTAACAAACTTAGTTTCATTGAAAACGTATTTTTCAACTCTATCGTTCACATTACAAACAATACCTGGAATATGTTTTATCTGTCCGGTAGAGGCCGCTATTTGTAAACTCAACAGATTTTTTTAATTTTCGCGTAAATATTAAAAGTAATGGTATACCTTTCTTCGCACATTTAAAAAGAACGAACATTTATCAATAAGTCAGTGAAAACCTCAACTTTATATCTCTTTCCAAACCGGAGATATTAACAAAAAACTAATTATGAAATAAAATAACCATAAAAAGCTACTAATTTTTACTAGTATAGGTATCTAGCTAATAAGAGCATTATCACCCAACTTGGAATCAGTGCCTATTATATTCTGTTTACGTATATTCAAGTATTCATAATTATTTTGTGTTATGTAGTACGCCGGTAATTATCAAACAGTTTAATGATATTTGGGTCTAAGAACCCAGGTGTTCCCTTTAAGCAAGTTGGCAATGAAAACAAAAAATGTATTTTAATTATTTGATACGTCAAAATATTAATTGTTGGGTTAAATTGTTCGAAAATGCCATTTTCTAATGAAGAATCATATAATATTCTAGGGATATATTTCGAATGCATGCAGAATGCAATCATTAACGAATAATTAAAATACACTTTTTTGCTTTCATGGCCAACTTGCTAAAAGTGAAAAACTGGGTTCTTAGACTGAGATATCATTAAACTGTTTGGTAATTACCGGCTTACTTCATAACACAAAATAATTATGAATACTTGAATATATGTAAACAAAATATAATAAGCACTGATTTCAAGTTGGGTGACAATGCTTTCATTAGTTGGATACCTATATCAATAAAAATTAGTAGCTTTTTTATAGTTATTTTATTTCGTAATTAGTTTTTTGTTAATATCTCCGGTTTGGAAAGAGATATAAAGTTGAGGTTTTCACTGACTTATTGATAAATGTTCGTTCTTTTTAAATGTGCGAAGAAAGGTATACCATTCCATTTAATATTTACGCGAAAATTTAAAAAATCTGTTAAGTTTACAAATAGCGGCCTCAATCGGACAGATAAAACATATTCCAAGTATTGTTTGTAGTGTGAACGATAGAGTTGAAAAATACGTTTTCAATGAAACTAAGTTTGTTAAATTTTATTGAACCAAACCGGAGTTATGACAATTTGAATGTAACAACGATTGACGTCCCCCCGCCCTTTCATTTCAAGAGATGGAGCAAAAACATGGGACAAAAAGTTTGCAAAAATGTTGAGGTTTGAGATGCGGGCAACTGGAATATATTGTATCGGAAAATATCTGAAAAAAGCCATTTTTGTAATTGACGGTATATGTTACGCCCCCTAGCGGTCATTTGAGGAACTCGAAACTAATTTCCAGCGACTTTTCAGGACCATATTTACTGAAAATATTTTTTCCCAAAGCTGTATGATTAACGGTTTGTGAGATATAGCCGGCGACCTCTCTTAATGGGACACCCGGTACAAGATAATTGGGCTCCCGCGAAAAATTCAGTTGTCTGAATAAACCATTTTCATGAAAATTGCTTGGATAGGACTGAAATTTATACGGACGGTAATGGAAATCTCGTTAAGTATACACGGAAGAAACCTATCCTATATACCGACGCCGTTCCTAAAGTATTTCCAAATTTACCGTCATATTTCTCAAAAATTCCGTACAAACGGAAACATTCAAGATTGAGAAAATTAGAAATTGAAGAGAAACAGATGAAGAGGTTGAAACTTATAAGGCAAAAGGAAGAAGAAGCAGATCAAATTAAAGATTTCTCGGCTTTGGTTAGTAACTTAAAAGCAAGAATCGACAGTAACGTTTGGTGCTCTTATAATACTGATCACTACTGTTTGATTTACCAGATAGATTGTGAAAGGGATAAAGTTCCAAAGATTAAGAAAAGTGTTCAAGTCAACAATAACCTGTCCGTGATAGTTTCTGTTGTAGCAAACATTTTGTTAAATAATTATAGTAAAATACTTCAATACGTACCAATGAGATTTCATCAAGTGCTGCAATTAAAAAACGCAAACTAACAATACGTGCGTAAATATGTATACTCGTACAAGATTATAGGCAATAGGTTCACGTATTAAAGTTAGAAATCAAATAAATGTTGTTAAGATTTCTACAGATTTTCATTTTAAATTACGAATGTCGCGTCGCGTTAAGCGGACATTTCACGGCGCTACCGGGCTTGTGGCGGGGAGAATGCGACGCTGCAAAGTCGCATGGTCGCGGCCTTCTTATAGGGGGCTATGACTACATAGATGAAATGTGTGGCATGTACAACCAACAATTACAATATGGGTGTTGATGTTATTTTTAAGAGCGGTTTGTTCACTGTTAAATTGTCCTAGCATAACACTACCATTATCAGCGGCTATGCCCAATAAATTTTCCTGCGGAATTGCACAGTCATCTAGAAGATTTTTTATGGCCTGATATAAGCCTTCCGCATTTGCCGCTTCCACTTCAATGAGATCTAGAAAAGCGTCATGAATCTTATTCTTAAAAAAATCTCACTGCTGCAACTATACATTTTTTAAGCTAATGTCTGTCGACTCATCAACAATCAAAGGGAATAGCACTTTTCTAATTACTCCTATAACACTAGCTTTTCCTGCAGGTTCTAATACTCTCAACATTATTTGTAATGATTTTTTTAGTTTTATTTTCAAAGTTCTGGCTACTTGTGAATCTGGAAAAGCTGAGGCACACAGTAACGGTAAATGATCCATTAAACGAAATGATAAATTATGTTCAGCTAAGAATCTGCGAGTTTAATTTCAGCGTCTTTTGTTTTTTTCATCAAAACGTATGTGATCCGGTGGCAATAAATTTGAAATTTGCTTTATACATTTTAACATGAAGAGTAGATTTTCCGTGACACTTAATGTGGTAAATCCCACCTATAATTTTCATATTACACACTTTGCAATAAATATCAGAAAATAGTTTCTCAATGAAGTTGAAGTCTGCGGCCAGGCAGTACTAAATGTTTGTTTGTAATTTTTCTACCTTGTTTTTTTTTTGTTTGAGAGGGTTCACCGATTGGTGTTTCATTCGGTGAAGCATAATCTTCCGCAACACTGTTGTCATTACCATTAGTATCCTGACTTGACTACATGAGTTATTTGCATCTGAATCTGAGTCAGTATTCATAGTTTCAGTTTCAACAGTAGATGTGGAAGGTACTACTTTAATTAGATATCTAAAACAAAGGTAAACGATGAGATGAAAAATCTCTGTTAAACTTATTTTACTAAATCCTTAACATGAATTATTGCAGCACATGTAGTGATGTGTAATCTATTACGGATTTTGTACTTAATCTGGGATAAATCAGGAAATATTCTCTCAGCACAAGCACAAGAATGTGGTAAAGTGAAAACATGCTTTACAACTTCCATTAAGTTTGGGAACATACGCTCATTGAACAAATTTCTTTTAGTGTTAACAAGAGACCAAAAAGTATTTAATTCAGTCTGAGAATATTTTTCTAACTGGAACACTTCAGGCAACAGCTGCCATTCGATATTCACCTGTTCAAGCAAATTTTGGGAAGATTGTTGAGATTTGTTTGAGATGAGGCAGATTGTTGATCAGCCCACTCGAACTACACCAACATCTTCTTCGTTGATTGATCTTTTTCTGTTACATGGGGCGCATGAGATTGTTGAAAGTGAAGTTATTCCTGCACCAAACAATTCCGATCATGATGTAATCTTTGCCAGACTGCGGGTTTGTTTAAATGTTTTCAATTCACCCAAATTTTGTAAATATAGGGATTTTAGAAGCTTTAATTACGACGCCTTTAAGAACGATTTGCAAATGTTGCCTCTGCATACGCTGTTTAGATTCCAAAATATCAACGATAAGGTAATGTTCCTGAATAAAATGCTTGTTTCAGTTATAGACAGACATATTCCAGTTACTGTCTCTAGGTGTACAAGACCCCTGCGCCCTGGATGACCGATAATATTAAGTTAATGATTTCGCTCCGTGATCGAGCTTTATTACGTACACGTGTGCCTGCTATTATAAAGTTCTTCGCAACTATGCTACCAGTGCAATTAAGAGGGAAAAGCGAGCATTTTTCGAATTTAAATTTTCAAACTGCTCTGTAAAGAGTATATGGTCATCGCTGAAAAGATTTGGCATTGTTAATTCTAGATCCCCTGATTCTATTATCAACTTTGCTGATGCGGAGAGTGTCAATAATTTCTTCATCGACTCTATTCCGCGTTCTGATGTTGACAGTGCTAACCTTTTATCTTTTTATAGCAGCAATACTATAAGCAGTGATATTTTAGAATTTACCTTGATCAATGAGTCTCAAGTTTTTAATATAATTGTTTCTCTATCTAGCAGTGCTGTTGGTAATGATAGATTAAATATAACTCTTATAAAATTATGCTGCCCTTTCATATTGCCGTATATTGTACATGTTGTGAACACCTGCATTCTTGATAACTCCGTACCAGCGGCATGGAAGAGTGCCTTGGTTCTACCTCTGCCAAAAGTGAAGCGTCCTACCGAATTAAAACATTTGCGTCCGATTAGTATATTATCAGTTATGTCCAAAATTCTAGAGAAAGTCATTTATTTACAATTGCAAGAACATTTAACTAAAGAGTCTGTCCTCCCTATAAATCAATCAGGCTTCCGGCCTGGGCATAGCTGCGCTACCGCGCTACTGTCTGTGACGGACGATATCTTAAGAGCACTGGACCAGGCTAAGTATGCTGCTTTGGTACTCTTGGATTTCACCAAGGCATTTGACACTCTTGATCATGATGTTTTGCTTTCTATCTTGGGTTACGTCGGTTTGGGTGACAACGCGATATCATTCTTCAGGAGTTACCTTTGTGGCAGATCCCAGTCAGTGTTGCTGAATGGTGAGACTTCACAGTCTCTCGCGATACATTCGGGTGTGCCGCAGGGATCGATTTTGGGCCCTCTTTTGTTTACCGTCTACACTTCTAATTTCATCAGCGCTCTGAAATATTGTAAATGCCACCTATGCGCTGACGATACGCAGATTTATGTTGATTTTCATCCCCGAGACATTCCCAATGCCTTTCGTAGGATTAACGAGGATCTGAATTAATTTGGTGTCATGTCTTCATTACACAAACTGGTTATAAATGAAAGTAAGTCAAATGTAATGGTTTTTGGTAATAAAACTTTAACTGCTGGATTACGTGCGAGTCTTCTTAATGTCGTTTTAAATGGTCAAATTATTCAGTATGCGGAATGTGTTAAAAGTTTAGGTATTAGGATTGACTGTGGATTAAGATTTGATTCGCATGTGAACCAGATTCTATCAGGAGCTTATGCCAGTTTAAAAACCATTTATCGTAGTCGTGAGTTTCTCAGCCAAAACCTAAAGATTATGTTGTGTGAGTCGTTGGTACTGTCAAGGTTGAACTTCTGTGACACACTTTATGGACCATGCATAACTTCTTTTAATAAAGCGAGGGTGGAGACCGTTCGGAATTCATGTCTTCGTCTCATTTACGGCATAAGACGCCGTCAGCATATCTCGCATAAGTTGGCTGAGGTGGGATGGTTGAATATGTCTAATAGACGTTTGTTGCATTCAGCTTGTTTGTTTCACAGCATTATATTGAATAAGTGTCCGCCATACCTTTATAATAAAATTGTGTTTCGCACGGATGTACATACCTTGAATATTAGGTTTAGGGGTGCCTTGTCACCACCTTTACACAGAACGGCACTGTTTACTAGAAGTTTTAGTTACCAAATCTATTCCGTATACAGTGTGTTTGATTTCATGTGTCACGGCTGATATCTAGGCTATTGTAAGAATTTCAAACTAATGTTATATATGAAAGTTGTTAGACACTTTATTTTCAATAATTTATCAAAATCAGAAAAACAAATGAGCTTCAAATAATTCAGATATAGCAGATATATTCAAAATGTAATGTACCCAGTAATATTACATATTCTAAATCTGTATGAAATTCCCTTTACAGTGATATATCACATGTCATATTTATGTAATCTATTAAAGACATAAATCGATAATTAAGAACCTACCAACAACTGCACCCTTACGCGACTTAGAGCTTCATTCGAAAGTGTAGGCGGTGAAAATAATGAAATTCGGATGTATGTCTCTACATGATACAATGTTACTTAAGACTAGCTTGACAACATAGACTATTCAACACAAACATGACATAGCAACAACACCAAGAAAGTAACAATAAATTAAGAGGCAAGTTAAGTTTAAAATTTAAGTTAATAAAATCTAAAGTTTTTGTTCGAAGTGACCTCCGTTGTTATGGAAATTAAGAATACACAGGAATTTACTCAATTAATTTGACCGTTCACGCGATAGAAATTCTTGTCAAAGCCTACTCTTTCGATCAAAACTCTAAGTCATGTAGACGTGCAGTTCTTACTTAATTATCGATTTGTGCCTTTAATTGATAGATAACTATGACGGGTGATATATCGTTGTAAAGGAAATTTCGTAAAGTTTTAGAACACGTAATAACACTATGTACGTTCCATTTAAAATTTTGAATGTATTTGCTATATCTGAATTATTTGATGCTCAATTGTTTTTCTGATTTTCATAAGTTATTGAAAACAAATTATCTCGCAACTTTCATATATAACATTTAATTGAAATTCTTTCAACAGCCGAGATATCTGCTGTGACACATAAAATCAAACACACTGTATAACTGCCTGCCATGTTCTATCAAAGATCTCACTCTTACAAAATTCAGAACTCGTTTGCGCTCGAAACTCTTTACTGATCAGTGCGTTCAGTTTGCTCATAAATATATTTTACCTGCATTATTAAATTATTATCAATCTTCATTTTCTTTCTTTCTTTATATCTTTCTTTCTTTCTTTCTTTCTTTCTTTCTTTCTTTTTTTTTCCTTCTTATATACGTTAAGTGGAAGAGCAGATGTACAATAAGTTGTGCATCTGAACTTCGCATAGTACCCCAAATGTATTTTTGTGTTCGTTATCATATTACATGTTATGTATTATTTTGGGATTAAAGTCGGTTATTGCTATTATTATTATTATTATTGATATGTTCTGAAATTGAGAATATTTCACCCCTTAAATTTTCAACAGTAAAATTGGATGCAAATTTAAAATGTGGATTTGCAAAATCAAATCGCTTTTTGATTTGTTTAAAAAATTCAATATAAAATTCAAGTGTGTTTATCCGAAAATTGTGCAATTGTGACATTTGAATATTATCAGACTTAAGAAAAGCATCAATTTTTACGCCATAATATATATCCTCCAAGGATTTGTAATTAGCAGGATTTTCTATATTAATTTTCAATACATCATGCCGGGTTGTTTTTAAAACTTCAGGTTTTATGAAACAGTAGAGAAAATGTTTATATAAATAAAGAATTCTGTCCAAAAGAATGGGTACTTTCGGCTGCTTATTCTGAAGTTCAACATTTACTTTTGTTATAACCTTCAAGGTAAATGATAAAAACAAGAAGTAAACTTTATATGTCCCATTTCTAAGGGCATTTAAAATTGTTTTTGCTGTCGGTAAATTATCTTCAAGCGCAACTTATATTTCCGGGGTGGAAATATGTATTTTTTAAAAAATACACGAATTATTTTAAGACAATTTACTTAAAATAACAAAAGTTTACAAGTTTGAGTAAACGTGTGAGCAAGCTCGAGGTGTAGAACTATACTGGAAAATACAATTGGAAAATATACAGAGTTGGATATGAATTTACAGACTCAGCAACTAAGTGTCTTAAGTCTAGGAAATAAACAAAGATATATTACGGTGCGGTTAAAATACCATGAAGCTTATATAATATAAAGATTAATTATGCATTTAAATGTACAGGGTTCGATTATATAACTCTTCCCCCCATAAGAAAAAAACATAAGGGTGAATCCCTTATTTTTTAAGTCCAATAGAGTCTAATGGAATTGTCACATTAGTTTCTCGCGATAACAACGCTTTCCTTCTTCGCACAATTATTTTGCAAATTACAAAACATGCTACACTGAACACAAACACATACAGTAGGATTGTCCACACACTCACGTTATCATGGTGCACGATTTTTGTTTGGATGGATTCCACTTCTTTCTTGTTGTGTTGTAGCTGTTGGATTATTGGGTTGAGACCATCTAATTCGACGTCTTCAAGGTGAATTGTTCTTTCTTCCGGCTCTCTTGATTTTTCTTTTAATTTCGTAAGTTCGATGTCCGGAACGTCAACCATTCTTTGTCTTTTGTTTGAATTTCGGTAGGACCGGAGTGTTTCTCCATTGATTTGGATACTACAACTTTCTGGTACTGTAATTAGATAACTTCCCTTTAAAGCTGAATTATCTTCGTTTTCTTCGCAATTTGTGTGTATTGTTGTCAAATTCGTTGTTACTACTATCCATTGATTTTCTGCAACTTTTTGAATTTTATTTTCTTTTGGGTTTATCAACATTTTGTTGCAATTTTTATAATTTTGTGTAAATGCCAATAGCTGTGGTGCACATGGGCTATTTTCTGTCAATGTTTTTGTGTTTCTTGCTTCGCAGATGTATTCGTTTGGTATAATTTCTTGGCATCCATCGTTGAACATTCCATACTTCTCTTTATTTAGGATAAGATATTTGGATTTTGGGATTATTGTCTGATAATGGGAATCATGGGCCATGGGTAAAGAAAACAGATGATAATAATTGTAATGTAAATTTTCCACTATTGGGATTTCTAGAATAAAAACTAGTTCTTTTGTTTTAACGTAACTCTTGATTTTGATTATTTTTTCATATAAAAGAACATTTTCTAAACTTAAATCGAAAGGTAATTTTCCTTTTGTGATTAAAGCATTAATATTTTGTAGTTCGTTCAGCAAGTCTTCTGGTTCAATAATTGAAGCATGTAAAGTGTTTAACTTAGCAAAGGTTATTGCGTTTTCTAAAGTACTTAAAATTTTACTGATTACTTGTAGTGCCATATTTAATTGTGAAAAAACAGTATTAAACAAAATTAGGGTGTAAACTTCTAATTCGTTCTTTTTTATTGCAGCATCTAATTGTTTTAGCCTGCTTTCCATTACTAACTGATTGTGAGATAATTTACTTATGGTTATATTAAATTTTTCAATAGTTTGGGTAGTTAATGAAATCTGTTGGCCTAATAACTTTTTTATTTGTTCTTGATTTCCGCTTAATTGATTAATCGCGTCATCATACTTTTGTGCGTCTTTTTGATCCAAATTTCCTGTGATTGCATTTATAATTTCACCTAAGCCATTGATTAAACCTCTCTTAAATCTATTTTGTTTTTGGGGTATTATTTGTTTAAATTGCTTGATGATTAGAGCTATAATGTGTTCTGTGATATATCGGTAGTTATGCATTTCGTTTACGAATACTTCTTCGTGATGTAACGAATTATTTAAGGCATGGTAATTTCTTTGTAAAACTTCAAATTTTTGTATTATTATGTCTGAATTTATTGTTTGAATTAATGACCAGTGATCTTTTGCATTTAGTGTTTTTCCTAACTTTATTGGTAGTATACCAGGGTTGTTCGTTATCTTCATGATGTCTATAGATTTTGGTTGTCCTCTGGTAAATTCGCTGATGAGGTTGATGGTCCATCTGTAATGATAGCATCATCATCATAAGGTTCTCAGTCCGAAGACTGGTTGGACGCGTACCTCCATTCTTTTCTATCCTGAGCTAACCTACGCATTTCCCTAAAAGTAGAACATCCCACCTCCCTAACTATTTGAGAGCAGTAGTCTAATCTAGGCCTACCCCTACCTCTCTTTATTCCTATCTCTGACTCTAGTATGTCGCGAACTATTCCTTCGTGTCTTAGAAGGTGTCCTACCATCCTATCTCTCCTACTCTTTATTGTTTTCCATACCTTTCGCCTTTCCCCAACTCTTTCTAATACTTCCCTATTGCTAACCTTATCTATCCACGGTATCTTCATCATGCGTCTGTAACACCACAGTTCAAACGCTTCTACTCTTTTTCTATCCGCTTCTCCTATTGTCCAAGTTTCGCACCCGTATAATGCCGTACTCCATACATACGACTTTAAGAGTCTCTTCCTAGTCTCTATATTAACCGTTCTCGAACATAACAGTTGTTTCTTTTTGTTAAACGCAACTCGGCCCTGCGCCATTCTTTGTTTTATATCTTTAGTGCTCCTACCGTCTTGGGTTATTTTACTTCCTAAGTAGCAGAAATCCGCGACCTCCTCTATCTTCTCATTTCCTATTTGTATTTCAATTTTAGTTCTATTTTCACTCCATCTACATACCAAAATTTTAGGTTTCTTTTTATTGATTTTCATGCCGTAGCCCTGTGTCAAAACTGCTTCCATTTCATTCAAAGCCGCTCCTAATTCTTCTTTGCTAGATGCTAACACTGCTATATCATCCGCAAATCTGAGCATGTTAATAGTTTGGCCCTGTACATTGATCCCTGAGGCTGTTCTTTCCTTAACAATATTAATCGCATCTTCGATATATAAGTTGAAAACTAGAGGTGACAATGCACATCCCTGTCTCACTCCCTTCCGGATATCTACTTCCCTTCGTTCCTGCTCACATTCTATAACTGCCTTTTGCTCTTTGTAGAGATTATGTATTATTCTTCTGTCCCTGTATTTCATCCCTACCTTTCTCAGCACTTCGAACATCTTCCCCCATTTTACGTTGTCGAAGGCTTTTTCTAAATCTACAAATCCTATATATACGCTCTTTCTCTTTTCTATCGTTTTTTCTATAATTACTCGTAAAGCTAGAATGGCCTCGCGCGTTCCTCTATTTCGTCTAAATCCGAACTGATCTTCTCCTAATATTTCTTCCGCCTTTTTCTCCATCCTTCTTTGCACAATTCTAGTTAAAATTTTTGACGCATGGGAAGTTAAACTGATAGTTCTAAAATTTTCGCATCTATCCGCGCCTTTCCTTTTTGGCAAAGCTACTATGATGTTTCGTTTGTAATCTTCTGGAATCTCGCCTGTCAGGTATATGTGACTAACTAATTTAAATAAACGATCTATTACCTCTTGACCTGCGCACTTTAAGATTTCTGCCTGCAAGCCATCTATACCTGGTGCTTTATTATTCCTTAAACTTTTTAGTGCTAGCTCAAACTCTTCTCTCATTATAGGACACCCTAGGTTATCCCCTTCTACACTGCTTTCACTTTCTAATATATCTTGCACTTCCTGTCCCGCATATAAGTTTCCTAAATATTCTTTCCACCTATCTGCCTTCTCCCCGCTTTCGATTAGGATATCTCCTGCCTCATTCCTAATGCTTTTGGTACTAGATCCAATTTCTCTAAAATTTCTCCTAATTATTTTATATGCTTCATCAGTCTTTCCTATTTCGAACTTATTTTCCACTTCTTTGCACTTATCGTCGATCCATTGCTCTTTCGCTTTCCTACATTTCCGAATGTAATGATAGCATGTCGTAAATTTTTGAGATGCACATATTTTTTGGTTTTATCATCTTCTATGACAGCTACATTATTTTTACTAATTTTCGTGATTGTATATGGTCCTAAGTTTCTTGCTGCGGTTTTTGCTCTTTTTGCTCGGTAATTTTTCTCATAAACCTTTGTTCCTACCTTAAATTGTTCTATGTTTGACTTTTCATTTCGTTTCTCTGCTACTCTTACTTTTTCTATGTCCATCTTTTCTTTAACCTTCCTGTATGTTAATTCTAACTTATCTCTATGTTCTTTAATATAATTTTGAAATGCTTGTTTTTCGTAATCAATGTCATAAGGGTTTTTATCATTAAAGTGTCCGAAAATTATTTCCATGGGTGTAAAATTTGTACTTGAATTTATTGTGTTATTATATGCTAAAAGGGCATATTTTACTAAAGTAGTTATAGGGTCTTTATGTTCTATTTTCATGATTCTAATGTGTTCTAGAATTGTGGAGTGTAATCTTTCGATTAAACCGTTTGTTATATCAATACTACTTTTTGATTGTAGCGGTATAGTTTGTCCAAATTTTGAAAAAGCGTCAAGTAAAGTTAAATAAATATTTCTTTCGATTGTAAATGTGTCCATGTGGATTTTTTGAAAAGGTCTTTTTGGGGTTTCTGTAATCATAATTGGGGTTACAGGTGGATGTCTATCATATTTTGCTTTTTTGCAAATTTCGCATTTGTTGATATAGGAACTTATTTCTTTCGCCATGTTTATAAAATAGTACTTCTTTTGTATTCGTTTAAAGGTTTCATTGATACCTCTGTGATTTGTTTTTGATTCATGATGGTTTCTGATTAAGTTACATATCTCGTCTTTATCTGTAATTTCTTTGAGGTTCATTGTGCATTTAATTAATTCAGGGCCTTTGTTATCAAATAGTTGTGTGTATATGCGACTTAAAGTTATGAATAAGCTTTCATTTTCAATGTATAAATAATATTTCTTCTTCGCAGCGGTAAATTGTTTCATGAAGTTGATAATTTGTTGTTCATTGTTATATTTTGTAAACTGTGCATAAATTTTTATGTGACCATCTTCTTTGATTACTTTAACTTCTTTTGGAGATGTAAAAACTTGTGAAATAAAAATTTGAATAGGTTTACTGTTAATTGGTTCTTCTAAAATTCTAATCGTTCCTATTGGTTCTTGATTTATTGCTGAATGTACTGTTTCCAAATTTTCATCGTCTTCTAATAATTCTTGTACATCTTCTGGGTTTAGTCTTCTTAATGCTTCTTCTACGATGTCTCTTAGGTTATCATCTAAATCTGTCTGATCTGCTTGTACTGCGATTGATTCATTTTCTATAGCATTTAACTGAATTCTTGACAAAGCGTCTGCGTTCGTATTATACTTTCCTTTCTTGTACTCTATCTCGTAGTCATATTCTTCTAATCGAATTTTCCAGCGTTGTAATTTTGTGTTCGGATCTTTTAGTTTAAATAGCCATGCAAGTGGTCGATGGTCTGTGTATACAATAAATTTGTTGCCATAAAGATATGGACGGAAATATTTCACTGCCCATACAATAGCTAAGAGTTCTTTTTCTATCGTACTGTACTTTGTTTCTGAGTCGCTAAGTGTCCTAGACGCATAGCAAATGGGTTTATCTTTGCCAATTTCTCCTTGTGACAGAACTGCTCCTAATGCAACATTAGATGCGTCTGTTGTTATAATGAACTTTTTTGAAAAATCTGGGTATTGTAAAATTGGGTGGTTCACTAACAATTTTTTACAAGTTTCAAATGATTTAATAAATTCGGAATTTTGTTCTATCTTCGCACCTTTTTTTAGGCATTTCGTAAGAGGTTTCGTAATATGGGCCATATCTTTAATAAATTTGCGATAATATCCGACGAGTCCTAAAAAGCTCTTAATCTCTTTTCTTGTTTTTGGAATCGGGTAATTTACTACTGCTGAAATTTTGTCCGGGTTGGGTAATACTCCTTTTGGTGTTACTACATGTCCTAGAAATTTAACTTCTTGTCTTAAAAATTCGCTTTTGTCCATTTGTATTTTAAAGTTGGCTTTTCTTAGTCTTTCGAAAACACTTCTTAACTTTTCTAGATGTTCTTGCAGTGATACTGAGTATACTATGATGTCATCCATGTATACGATGCATTTTTCATTTTGTATTCCTCGCAATATGTTGTCCATTACTCTCTGAAACGTACTCGGTGAGTTTTTCAAACCGAAGGGCATTCTTTTATATTCGTAATGTCCTCGTGGTGTACTGAAAGCTGTTTTACTGATATCTCTTTCATCCATTTCTATTTGGTAAAATCCTGATGCTAGATCTAATCTACTGAAATAATGACACCTGCCTAATTTGTCCAAAATATCTGCGATGTTTGGGAGTGGATACTTGTCATCTATGCTCTTCTCATTCAATTTTCGATAATCAATTACCATTCTATACTTTCTCTTTCCTGATGCGTCTTCTTTTTTCGGTACTATAATTACTGGGCTACTCCAAGGGCTGTTTGACGGTCTGATAATGTCTTGTTCTAACATTTTTTCTACTTGACGTTCGGCTTCTTTCTGATTTTCATACGGTAAACGATATGGTTTCCTAAATATTGGAATTTCGTCTGTGGTTTGAATACGATGTTTAATTTCATTGGTAAATGATAATGGTAATTCTTCGTGATGGAAAATATCTCTAAATTCGAAACAAAGTTTCCTAATTGCACTTTTTTCTTCATAGTTCATATGATCTAACCTTAAATTTTTCATATTTTCTTTAAGTAATTTATCTTGTTCTTGTTCTACATTCTCTAAAATATTAATATCAATTGTTTCTAAATTACCGACTTCAGTGATATTCAATGGTTCTTTTAATTGAATTTCTGCATTTTCTTCGTTTATGTTTAAAATTGAAACGTAAGCAAAATTGTTTTTTATGTTAACCAAAGATGAAGGAATTTCTACTCCTGGTTTTAACTCTGTGTATTCTATAATACCTTGTGTTTTAGTTGAATTTACTGGAACTTTAATTATTTGATTTGTTCTTGCGTCAATATTTATATGATAACAGGAATTATTTGTTTTTTCAAAATAAATTGGTATTTCACTAAATTTTGTTTTTAACAAATTATTTTTGATATCTATGGTAGCTTCTAAACGTTTTAATAAATCTATACCTATAAGTCCATTATATTTACTGTTAAAATCAAAGATACAAAATTTATGATACATTTTTGTGTTGAAAATTTTTGGTAAGAGTATTTCTGCGATATATTTATGTAAAGTGGTTCTATGTGCTGTTCTAATTTGGAAAGGTTCTTCAATTACATAATTTGTATAAAATTCTTTTGCTGTTTCAGGATTTATTAAGGTTCTGGACGATCCTGTGTCGATTAAAAATTTTAAATTTAATTTGGGAATTATTATATAAGGTAATACATTTATATTTACATTATTTAAATCTATTATGTTAGGTTCTCGAAGTCTGGAGTGTTGTGAAAATCCTGATTTTGATCTTCAACTACGTCATCTTGATAGTAGGGTTGTTGTTCAGTTTCTTGGTAATATTGTTCTTCGTAATTTTCTCGGGAATAAATTGGTTCCTCTTCCTCCGTTTCGTGGTGGAATAGTTCTTCGGATACGAAAGTTCTTCGTGGTTGCTGTTGCGACTAGAACTGTGGTTGTGGTCTTACCTGAGTACTGGGTTGTAATTTTGGTTGAGGTCTGCTTTGCAATGGTAGTTGATTTGGGATTCTTCTTGTATTTCCTGAACTTGTGTCCATTGGTTCTGGTACATACGGTCTCTGTCTGATAGATGGTATTTGCAATCGTTGATTGTTGAAATTTCGTTGCACAAACTGATTCTGATTTTGAAAACCGAAATTGTTTTGTCTTGGTTTTCATTGATTTTGATTGTTAAAAAATGGTCTTTGTTGAAATTGGTTATTTGCGAATGGTCCCTGATTTGTATTTATTGGTCTCTGCCAAAATTGATTTGACGGATTGAATATTTGCCTAACAGTTGGAAACTGTGGAGCAAAATTTTGCGCGTGAGCAGCTGGTCTACTCGCTTGAAATTTTTGTGTAGGTTTGAAATTTCGATTGCTACCTAATCCAGAATGCATTGATCTATCTCTATAATAATTTACATTTTCTTCCTCTACCACAAAATTCATTGCACACTCTAGGTCTAAAGGACCCTTAATTCTAATTTTATCTGACAATTTTTCAGGTAAAGCATTTAAATAAGCGTCTAACGATAATTCGTCATACATAGTTTGTTTCATCATTCTCACTTCCGCTACTGGTTCCTCTAATTTCAGCTTTGTTAAAATTAAACTGCGAATATCTTGTATTCTCATACCTAACATATAAGGTGTTTCGTTTCTTTCTAATCTAATGTTCATTAAATCTCTAACTAAACATTTAATGTTCCTTTGATCTCCAAAGTAGGAAATCAAAAGATTTTTTATTGAAAGCCACGTAGTAGCTTCTTCGCGACTACCTATTAAAGTTAAGGCACGACCCTCTAACTTATTGATCAAAATTCTCAATAACCATTCATTATTTTCTGGTTGCTGAACATTAACAAATGTTTGTAAAAATCTTTCGCAAGCTGAAATAAAGATGCCCAATGTGGCTTGATCACCATTAAAATTGGGTATGGCATCTACGTAAATTTTGTTTATATTTAAAGCATTTGCCACGGGATTTGCCATGACTGACTTGTTGAAGGAATTACTTATTTTATTTTTACTTTCAATGTTATCTTGACTTATGGTCAACTTATTCACTTTATCAATTATTTCATCTACAATGTCATTCATAAAAAAAGGAAAAAGCAAAGGACTTACAGAACTAGGATTAACTTCATTTGTTGCTGGCACAATGCAGCTTCTTTACAGTTGGATCGATTGAAGATGCCTCCTGTTGACTAGCAGTTGAGGGTGGATCGAAGTTGGATCTTCCCTGGTGATTTTTGATGTTCTTGACCAAATTAAGTGTTGAAACACACGAACACGACCGAAAACGATTTTTAGTTTTAGGGTGAACTTTTGATCATCCGTTGCGACTGCGCCACTTATATTTCCGGGGTGGAAATATGTATTTTTTAAAAAATACACGAATTATTTTAAGACAATTTACTTAAAATAACAAAAGTTTACAAGTTTGAGTAAACGTGTGAGCAAGCTCGAGGTGTAGAACTATACTGGAAAATACAATTGGAAAATATACAGAGTTGGATATGAATTTACAGACTCAGCAACTAAGTGTCTTAAGTCTAGGAAATAAACAAAGATATATTACGGTGCGGTTAAAATACCATGAAGCTTATATAATATAAAGATTAATTATGCATTTAAATGTACAGGGTTCGATTATATAACTCGCAGCACGCTGAAAGAACAATATTAGCGAATTCCAATGTTCTAAAATTCTGTTAGTTAGGGGCAAGTAGGGTAAATACGGCCACTTAAAGTAATTATTTTAATAAGTCGAAAATAAAACGAAATATAAATATTTTTTTATTTTAAATGAAAGCTTATAGGTTTATAAGATACGAAAAATAAAACAAATAAATATCATTGTTAATAAGAGAAATAAAAACTGAAATCCAAACATTTACAAAGTCAGTATTACCCGACGGTATCGGAAAATGCCGGCCTTGCCTTGCTGGTGGGTAATACCGACCTACCACTTTCTAGTGACAATTGTCACATTTGTATCCATTAGCTTGTTCACTATCAGTGCATGCTGCATGTACCCAGTTTCCGCAATTATTGCAGCAATACCATAGCTCACCATCTTTACCAAATTCGTTGCAGAAAAAGCAAACATGTTCTTGCACGTCGCATTCTGTATAAACTCGCGGTTTCTTTGAGTTGGAATCGGTGTCCTTGCTTGCTTTTGTTAAACGTTTTCTTAAAGTCTTTCTTTTGCTAACTTCTTCCCTGTTCTTTCTTTTTCTTTCCCATTCTTCCAGGTCAACTTTGTTGGGAGTGGCGTTAAAAACAATCGAATCTATACATTACAGTCATGTCATTTCTGTAATCTTCATCATCAGATAGTTCTACTAAGTCGGCACTTTTGTCGGAATCTGTAGAGCTGCTCAATGTTTGCTTTTTATTCCGCAAAACTGGTGGTTTCTGTTGAAGACCTGATGTAGACGGCATATTTCTGTCTTCCGGTGGAGTAACATTGCCAGGAATGGAAGAATTTTCATTGAAAGCTTCATCAGGTACTGCGAATGCTTCTTCAGAAAATATATTCTTATCAAAAGGGAATATTCCTGTGGACCGAAAGCCTTTAACTGCTTTTTCCATAGTAGCTACACGGTTGTAAGCTTTAGTAAACAAAGATGCCACGTTCTCTTGCAATATTTTTCATAAGACTACCTTCAAGAAGGCACCACATTCCTGATTGTAGGCATTTTTCAGCGGCCTGGAAAAGGTTACATCGAGGGGTTGCATCCTGTGAGATGCGTATGGAGGAAGAGACACGACAACAATGCCGTTTTCCTTACAAAAATTGAAAGTTTTCGAAGTTGTGTGAAGCGGTTATCCATAATGAGTAGTATAGGGTTGGCAATGGTGCAATTAGCATGTTTAGAGAAATGAACTAACCAGTCAGAAAATATATCCTCCGTCATCCAGCCGGATTATGAGCATTTGTAAATTGACCCAGGTGGCCCATCTTTGCATAAATGTGGTGGTAAACGTTGTCTTGGAAAAATAAATAATGGTGGAATGTAGTTTCCTGAAGCGCTCATTGCACATGCCACCGTAATAGTTTTACCCCTTTCTCCGCTTGTTATGGCACCTAACCGTCTCATTTTCTTTGGGGCCAACACCTTTTGCGGAACGTGAACATTGGTTACGCCGGTTTCATCCACATTATATATATAATTATAATTATAATTATAATTCTAATTCTCAGGTGTCGGTATTACAGTTTCTCTCATTATGACATTTATTGACTTATTTCTCTTTTTTTTAGTTTATTACAAGATTAACAGTTGGCTGTTGTCAAGACAGAACGACATAGACTTGACATTGCAGTTTTTTCAAGTTTAGCAGTTGGCAGTTGTCAAGAATTCTTGGATATTGATTGATTTATTTTTTCTGTTCTGATATTTCACTTGAAGGTTTTTTCAATTGAATTTATTGTTTTTTCCCGAATTGGTTTTCTTTAAATTCATTGTTTTTTCCCTTCAAGGTACGAGGTATTCGAATTTCCTTTGCGTTTTCTTATGCCCCGTACGTAAATACTGAAATTCAGTTATCTAGTTAACATGTTTCATGGATATCATTATTTTTTGTATTGTTTTATCAATTTTAGTTTCCTTGTCAACTGTCATAATAATTTGTTTACAATTTTATTTACCATTTCTGATGATGAGATCGTTTGTGAATCTTGAAACCGGTCAATAAAATAATTTATTATACTTATTGGTAGTACGCATAGTAATTTTCTATTTCATCATGGATTTCTACCAAATAGTCAAGACAGAAAATATTAACTACATTTCTTTTTAGGATGGATACGTTCAAAATTATAACCTTCGTTAAACGAGGTTCATCTTCAACTAGCTACAGCTATGTTCCCCATAAGTGGGAGAAAAATGGTATTGCTTATTGGCCAAAAACCAACGTTACGGGCCTCAGGCAAGATGCTACTAGCAAACCTGGACAGGATTGGCTACAATACAAGTGCCGCGTAAAGAAGCTGGACATTCAAGGCTTGGAAGAAGCTGAGCTGTGGGAGGAGGAATTTGTTAATGCCTCAAGTACAGATGTTGAAGATAGGTTGGTTTTCATAACTTTTTAAGCCAACTCCATGCAAATAATTTTTTTGTTTATTTGGTAGTTTGAGAATTAATCATAAACAATTGGAGAAAAATAATGAAAAGAACTGTTAGAGGAAAACAATAATAAGACTGGAACCATAGGTACCTTATTTGCGAAAATAAATTCGCAGCAACCAGACCCAGAGCCTGTTATAATTTTAAATAATGAACCGGCTCCTAAAGAAAACATGACGATGAACCCACTAGTAGATGTGACAAGTGACTTTGAACTATGTAAGTATCGTGCTTTTTGAAATCTATGATTAATTCCATGTTTTTTATCCTATTTGGGACACCCTCACCCTATACAGGATTTTCTAAATTATTAAGTGGCACTATTGCTAACTTTGTTATTATTGGAGCTACGATTTAGTTCAAATGGGGAAAGAATGAGTATTTCTTATGGTGAAATGATGGTGAAATTAGAAAAACAATTGAACATCGCATTCAGGAGTTATTGATAAAATTGTTTGTTTTTGAATTTTAACACCCTGTTTGTTGTAACATATTTTGAAACAGAAAAATTCTTAGACAAGAAAGCCTTAATTAATGATTGTGTTAAAATTTTAAATGGATAAGTTTTGAGTCTGTAAAACATTGCTTTGGCTTAGCGTAGGTATGTATAATAGCGTAAAATGTGCAGTGTTTCCACTACGCAAAACTCCTCTTGTTTATATGATGTTTCTCTTTTGAAATATATGACCATATACAGGATATTCCATTAAAAAAATGGTTATTTTTATCAGTAACTCGTGAATGCGATGTTCAGTTTTTCTAATGTCACCATCGCAATCACTGCAAACAATATGAATTCTTTTCCCATTTAAGCGAAATCGTAGCAAGTTGGCAATAGTGTTCCACACCAGGTGTCTGCTTTTTTTACGGGCAAACTGCTTGAGTCAAGACTTTGGGAAAAAAGTTTAAAAAACCAAATTGCATGTAATGAATCTCATGAAAATATTTTCACTTTTAACAGAACAACTTCTGCCGAGATAACAGGGAGTGGAGGTGTGTTTCTTCGAAATTTAAAATAGAAAGGGGGTCGTCTTCTACATCGCTAAAAAGCTAAGGGCAACAAGCAAATTTTGTCTAAAAAATTTTGTAAATGCTTGAATCGTTTCAAAGTGGCTGCCAAATTGAAAGATATGCGGATGGTTGATATTAAAATTTATATTTCACAAGCAACAACGAGGAAGAAACCTATGCGGGTTGTTAGCTGCAATGGAAAGGATTCTTGGAATTATATATTTTTTCAATTGCAACAAACTTCATTATTGTTTTTCATTTCGCCTCCATTTTGAAACGGTTGGAGCAATGAAAAACATTTTTAGACAAAAGTTGTTCACTTTTCCTATACTTACCTTTTTAGCAATGTATAACATGACCACCCTTTCTATTTGAAACACATCACCTCCCATTATCTCGTATGAGTGTTAAAGTGAAAATATTTACACGGGATGCTTCACAAGCGATTTGATTATTAATAATTTTTTCGCAAAGTCGTAACTCAAGCAGTTCGCTTGTAAAAGATTGTGGACACCCGGTCTGGAACACTCCGTACATTAGTCTCTAATTTAATATTGTTTGTTATAGTGCGCAGTGATATTAAAACTATCATAACAAATCAGCAAAGGTTATCTGAACAAGTAACATCTGGATTCCTTCATATGCAAGCAACAAACGACAGCTTCTATAAGATGTTAAGAGACCTTCGAAACAGAAATGAAACTTCCAATCTTGAGGAGCCAAATAAAACTAATTTTGGGGAAATGTTTCAGTTTCCTCTAAATACCGAGGAGGATATTATGAATTTCAACAGAGAAATAGAAAAAAATACTGAATTTAAAAACCATTTGGTAAGTGTTTGATATATTTCTGTCAGATACCTACTTTAGATATGGTCATTTATGCAGCATATTTTTTTTATGCAAAGTTTTCCCTCCCAGTACCTGGAGCCGACCTAATTACGGTAGCATATTAATTAGTTCATTTACCTTTTTCACATGGCAACCTGACAACGAATTGTGATGCGGTGGAAGCCTGGCAGGGTACTGAACCAGTGTGTAGTGGGATCGGATTCTGCTTTGGATGCATTTTTGTCTTTTTAGTAGCTAAACTATCTTTCAACTTCTGTTCAGTTCTGTGCCAGGTTTTCGACAAGCGGAGGGCCGAAATTATCAACTCAACCATTTTTTACAGGATTTTATGTCAACTCCTTATACAGGGAGGGTTGCCAGTGTTTTTAAATCAGCAAGTTCATTAATATTAAGATTTATTTATCGAGTTAAAATATATCCATTTAGGGTAAACGTGGTATAGATGCTCTACGTGCATAGATGCCCAAGCTCCATTATTTGAGATTACCGCGAAACATAATATAAGTAGCGCCATCTACTTCCTACCTATGGTTCACTCTTCCCACAGTTTCACTCGTGCTGCAGGAAGAAGGGCTTGTCTTACAAGTTTTTAAACTATCCAGTAGCTGTAAGGTAAGTGACACGCTTAATCTAATTTTAGAGAATATCATGTGTAGTTACGATAAGTTCTCACTGCATGCCAATTAGTACCAAACGTGTCACTTAAGGTTTACTTGAAAGAAGATGAGCTAGGTTATGTCACAAATGATTAGTTTCCCGCCTAATATATTGATAGTTCCAAATTTTGTGGTTGGGCATCTATCCCATTCTAAAAATATGATCGGGGATTGATGCCCATGTTAACAACGAGCTTAGATGCCCATTTAGTTGCCTGCTCTTTTTATTGGTACCTATTGCCTACCTTGTTTCAAGATGAGTATCTTTACAGAAAAATGCCAAGAAAATATCAAAGATTTTCACAAAGAGCGTCTTGGTCTGTTGAAGACTTAGAAAATGCGATGCGGGCAATATCTGAAAAATCTTTAAGTATAAATAAGGCTAGTAAGCTTTATAAAATACCCAACAGAACACTAAGGAGACGCATCAAAAACAAAGTTACCGCAAAAAAAACTTTAGGGAAACACCCTGGGTTGGGGTTTGATAACGAGAAACGTCTAGTTTCCCACATTATGAGGCTCCAAAAAGCCGGATTCGCACCAACTCCGAGCACAGTACGTAGTATTGCATATAGCTTTGCGAAATCAATTGGCAAGGACAATATTTTTGGTCCCCGAGGTGCTGAAAAGCAACGTGCTGGAGAACATTGGTTCCGATCCTTTATGGACAGATGTGCAGAGTTGTCGATCAGAAAAAGCGAGGGACTGTCTCTCGCTAGAGCGCAAGGGATGAATAGGGTTGAAGTGAACCAATTTTATGATTTGTTGCATGATACGTTAGAAGCATATAATTTACAAGATCATCCAAATAAAATATTTAATATGGACGAAACCGGAATTCAATTAATTAATAATCCTGGAAAGGTCGTAGCTGCAAAGGGCACTAAATGTGTGCACACATTAACACCGAAAGAAAGAGGCGAAAATATTTCTCTAGTTGCGTGTGTTAATGCAGAAGGTGTATTCCTACCACCAGTTTTAATTATGAAAGGCGTTCGGAAGTTTAACAATAGACTAGATGGGTTGCCTCCAGGATCCGAAATATGAATAAAAAGTCATCATACATTACTGCAGAACTATTTTTACAGTGGATGAAAGGCATTTTTATTCCTCGTAAGCCTGAAGGATATGTGCTTCTAATTTTAGATGGCCACGCATCACATTGCCATAATTTTGACATGCTGAAAGTGGCTGAAGACAACAATATTATTATTTTGTGTTTGCCTAGCCATACTACTCAGGCACTGCAACCGCTAGATCGATCATTTTTCAAACCTTTGAAAGAATATTACAGACAGGAAGCACACGACTGGATGTTCACAAATAAAGAAAGAACTATAACCAGGGATGTTATTGGTAAATTAGTTGGCAACGCTTGGAAAAGAGCTGCTTCTGCAGCAATTGGTATTTCTGGATTCTTAGCTACTGGAATTTACCCATTCAATAGAAATATTGTACCGGACTACTTTTTTCAAATTGCTGATCAACAAATTTCAGGTAGAATAATTGGACTGCAATTCTTCTCGTGTTTCAGTAATTAATTAGTTAATTAAATTTCAGGTACTACAGAAAATCATGCTGTAACACAAGAGTTTTTGGACAATGACGACAATTATATGTTTTTATTTGATGACCCCGAGTCGAGTAATAACAAAACAACTTCCAATAATAATTTTGAAGAAGGAACATTAAATGGAGTAAATGTTATGGTCCCTAGTGCTTCGCAAAATTATTGTAATGTAGAAACACCTTCAAAATTTTTGCACGACATTGCACCAGTTCCTGTAATACCTGTTAACCAATCAAAAAGGAAGCAACATGCCAAAATTTTAATTCATGATATTCAAATTATTAAACCTAAAATAACAAAGAATAACGAAATTCAAAGTGCAAGCAGGAAACGCATAAATTTACCAAAAAGCGGACAATCTAAAGAAAGTAAGGAATTGAAATTCAATAAAGTAGAAACAAAAGGAAGTAACGATGATGCAAGTACAAGCAGGAAAAGAACAAGTATGCTAAAGAGCGGGAAAGTTAAAGAAGAAAAGAAATTAAAATCCAATTACGTAGAAGCAAAAGAAGATAACGATGAAGCGTGTGTTGAATGTTTAGAAAACTATTTCCGAACCACCGAAGTGGTTGATTGGATCCGCTGCATTGATTGTATGAAATGGTTACATGAAAATTGCACAATGTACAATGATCGCTGTAACACCTGTGGAAAAATTGAGAAACGTAAAAAAATAGTAGCGAGCAGCAAGAAAAAAATTACATAGTTTGTAGATCCGTCATGCAAATCAGATTTAATATATTTAGTTATACTCATAATAACATTTAAGAGTTTGTTTTTGTTCATGTTTGCCTAGTAAATTGTTCGAAAATTATTTGTGTTTTATTTACCTGTAGATATAGGTAATAGGTACTAGTCATCTGATCCGCAAATTTCAGATTGCCATCTATCACATGGGGTGGTCATCTATGCTCCTTACTAATAGCAACTATCCCATGCAATAGGCAACTATCCTCAAAATGTAAAGGAGTAAAGAATATGTATTTCTTTTAAAATTACGATAGTTGTATGTCAAATTAATCGTTATGATTACATAATTTGCATACACCCATCGTGTTCGACGGTTATCGCTTTCCTTGCGTTCATTATATTCTGATCAAGCCGAATCTTACTTAAGCTGGGCATCTATACCATGTTTACCCTACTTCCAGATGAAGACGTACAGCACCATCGGGGGAACAGAAGGAAAAGAAGAGGGAAAAATTGTAGCAAAGAAATTATTGGGAATTTTATTTACCAAATACATTTTAACAAAGTATTCCTGGACAGGCTATCCCGAACTCCAAGTCTTCCAAAAAAGAAGGCTTTTCAAGTTATGGGGGGTATAATTTCTTTATTTAATGACTTGCTAATTGCTGCAGACTCCCACTGGTCCATTACAAAAACCGAGAAGTTTTTTAAGTGGCATACTCTAAAACATGCTCGGCAAATGAATGATGCGTTTCAGAGAAAACAGAAGAAAAATGCTGATAAAAGTAATGATGATACTCAAGATGATGACGAGACTCAAGAAGACAATGATGCCAAAGAAATTGAAAATAAAATAATAAACTAAGAACAATAATTTTATAGGTATAAGTATTCTGATACTTTATTCCTTACCAGTACTCAACCGTCTTATATTTTAGATCATGGATGGAGCTGAAGATAGAGATCACCTATTTCATTTTATGAATTAACTTTAAAAGAATGTAACTTTTATTAATATAAGTTTATTTGATAAAAATAGTGTTTACATTTTAATCTTACAGTCTAAAGTATGTAACACGGGGAAAAATACAAACTCATCATGATATGGTATACAGTATAATTTACACTTTATTTCACTTAAAGAATACAATTTTGGGGTTGCAGTTTTACATGTATATTTTGTGTGTCCGAAGGACACTTTTTCAACTGCTTTTGAGGCAAAAATATTAAGTTGAGACGAGGTAAAAGGTTTGTGAAAGAAATCGTACTTTTGTTCAATTCTTGATCCATATACATGAATTACATCTTTGTGGTAAGTTGCATTTAACATTAAAACAATATCTCCATATTTTGTCATAAAGTAGTTGTTTTTATTATCTACAGATAAAACAAAATTTTCCTCTAAATGTAACTGCTTGTATACATGTGTACATTCTGGCAACTCCTGTTCTTTCTTTAACATCTCGTTCTTAACATAGATTCCACGTCTTTCTTTGCTCTTTGTAGTATTTAGGATCGATAATTCTATAATACGTTTACTAATTTGACTCAAAGGTAGATTTCCATGGCGAACCAATGACTTTAAATGACCAAGGTAATTTTCGAATGGATATGAACTAATTCCTGGTAAAGTACCGAACTTTTTAACATCTTCTACAACATGACATAAATTATGGACATTACTACTTATGGAATCAATACCATAAATTTCAATAAATTTCTCAATATAATCCTGTAATAGTATCTGAGCAATATCTATATATTTTATATACTCTTCACAAGATAATATGGTTACTGCACAGCTTAAAGTTAAAAAGTGTTCATAAACTTCTGATGGCAAGAAGTCTTTTCAAACGACAGGACCCAGATAAAGCAAGAACGTTCTGTATTCAGAACCCTTCCAGAATTTTAATGATTTAACACTTCTAATGGCACGTTGGATGTCCATTGGCCTAATCTTATTACAGATTTCTAGCATTTCAGATAACATATCTGCTTGAGTTTTTGACAACTTCGTACGGAAATTGTAACTTCCTTCACGCCAACCATACAAGCATCTTCGCATAATACCTAAATAAGAATTTTTACGTACTAAATAAAAATATTATAATAATAACCCTTACCCAAATCAAAAAGATGAAGCGAATCGGCAATTATAAAATCATCTACCATGTCAATAGGTAACTCCACAAGAGGTGTGCTGCTTTTATGATGATCTTCATCGATTTGCCTTCGAAAACTTTCATCTGTTCTCCTAGGACAGTGGATTCTTGGGTAACTCATATGTCTTCCCTTTTTGTCCCACTCTCCGACAACAGTGCATTTTATACAGCTACCATTTTCTGCATTTGATCCCGGTGTTCCTGTAGGTATAATACAATAATTAGAGTAATAAATGCTTTATAAATTTGTAAATTATATAAAATTAAAATACTGTAGGAGTAGGTACTAACCTTTTATGAAACTTCTGGCTTGTGTATCACAAATGAAACATTTTATTCGAACATAAACTTTCTGTTTTTTCACAATTAAACCAGTATTCAAAATTTCCTTCAATTCCAGTACAAATTTTTCGAAATACATTTGTAATGGTGGTTTGCTCTCTCCATGATAAATTGCAGCTACCAATGGTTGCATTTCTGGGAATTCGTCTATTATAAATAATATAGGCCAAAATTGATGAGATGAACTATCGAATGGTGAAATTCCATCAATATTAAATTTTAGCGAAATAGAATCTGGTATAGTCAGAACATCTCCTAAATAATTCTCTAAATTATTCTGGATTCCATTAAACCAAAATTTTCCTGACCCCATAACTGATGTTTCAATAATAGGTGGCGTTTTCAAAAGTGTTCGACCATCTTTTGGAATTCCGGTCAAGCCACGGGCCCTCAGTATCGTTAATAAATCAGTTACAGCGGTTAATGTTACTCTGTGTGATAATGCCCACATTCTAAGGTGATCTAGTAGGCAAATTTTGTCATTTAGTTCTTCCTCATTTATTTTATCGAATAAATCTTCTTCTGGAATATTATTTTCATCGAATTCATCATCACCAAATATATTATAGTCCAAACACAAAGGAGTACCATTATCTGAATTGGTAGTGTTACTTTCCTCTTGCAAACATTGGCTTTCACCATCTCCTTCAATGTTTTTAGCCAAAGATCCATCATTGTGCACTGTGTGAATACATTTTTCTCGTCCAGCTATTTTTTTAACTATTCTATAATAGCTAGAAGTATGCCTATATGGTTTGAACCTTTTTTGTTGCCGTGAACTCTGCATTTTGAGAAACGCCAAATCAGGATGATTTTAGGTTAGGTTCACTATTCACCATAGAAATAGAACACTTTATTTTATAAACAGTCTCCTCTGTCTGTGAAACAATCCTTTAAGTTTAAAATTGGGCTATTCTACTTTTAATCAAATTTTGATTGCCATTTTATTTGCCCTACTAACCTGAATTTCTTGTAAGAAATTTATTCCAGTAAAACAGACCTCTTGGTTATTAAAAAGCATATATTTTAGGTAAATAAATGTCTAAATTATTCGCTATTACCTTATAGTCTGAAAAAGGTAAGAAATAAGCAATTTTTAATCTCATAAATTGTCTACTAGGTTGAGGAATTAATAAGTTATTTGACAGGAAACATTTACTCAAAATTTTCCAGTAATACTTCCTAAAAATTACTTATACCTCAAAGGCACTTTTGAGGGAAGGCAAAAAGCCTTCATGGAATTTTTAACCTTGAAGGCATTTCTTAGGAAATTATCAAGTTCCTTTTTACCTGACATGATGACTTTATAGGCAAGGACAATATACCAACTTTTTTTAAGTAAAAAATATATAGTTTGTAACCTAAATATAAACTAGAAAGACATTCTGACTTGAAAGAATAAAATTATATCAAAATTAAGTTATTTCTGACTTTGTTAGGTCCCTATGTCCTCGCACGTGGTAAATACGGCTTATTATGTTGGTTGCAGCAATATTCCTTCGATGTAATATACCGAAAAGGGGCCCTAAACCAAGTTGCGGATGCTCTTTCGAGATCTCCAGGGATCCCGGAAGATGTGGCAGTGATAGCCCGTGAAGAAGATTGTACCTGGCTTCGTAAACTCCGGAGGAAAATTACTAAATCTCCAGACAAATTTCCGGAGTACCGACTCAGCAGGGGAAAAATATTTAAATGTTTTCCAGATGTTTTTACAGAACGCGCCGCTAAAGGACGTACCGACCGCTGGGTATGGCGTGCGCCAGAGCATCACCGTAAGCAAGTCCTTAGGGAATGTCTTGATGAGCCAGCTGCTGGACATTTGGGTGTCGCAGACATTCTACCGAGTTTCTAAAAATTATCATTGGCCCGGGATGTACCGTGATATAAAGAAACACATCCGAAAATGCCAAAACTGCCAGTGCTACAAAGTGCCTCAGCAGCAGCCCCTAGGAAAAATGAATTTTTCTAGGCCGACCGTCCCCTGGGATATAGTGAGTACCGACCTCATTGGACCGTTACCCCGCTCCGTGAAGGGGAATATGTTTTTAGTTGTTTTCCAGGACAGATTTTCGAAATGGATAGAGATCCAGGCGCTCAGGAAGGCCACCGCCCGAACCGTAATCCAGGCTTTCAAAGAGCGCATCGTCTACAGCTTCGGAACGCCCGCAATCTTAGTTTCGGATAATGGAAAGCAATATATAAATAGAATTTTTGAAGAAATGGATACCGCATTTCAGATTCGACATCAACTGACACCGCCGTACACACCTCAGGCTAATCCGGTAGAGAGAGCGAATAAAGTAATTGGGAAAATGCTCGCTCAATACACCCCGGACGACCAGAAGAAATGGGATGTGCATTTATCCGAATTCATGTTTGCAATGAACAGTTCGAAGCACGAATCAATTGGATTTACGCCGGCGTACTTAAACTTCGGGAGGGAGATGACCGCGCCGGGAATCCTCCGAAATCAAGATGTACCATGGACCTGGAGGATATCAAGATAGAACAATATCGAAGACACCTCCAGAAGTTACATGACATCTACAGAATGGTGCGAGTGAACCTAGCGAAGGCGTTCACTCACCAGAAGCATCATTACGATCGTAGGAGGCGGCAGTACCGGCCAAAAGTTGGAGACGTGGTTTACAGTCGTACCCACGTGCTCTCTGATGCAGCCTGAGGATTCATGGCCAAGCTAGTACCTAAATATGCTGGACCGTTCGAAATAAGCCGAATAATTTCCCCTGTCATAGTAGAGTTGCGAGATCCAGCTGGAAGGCAATTGGACAGAGTACACACGTTAAAGACGTTAAACCGGAGACCAATACCAATATGTAAGTAAGTACCATTTTCTAATCCCAGCGCAGTTACCTATATCTGTTTTAATACAAAAGGGACACCGAAACCGTATTAAATTCAGTTCCATCTAAATAAGCCACGATGAAAGTAAAAGTAGTGAGAAAGAATGCACCGCCGAAACTGCAGCCACCTAGCCCAGGGATGGTGGCCCTGGAGGAAAAGTTGAGGGAGCTTTTGGGGCCCCTGGTTCCCCCGTGAGTCCGCTGAGGGAGTCCGACGAGAGAAGGTTCGAGGAGATCTGGGCTCAGTTAGCCTCGCCATCGACAACGAGGCCCATGGACTTCTCGCCAGTCCGGTTGATCAAGACCCCCGACATAAGCCGTCCACCACCTACCCCGACGGCTCCGGTGAGAAAGCTCTATGTCTGTTAAGTGGCGGGCGAGATGAGACCAGCCCAGGGAGCCTCGGTGAGTAGCACGCCCGCCGCTGATCTAACTTCCGTCCTGGCTCTCTCGGAGGAGAGCCTGCATAGAGACCCGGTGCCGATCCCCGCTCCAGGTATTCGGAAGAAAGCGCACCGAGACAAGAATAAAGGAGTGCGGATATTCTTGCGGGACGGTACCTTTGTCCGAATGAAAATCACCGCCGCCAGAAAGATGAGGCTCGCGTAAGTTTACCGTTCCGGCCAAACCCGAGCAATTTTCATCGAAGAAGCTATCCAGAAGTGCATTCATCTTTTCCGAAGAGGGGATGATGTGTAACGATGCAAAAGAAAATGCAACAATTATTCAAACAAATGAATAATCATTTTCTCCGTTCGTACAAAGCGAGATGCCGCTGCAAGATGGGGGAAATCTGTTCGCGTCGCACGCAGCAATTCTCCTTCCAAAAGTCGAATACCGCTGGCCTCGATATAGACCGAACGCGCTGAGACCTCGATAAAGGCGCCTACAGACACACGAACATATCTGTCGGTGTGTAGACAATATCTCCCTAAAATATCCGTCGAAGATGTATTCAGTCGCTGCTTGAATTTTTGTACGCGCGTACAAGTTGCACGTACATATCTTTCTGTGTGTAGCCAAAACGGACTTATGGATCGCTAATAATATCAGTGCGGTTCGTGTTGTCCACCCACGTGTTAACCTGTTAACTGTTTTTAATTGTAATCATGGCTGATAGTAGGAATTATTCGAAGGAATTTTTAACGGAGTTTATTGAGCTTTATAAATGTTACCCCTGTTTATGGAAAACTAAATCTAAGGACTACATGAATAGGAATAAAAAAAAGATGCGTATAAAATATTAGCAGAAAAGTGGAAAGAAGTAGATAAAACGGCTACAAAGGAAACGGTAAAAACCAAAATAAATAGTCTACGTGCTGGATTTCGCAGAGAAGCAAAAAAAATTGCAGAGTCCAAAAGGTCAGGGGCTGGGCAGGACGACATATATATGCCACATTTGTGGTATTACGATTTATTGCTTTTTTTAAAGGACCAAGAGATGCCCAGATCATCTGTATCAAACGTACCAGACGATAACGTGGTAAATGAACAGTTTGTTTCAGATCAAGGAGAGGTAAGTAAAAATTAAACTATTTAGGTATTATAGTAACATTGTAATATTTTATTATTAAGAAGCTTTAATTTTACTACAGAGTGTTGTTGTTGTCTGTTGTTACTGTTACTGTATCATTTTTTCATGCCAGGTCAGAGCACCCTCATGACAGAAATAATTCGTAAACAGTAGCCTAACGTGTGTTGCATCATTGTTACTCCTTCGATTATAACCGCGCTGTAGTCTTATCATTCCAGTGGTTTCTACTCCTAAATCTATTTTCACTGTAAACGTTATCTTCTGGTACATATGCAGCTCCACATTTTCGTCTTAAATAGTTATGTAAAACACAGGCGGCCATGACTGCTTTTTCAATTCCTTCTAAACTAATGGAAATCGCTGCTTGAAATATTCTAAAACGTGCACTCAGTATGCCAAAAGTATTTTCAACTCTACATCTTGCTCGTGAAAGCCGATAATGAAAAATTTTTCGGTCCAAATGGTTTCAAAAAGTCGCAAGGAAAATGCTTCGTCGCCTATGAAAACAAATGGCATTATATCTTGACTGCCTTTAGGTTTTGTTGGAGGTGGTAAAGATAAATTTCCATTTTTTAGTTTCTGGTAAAATGTAGAGTGGTCAATAACTCCTCCGTCAGATATTCGTCCATTTACTCCAAAATCAACCATAATGAACTCATAATTTGCGTTGACTATAGCCATGAGCACTAAACTGTGTCCTCCTTTGTAGTTATAGAAGTATGAACCACTTCCAGCAGGGGGCAGTATATTAACATGTTTGCCGTCAACGGCTCTCACGCAGTTTGGGAAGTTACATTTCGTTTCAAATTCATCTGCAATTATTTTCCATTCATTCACTGTTGTAGGAAACTGAAAAAAATAATAATTAAATTAATTTACAGTTTCTGCTTGATTGAGTTTAAAAAAGATCTTCCAAACTGAGATTTTGTGGATGAGGTTTTTTTAAATAAAACTTATTTATCTGCAAAAATATTTAGGAAAATTGATTTTCTTTAAAAGGTTGATACATTAAAATCTAAGTTGTATTTCAAAAACCGTATCCTGAAAGTCTCCAAAAATAACAAGTGTTTCAAGCAATTTATTTTATTTTAGGAAATTGGAAATGAATCGGAACCCGAAACTGAAGGATTTAGTAGTTCAATACAGAGCCCATTAGATTCCCGACCAGGTACTAGTTATAGAACTCACAGACCAGAGCGCGATACTGAAGAATTTAGTAGTTCGGTACAGAGTCCATTAAATTCACCACCAAGTAGTAGGTCCGGCACCCATGGAAACAAGTCGTTAATACCACCTCCTACAAGTCATTCCACAAAAAAAAACGCAGAGCTAAAACAGATGGCCAGACAGACGAAGTTCTTGCTCTTGTTACAGAAAGGCTAAGTCGCAATAATGAGGACCAATGCACCATTTTTGGAAATAATGTTGCAGCGAAATTGAGAACTCTTCCAAGAGAAACTAAGTTATACACGGAAAAGCTCATCTATGACCTACTGTTTGAAGCAGAAATGGGTCATGTTACCAAAGCAACAAAAATTGTTTCGCTACTCGATTCAGCAGAAAATAATTCCCAAGTTACCTTAAACAGAGATGCTTCGGCTAGTTCTTATTATTATCCTCAGCTTTATACCTATCCATCGCAAATTGCTCCTCCCCAGCAACATGTGTCACAAAATTCATTGAATACATATTCATTTCAAACACGACAAGAGATGCAACCAACAAAACAGGTACCTACTGTTCAGTCACTTCAGATACGTTCATCTAAGAATAACGACCTACAACAGTTTGATAACGAAGTATGCGAAATACAGTTTGTATGATGGATCTTTGCGCGTGCGTCACAACTGCTTACATATGACACAAATCATTTCAAGGTCGAGTGTATTGTCAAGCAGTGGCGTGTGTTTTTATTTTGCTCAGGTACAGATATAAATACGGTAATTTAACAGTTACATCATGTATTAATTAGTAGGTATGGCACCAGCAAAAGAAGAAATGAAAGAAACTTAGATTTTTAAGATATATTTTGTGATGCAATTCTAGATTTTAGTGACTTCATAGTACCTATTTAAAAAATAAACTTACCTTGTGCATACATGTTGTATATAACATTACGAATTTCCATTTTTTTGGCATTCGTCTAAATCTTGGGTTTTTTACTTTTTCCGTGGCCGGGATTTTCCTGGGCTAAGCAAAGGCACATTTCTTTCTGAACGTACTTTGATGCTGGAAACTGTACGCAAGCTAATCTTCAAAGCATCAGAAACACGGTAAAACATTATAAAAAGTTTATAAAATTAATTCCACATTATGACATTTACTTGACAGTAGGTACATACACTACACGCCTATGAACTGTAACGCTGAATGGCGCTTCGACATCACTTCATATAGTCGCATTTGTGTTCCGCTCAATATTGTATTATGAGACGTATGTCTTACAACCAAATGACATACGTCGCTGCATTTATATTAAGGAATGGTACGGGCTAGCAGTAGGCGCGTGTGTCTTAACTAATTTTATACACACGCAAAGATCCAATATACAAAGTATAGGTAACCTTGCCAGTTTTTAACCAACTTTCAACCAAACTAATACTAATGTTTATTAAGACAGCTTTGGCTTTGAATGTTTTTTTTTCCTTTTCTCTCAAACTTTTATGTTAACTTTAAATACCTATTATGTTTATGTTTAGTTAATTAATAAAAATTAACACCCTTAAAAATATATATTAATTGGGGGTTCGCGAGACCGAGACCAAAAAGAGCCGATTTCAAAGAAAGGGGAGACCATATTATTGTTTTTTTAGATCGTGACTTGCGAACCCCTAATAATAACGTATTATTTTCTTTAGTAGTACATACCTTCATATACTCATCCTTTAAGACTTGATAAATAGCATTGCAGGTCTCCGGAATTATTTTACTTAGCGATTGAGGTGAGATGATACTAGAAAATTTCAAATCTTCATAATTCCTTCCAGTGGCTAGGTATCGAAGGGTAACTGATAATCTTTCATGTGGTGATACGGCAGACCTCATGCACGTGTCTTGTTTCTGGATTAGTGGTGTTACTAAATTTAAAAGTAATACATAGCTATCTTCATCCATACGGAGTTAATTTCGATAATCATCCGGTTCTAAACGAAGTTCTTCCAGTAGATTTATATGTGAAAATCGATCACGCTGCAACAACCATTTTTTACCCATTTACTTCGTGGCCTTCGTTTATTTAATAATCGGTATTGTTTCTTTTTTATTATGCACACACACACCACTGCTAATAAATTTAAATCGTGATTACTCACTGTCGCCATGTTTATTAGCAAACTGGATAGAAAATTATCTTACGTGTGTAGGCAATTCGAATAAAACGTATATGTACGCGCGTACATATCTCAAGAAATGTTCGTGTGTCTGTAGGCGCCTTTAACATATGGTACGTCGGTGGCGGTTACCATATAATATCGCGTGTTCGATGGGCAGGAGGAACGAAGAAGAATACGTAGACTACTAAGTCGTTTATTAGTCTGTATGTTACCTTACCTGTGTTGATGAATGAATGAATATATATTTACAGTGCGTGTTCTAGTTATAATGCAATAGTGCCAGGTAAGCGTTCTACATTATATTAAGGTTACTATACTACAATTTCTACACACGAAAAGAATGTGTAGCGTCGGCATCTTCACTCGAGTTCCAATTCAGTAAAGTGGGTCGAGGATATTTCCAGTGGCGTAACTGACGCCACAGGAGCCCCCTTGGAGTGATTAACGATAGCGCTCTGGAAATCGAACTTGGCGCCCAGAGCGAGTCGTCAATGGGACGGCTGCTGGAGGCGTCGGCTGATCGTGAACGTTGAGCGGTTCTTGATCTGCAAGGGGTGTGCTGGTGTAGTCGGCGTCGTTCAAGACGTATGCGAGCTTAAGACGGTCGACGGAAACTGTTACGTCTTTGCCTCGGATTGTGGCAGTGTAGGTTTTGTCACGGCGTCGCACGACAGGATAGGGACCTTCGTAGGGTTGCTGCAGCGGAGCTCGGACGGCATCTCGGCGGAGGAAAACATGGTCTGCTGTAGCAAGGTCTCTAAACATAAAAGTTTTTGAATTATTTGTGTGGCGTGTCCCCGGAGTAGGACGCAGGGCATTAAAATGGCGTCTGAGGTCCTTGATGAACTCTGTGGGGTCGCTGGATGGCTTGAATTGTTGCTGTGTGATGAATTCACACGGGAGTCGGAGGGGTTCTCCGTAGAGCAGTTCTGCTGCTGTTGATTTTAGATCATCTCGCCAGGCGGCTCGTATTCCCATTAAGACGGTGGGTAAAACTTGTGTCCATCGGTCGGTTTCGTGGCATTTAATGGCGGCTTTGAGTTGCCGGTGAAAGCGTTCAATCATACCATTCACTTGAGGGTGGTATGACGTAGTTCTGAGGCGGTTGGTGCCTGTTAAGTAACTGAGATGCTTGAAAAGGTGTGACTCGAATTGTCGACCTTGGTCTGTAGTTACGCGCAGGGGTGTACCAAATCGTGTTATCCAACCCTCGTAGAACGTTCTAGCTATGGTTTCTGCCTCGATGTTGTCGGTCGGAAAAGCTTCTGGCCATCTGGAAAATCTGTCGGTACAGGTTAGGCAGTAACGTTTACCTTCTGAGATGGGCAGCGGTCCGACTATGTCGATGTGGACATGTTCGAATCTTGCGGATGTTACGGGAAATGTTGCAAGTGGGCTGGCGATGTGTCGGTGAATCTTCGATCTCTGGCATTGTATGCATGCTTGGGTCCATTTTCTGCAGTCGGCTCGGATAGAGGGCCAGACATAGCGTTGAGCTATGCATTTGGTCGTTGCTTTAATGCCGGGGTGCGAAAGTCCGTGAATAGCATCGAAAATTTGTTTTCTGAAAGACTTCGTGACAAACGGATGGATGCTGGACGTGGATGTGTCGCAGTAAATTGGTATGCCAGATGAGGGTAGGTGTACTTCTTTGAGTTGGAGTACAGAGTCGGGTCGAAGAAATTTTTGAATTTCGGAGTCATTCGCTTGTGAGTTAGCTAGTGACTCGAAATCGATGGGTGCAGTTATCTCTTCTGTGCGAGAGAGTGCATCGGCTACGAGATTGGTTTTGCCGGAAATGTGACGGATGTCAGTAGAGAATTGTGAAGTGAAATCGAGGTATCGAAATTGTCGGGGTGAGCATTTTTCGGGCTTTTGACGGAAAGCGAAGGTGATTGGTTTGTGATCTGTGAAAATGACGAAATCACGACCTTCGATCATGTGCTGGAAATGCTTGACGGCTCGGTAAATTGCGAGTAATTCTCTGTCGTAAGCGGCGTACTTTTTCTCGGCGGGTGATAGCTTTTTAGAGAAGAAAGCGAGGGGTTGCCAATCATCGTGAATACGCTGTTGCAGGGCGGCGCCAATGGAAGTGTCAGAGGCGTCGCTGATTATTGCGAGCGTTGCTTGGGGGTTTGGATGTGCAAGAAGCGTTGCACTGGCTAGACTCTCTTTACAGGCGTCGAAAGCGGTTGCCGAGGCGGAGTTCCAGACGAGTTGTGTCTTGCCTTTGGCGTTGCCGTGTAAAAGGTCGTTGAGTGGAGCTTGGAGTGCAGCGGCATTGGGAGTAAAACGACGATAGAAGTTTATCATTCCCAGAAATTGCCTGAGTTGCTTCACTGTTTGTGGGCGGGGGTAGCTGCGGATGGCATCTACTTTTGCCGGAAGTGGTCGTGTCCCAGTTTCGGAGACTTGGTAACCCAAGAATGTGACGGATTTGGAACTGAAAACACACTTCTGAGGATTGATTAGAATGTTATACTGTTTGAGACGCTGGAATATCTGTGAGAGATGTGCGTCGTGCTCTTCCGCTGAGGATGATGCTACCAGTATGTCGTCGATGTACGCGTAGCAGAAATGTAATCCTCTGAGAACTTCGTCGATGAAACGTTGGAAAGTTTGGCCGGCGTTGCGTAGGCCAAATGACATGTACGGGAATTCGAAAAGACCGAAAGGGGTAGTTATCGCCGTTTTGGGTATATCTTCTTCAGCTACGGGAATCTGGTTGTAAGCTCGGACCAGATCGATAGTGGAAAAGTGAGTCTTTCCTTGAAGAGATTGGGCGAAGTCTTCGATATGCGGTACAGGGTAGCGGTCGGAGATGGTTCGGGCGTTTAGAGCTCGATAGTCACCACAGGGTCTCCACTCGTCACCGTGTTTGGGTACCATGTGAAGTGGAGAAGACCAACTGCTTTCCGAAGGGCGTGCAGTTCCAAGTTGTACCATTGTCGCGAATTCTTTTCTTGCAGTTCTCAGTTTGTCGGGGGGCAACCTGCGTGGTTTGCAGTATACAGGTTGTCCGGGAATTGTGCGGATATGATGCTTTGTTGAATGCGTCGGTTTGTGAGGAAGTCCCATGGGTTTGGTAATTTCTGGAAACTTCAGCAGAAGAGGGTGCTGAGGCGAGGTGCCAGAAACGGTTTGGATACATGTATGGTTGTCGTTGCATTTATAAGCGCGTGCAGAAATGCGAGTTAGGGGATCTAGTAGGCATTGATTTTTTATGTCAACCACCAGATTGTAGCGGTGAAGAAAATCAGCTCCGATAATGGGCTTGGATACGTCGGCAATGACGAATCTCCAAGGGAAAGATCTTCGGAGGCCTAGATTGAGATATAGCGTGACGAAACCATATGTGTGAATGGGTGTGCCGTTTTCTGCCTGAAGAAGTTAGCTCGTCTTGATGCGAGGTGAACGAGAGATGTTTCGAGGATAAACACAGAGTTCTGATCCGGTATCAACCAAAAACTGTGCTCGGGAATCTCTATCGAAGACGAAAAGGCGGCAGGACTTCTTCTTGGCCATGTCATCGGTTGCCGTTACGGGTGACTGGCCTGTGCGTTTCCCGAAGACTGGAAATTGCACGGGGGGCGGCACTGCCTCGCGTTGGTACCGAAAGTGCGGTGGTACCAACAAACTGCGCCTTCGTTCCGTGGAGAAGAGCGAGATCGGGAGCGTCGAGAAAATGCTGGGGATCGTGAGAGTGAGAAAGACGCTACACGTGCTCTGGAACGGGGGAGGCGGGATGCGGCAGTGGCGTTTGTGTTGAGTTGCATGGCGGAGACGATATTAGATAGTTCCCTTACCATGTCGTGCAGAGATGAAACTCTGTGAGTGGATGAAGTGCTGCGGGGAACGGCGTCGTCGATAGCGTCGGCTAGTTCGGCGGCTTCATCCAGGTCAGCGTGCTTCTGCGTAGCCATTATCGGTTGCATGTGGGCTGGAAGGCGTCCCAGCCAGAGGGTACGGATCATGGTGTCGGGCACGGTGGTTCCGGCTAGGGCACGGAGGTGCCTCAGGAACTGAGACGGTTTGCGGTCACCAATCTCCTCCTGCTCTAAAAGCTGGCGCGTTTTCTGCTCTTGCGACGCGCACAGCCTCGCAATGAGCTCGGTTTTTAGCTTGAGGTACTTATTATTGGCGGGAGGGTTAAGCAATATGTCACGTACCTCTGCGGCATATTTGGGCTCCAGATGTCCGGCGACGTACGTGAATCTTGTCTCGTCTTTGTCGAGGCCGGCGAGGGAGAACTGGTGCTCGACCTGAGCAAACCAGATCTCGGGATCGGACTGCCAGAAGGGCGGGATTCGTATCCCTACACGTTCTGCGGCAGCGGGAGCGGCGGCGGGTGGTGGCATGCTGTGGACCGTGTTGTTCAAGCGTCAGATCTGGACAGCCTGGTAGCGGCTCTCTCTATTTTCATCCGTAGGAAACGGTGGTACCACTTCGCGAGTCGTCCCAGGAATGAGAAAGCCAGGAAGATCACCACAATCGTAAGCAGGATATCTGTCCTGGACCAATCGCTTGTTGTCGTCTGCCGGGCTGACGCGTCGCCGCTAGCGGTCTGCGCTATAATGACCTCCTCTCTGACCTCCTTCGAAAGCGGAGTGCCCATTAGTAAGATAAAATAAATTCGTTGCTTACTTGAGTTCGTGGGTTCTGGAGGAGCGATCACTGGGTTGTGCGGCAGGCGGCGGTCAACAAATTGCGGACATCAGGACGGCAGTTTTCTTCGTTGTAGGTCACCATTTATGAGGGTGGCCTTTCATCACGTCGGGGAGTCACCAATTATGGTACGTCGGTGGCGGTTACCATATAATATCGCGTGTTCGATGGGCAGGAGGAACGAAGAAGAATACGTAGACTACTAAGTCGTTTATTAGTCTGTATGTTACCTTACCTGTGTTGATGAATGAATGAATATATATTTACAGTGCGTGTTCTAGTTATAATACAATAGTGCCAGGTAAGCGTTCTACATTATATTAAGGTTACTATACTACAATTTCTACACACGAAAAGAATGTGTAGCGTCGGCATCTTCACTCGAGTTCCAATTCAGTAAAGTGGGTCGAGGATATTTCCAGTGGCGTAACTGACGCCACAAACATTTCTCTGCCAGCGTTGACACGCAGTAGAAACTGTTCGGAGTACACTCCGAAGACGTAAGCATTTATGAGATTAAATGTTTATTGTCATACCGCCGGCGCCGATAGAACTGTTAAATACCTGATTGTTGCTAACCGAAACCGTCGAGAGTGTGTCGTCGTAATACCTAGAGTTTTACAAACCCGATTACTAATTTGGAGGTGGGCCCGAACATACGTGAAGCCACATTTTCCAATAATCCGTAAACGCAAGTAATCGATTAGAGCTAGTCGAAAGGTTTGCCTAATTTATTATTAATAATAATAATAATAATAATAATTTATTTTCCAATCCCAACAATCGACAATTAATATTTTAATCATACATTACAATTATGTGGAAAACCTCAAGATGGAGTTCAAGCATGCAGCATACTGCATCTCGGTCTACCACTCCACCTTGTGAAGACAATATAGTGCTCACAGAGGAATAATTTGCCTAATACTAGAGAAAAAATATTAAAATAAAATAATAAATGAAACAAAATGAAACAAAAAGAAACAAAACGAAACGAAATGCAGCCGGACACAAAAACAAACAAAACTAGCATAGCATACTTATTTTTAATACATTGGGGGAGTCACATAGTTATAATGAAGGTAATGTTTGCTTATCAGGAGCATTATAAATTTACAATTTCCTTTCTTAAGGCGCTCCTGAACATAGACATAGACATAGTCTTGAAAGTATTCGGTAATCTATTGTATAACTTTGCAATATTATAAGAGAAAGATCTTTCAAAGAGAGCAGTCCTGTGCAGACCTAAGTTGCAGGCGGTGAAATACCAGCCGCTCTTTTGGGATAAATTCAGTGCAGAGTTCTTTAGCATAGTATTTACCTTGCTATTACATAACGCAACACAGCCATCATTTACACTGAAGGGAATTGTGCCAATCGAAAGACGGAATAATTCTCTTCTCCGCACATTCATTAGGGAAAGCTTGCGTCGAAAGGCTGCGAGAGTCCCAAATCGTTACATCACACCAAAACAACATGTACTCACCTTGAATAACCACAATAATAACCACACGTGGATTTTGTTTTGTGATTTTCCGAATGTGGGTGCCCGATCGGTAACCTACATCGCCAAGAGCGAAATAAGTTATCTATCCGTTGCACGCTTCGTGTATACAGCGATACCGAACCTGACCGCCAGATACCGCTGGTTGTCATTATTTTGATTGAATTTGTAAATAACTTTTTATTGTACGTTCGTTCTGGTTTTATTTGAATTTTCTGTATATAGTTAAATTAATAGAGTGTGTTTAAGTTTCATCGTGAGTATTATTTTTGTTTTGTAATAGTTCCAGAGAACCCTGTCTCTGACTAGGGTGCAGGGTATATTTATCGACGACCAGAAGTCCACCGACCGACCGACTGAAGCAACCCCCTGTATGGTCACAAAAGGTGACGCAACGGGAAAGGTCGTTGTAATATAAATATGAGTTAGTTTTTACTGAATAAAAAACTATAAATCACAACATAAATGTTGCCAAGCAAAGTGAGTGCATAGAAGCTAAGAAAGAAGGCGATCTAAAACTGAAGTCTGAAAATGGGCGTATTATTTCAATGAAGAAAGTGTGGGTATGTGAGAAACTCTTTCATAATTTACTTTCTGTAAAGAAACTTGAAGAAAATGGTTTAAAGAGCAACAAGTGCTTATTGTTAGAGATGGTAAAGTTTTGTTGAAAAGGAAACTATGCGGAAATTTACATATCGTAACACTCAAAGTTCTTCTTGTTCCTGAGGTTCATGCAACGGTTGAGGAAACAATGTTGCTTCATAGACGAATGGGACATTCATCCAAGTATGCAGCTCCATACACGTGCGAAGTATGTTTGCAAGGTAAGCAGTCGAGGTTACCATTTAATATTGTTCCAGAAGATAGGAAAGCGAAATGTATTTTGGAAGTAGTTTCGAGTGATGTTTGTGGTCCAATAAATCCTCCAGCTTATGATGGGAAAAGTTATTTTGTTACATTTGTTGACCATTTTTCACATTTTTGTGTTTGCTATCTGATCAGCAAAAAAAGTGAGGTTATAGGAAAATTTGAGGAATATGTTAATCTTGTTGAGGCAATGTTTGGAAGCCGAATAGAAAGAATTAGGTGTGATAATGGGGGAGATTACTCTTCTAATGCTGTTAAAGAATATTGTGTCAAACATGATATCAAGTGTCAGTTTACTATAGCCCGTAATCCAGAACAAAATGGTGTATCTGAACGCTTTAACCGTACGATTTTAGAAAAGGTTATGTGGTGTCTTATTTTTGATTCTATGTAAGATAAGACTCTATGGGGAGAAGCTGTTAGGGCAGCTATTTATCTTATAAATAGGTCTGAAACAAGAGCTTTGGCAAATTTGAAATTTGGTATAATTGTAAGCCAAATTTGGATAAAATCAAACTTTTTGGGTGTACAGCAAACAACTTAATACCAAAAGAAGACAGGCACTCAAAACTTGATTCGCATAGCCGTAAGTTGATCATGGTTGGTTACACAGATAAAGGTTATGGACTTTGGGACTCAAATGACAGAAAAATTGTCCTAGGAAGAAATGTCATTTTTGGCGAAAAGGGTAAAAATGATTTAACCGTAGTAGAGATTAATGATGAGCCAAAACAAAATAAAAATATGATCGAAGAAGTACTCCAAAAATTGCGATTGAAGAAATTGAAGAAGAAAGCGTCAGAAAAAGTGTAAGAAATAAGAAAGTGCCCAAACGCTTTGATGATTATGAACTGAATTATGAAGATTATGAATCAAATTTAATGGTAGCATTATCTGCTGGGACATTTGCAGACATTTACTGAAGCAATATCTGCTGAAAATTGATTGCGAAAAGCAATTGAAGAAGAGTTGAACTCGCTAGCAGAAAGTGAAACGTAGGAATTAGTGCCAGCTCCAGAAAATACTCAGATAATAGACTCAAAGTGGGTGTTTCGTGAAAAGGTAGTGAACGGAAAACTAGTGAGAAAGGCACGTCTTGTTGCTCGAGGTTTTCAACAGTGCTCATTAAATGAAGATGTGTATGCTCCTGTGGCTCGGATGGTGACAATTAGAGTGTTGCTTTCATTGTATGTTCAGTATAATCTTCATGTGCAGCAACTAGATGTAAAATCAGCATTCCTTTATGGAACTTTGGAAAATCCCGTGTATATGTTTCAGCCAGAAGGGCTTGAATTTAGTTTGTAAATTAAACAAATCTCTCTACGGATTGAAACAGGCTCTTAAATGCTGGAATTCTGTGTTTCATGAGAGTCTGGTAGCACTGGGTTTCAAACGTTCCAGAATTGATTCATGTCTGTATTTTAAAATTGAAACGTTCTTGTTAATGTACGTTGATGGCTTGATTTTGTTTTCAAAGGATTTTATTGAATTGGTAAATGTTAAAACTGAATTGTCCAAGGTTTTTAAAATGAAAGAATTCAAAAATGATAAAATAATATTTTTTTGCTTGAAAATTCAGAAATTTTGAAATGTATAAATCAGAAAGATTTGATTAAGAAAATTCTACAAAAATTTAATATGAATAATTGCAAACCTTCTGAATTACCAATGCAACCTAAACTATATTTATCTTTCGAAAAAGACGATAGCAATAACAAGTTATTGTATCGTAAATTAATTGGTTGTTTGATGTATATCATGTTAGGCTCCAGGCCAGATTTGAGTTATTGTATAACATATTTCAGTCAGTTTCAAAATTGTTATTCCAATGAACATTGGAACTATCTGAAAAAGGTTTTGAGATATTTGAAATTAACAGAAAATTATGGACTTAAGTTCAGAAAAAGTACTAAAGTAAGTGTATGTTTGGAGTCATATGTGGACTCAGATTTTGGCAACAACCCTATTGATCGCAAAAGTGTTACTGGTTTTGTTATAAAACTGAACGATAATTTAATATACTGGAAAACCAAGAAACAAAATGTAGTGTCACTTTCAAGTACAGAATCCGAGTATATTGCACTGTCGTCCTGTATAACTGAGAATTTGTTTTTAGCTCAAATGTTGTCTGAAATACTGAACGAAAATGTATTTCCAGTAACTATAAATGAAGATAATCAGTCTTGTATAAAAATGGCTTCGAAGCTTCAGTCGAAACGTGCGAAACATATTGATTTTAAGTATCATTTTGTAAGAGATTGTATAAGTCAAGGAAAGGTTGTGCTCAAGTGTGTTCCCACTGATCTACAACAGGCTGCTTTCTTTACAAAGCCGCTGGCTTGTGCCAAGTTTGATTCCTTCAGAGATCTTTTAAATGTTACAGAAATGTACGTTTTTTTTTGTTTTTGTTATAATCACAGAATTGCAAAGGGGTGTTGATGGTCACTTCTGTGATATATTTGTGTTAAAGTTGGTAGCTAGCAATTGTTCTTGAGTTACAAGTTTTACGTTGGCATCAGTGTGTGTGGACTGTCATGTCATATATAAGCGCGTCAAGTACTGTATTAAAACGCATCGTTTCTTTTATAATAAATAAAACCTAAACTTAATCAGGTTTATAAATTACTCTTCCGCTCAAGAATCATCCATAATATATGAGACGACCAGTTTAAAAATCATTATTAATAGATTAATACATCTATAAGAGTCAAACCATAGTTTTTGTTTAATGGAATACCGAAAAACGGGGTTACTTTGGCAGATTTTGGCCTTTTTCATCGATAACTTCGCCTGGATTAATTTTTGGCAACGTTGCCGCTTATCCCACACCAAAGTCGATTTAGCAGTGCAAGAAAGTGTTCTTTTGGTATGGACGTCTTATTTCGACTTTCTTTTCGGCATGAATCTAATATCTCGCCACATTCTTTTCATTGGCGCTAAGACCACCATCTCTAATGGCTTCATTGGGAGGAAGTCTAGTCAAATAACTGTTGTTTGAGAAAAAACACTTTTTGAAGAGTATCTATCATATCACAAACCTTCCACTAGGAGAGTTTGCATAGATCGTACCAGGAGGTCCTCCTACCGTCCATTCCTTGTATAAATTAATCGATTTGTACAACACCATAGGTGGCAGCAGACGTCCTGCGGCATTGCCACATATAACGCTTACTGACGCCTTTGAATGCCAGTGCGTTTGTTCCACCCTCTTCGTCCCTCTCGATACAATAACTTTCCTCGCTCCAGGATCGTCTTGTATATTTGTCTCGTCGTAATCAAAGACAAGATTTGCATCAACGACTTTTAATGCGACTTCAATATTGACAGAAAATCCCTAATTGTTTCTGTGCTCGAGCACGTTTAATGTTCATAGCTAATAGGACACTTAAATTATTTCTTTCGACGAAATGGTCCATAAAATCATCACCGGGTTTATTGTCTTTGAAAATCGGTACAGTACAGTCCTGTTTTCAAGGTATTTGTGCAAAACTTCGAGAGCATCTGACTTCTTAAACGGAATCCCCCAGTCTGTGATCAGGGAGTGGCCTGATTAAATTCAAAGTCGTCGTCCGAAGTCGAGGACACACTTGTTTTGAAAACTGTTTTCTATGTAAAATCACTCGCTGACTCCGAATCTGGAGGGCGTCCGTTCATTTGGGACCAAAGTTATTTTATGGGAAGTTGCCTAATGCCCGTAAAGCGATGTAGCACCGCGTGAAGTACGAGTGGGGGAAGCATGTGACGTCAGCGCCGGACATCAGCCGCGCTTCACACACATAAGTTTCCAAACGTATGCATGCGTTTCCCGATATCCGCGCTTTATGCATGCCTTTGATAGCATAAATTTATGTATAATCTGGAACGCTACCCTAAGAGAATAGTTGGATACAATTTTTCAATGCATTTTATATGGGGCTTAGATGACCTTGCAATTCACATTCTATTTTACCTTTCATGCTGATTTCTTAACATTAAATCAATATATGGCGATTACTATGAAACTTTATTTCGGTGTTTGTCTTATAAAAACATTTATTTATGCAGTCATTTTGTTTAAAACTAAAATTCAACAAACTACTGCAATTTACGGCGCGAGCGTGTCTGAGCTAGAACCGGCACAGTACTTGGTTTACTACAATAAAACAAGGACACAGCAGATGGTTTAAATAGTTAATAAAGAAGTCGTTAACAACACTGATTTTTAATATTTTCTCTTCCATTATACACTTTTTAAATATAAGTAAATTCTTAAACCACCTATTACATAAATATTAAACAATAAATAAGCCGGAGAAATAAACAACTTAACCTCAAACCTTGTCCAGCAAACGTCAAAATAATCTGTTTTTGGTCTACACAAGACATACGTTCTTTTCTAACAAGTACTGTGCTCCGATATAAAATATTTCTGAAATTAAGTTGTATTTTAAGTTGTTTTTAAAAATGTAATAGCTGGAAAGGGCAGTCTATATGTCCCTATTAAGAAATGCACTGAATTTAAATAATAAGCGTTTAAAATCTAAGTCCCATAAGAGATCCATGATAAGAATTTTGAAGTAGGATAGAGCGCGAAACGACCCAAGTAGCAGAGACACGTGATAATGACGTCAAAAATTGGTGATTTCTCGCCATAAGACGTGAGTTGACCAAAAATCAACGACATAATGACGTTATGATATATGACATCAAAATGACGTGATACAGCTCACGTTATATTGACGTCTATATTTGGTGACAAATAAATGTAACCTTTATGTTTGTTAGAATCACCAGTTTTTGACGTCATTATCACGTGTCTCTGCTACTTGGGTGTTATCGGCGTCAAAAGTCTAATCTAAAGGGCCAAAAAACGAGTTTTTCGCCCTAACCGCCCTAACTACTTGTTCAAGATTAGGTTATGGGCAGGTAATATTTTCTTTCAACAATATAATATATTAACAAATGTGTTCGAACATTGCAATAAGGCTTCTGTTATTCCTACAAAATCAAATATTTAATCTATATTTGGTTTATTATTATAATATTAAGAATATTTATTTTAATTCGTCCCGCAATTTCATAGAAGGAATCGCACCACCAAATCTCTAGCCGTGGTTTTAAAATTAAAACATCGGAACTCGCTGCAGTACAACGTGATTAATATCAACCAATGGCTGTTAGTCTCTCTTATGCGCGCGCCTTCCATCTTGCTCAAACACCCTGAGCGAAATCATTGCGAATTACCGTTTTCTGCCATTTTGCATTTGCGATATGGTCGTTGGCGTCTTTGATTTGTTTGTGCTGGTGTGAATTGTATGTCTCTGCGATCGCTGAAAGAAATATTCTTGGAACTGAACTGGTGTATTGAACGAGCAAGGGTAAGTGGTAAAAATATAGATATTTTTATTGTTTTGTTGTACAATAGTAAAATGAAGTGGGCTTCTTGGTTACCTTTTGATTTAATCTAATGATTTTTTTTTGGTAAATTATTGTGGGTATGGGTTGTGTGACTTTTTATATTATAAAAATAATCTTAACTTGTTTTATTCTACTTTTTGTAGTTTGTGTGATTTTTCTATATAAAATTTTATAACTGAATTTTCCGGGGAATTTTCATTAAGTAAAGGCAGATTCAATCATAAAATTTTATCTTAGGAAAATGTATGTGGGTGCGGAATTCTCCGAAAATGGAACATCAGGGTTAGTTCATTCTTCGTGGCTTACTCCCATGAAGCGTGAGGTGTTTTGGCCTCCGTATAAAACTAGCAGCTCTTTTAATAAAGCACTTGCTGCACCTGAGGAACCCAACCAAAGCACATGGAAAGTTTATTCTGTGAAGCGGTCGTTTTTTGAGTGTGGTGTGTATCTAGTAGCAGTAGCTTTTGTGTTTATTGAACGCTATGGCTAATTTACCTACCGTTCACCGGTACTGCAATAAATCACCGTCAATAAGCGGACCCATATAAACGATTAAGATGAGCAAGCTGGTCGACCAGCTTCAGTGGCCGAGGGGATCTGTGCCCTTCCATATTTTGCGTGTGTTGTTTATTACGCAAGAAGGCCTGAACTCGGTCCTCACGCGGGAGCTTTTTACTTTTTTCTATTTTTACTCAACTTTTTAGTCGAGTTATGATGCTGCAAAGATCTCTTCTGGTCTGTTTGTAATTAAAAGCTTATTCAGTCAATAAAATAAATAATTTAAATGATTTTATTGACTGTACAGCAATAATAAAGTACCTACCGCTGAACGGTGCAGTAGCCTCAGCCTTTATTGAATGTAAAAATGCATGCATGCCTTATATTTTTTCATTCTACTGTGACTTTGAACTTCCTATTTGGCATATTTTCATGTAGCTTAACTAATTTCATTTCGCTAGATGACATTGATAAAGCTAAGAAAAAATTGAAAAGGTGCGAAGAGACATCTGATGCTGGTTCAACAGAATCCGATGTACGCAAAAGAAAACGGATAAGTAAACAAAGATGTTTATCGGAATGCTCTAGCAGTGAAGAGGGCGAGGGGTCTGCAGAGTCCATTTTACCAAGACCACCAGTTTTTTCGAAACAATTGGTTAAAACAGCGAACAAACCTGGTAAATTGATTGGAGCTGTTTTATGAAATAGAGTTTGCTTGATTTTCAAAATAATTTTTACTGATTTGCTCAATAATTATTTTCAAATGATCATTCCTATCGCTATTTAAAGTCCTCAACATATTTGTTCATATTTTAAACATTATATTGTGTAATAAAATAAAGAATGTGTGATTTTCAAATAGGTTCTTCTCGATCAATAAATAATTTTCCCACTGCATGCTCTTCAAGTAGAAGCAACACTTACGAAGGATTTGATAGTGAAAATGAACCTCCGTCAGCAGTAAATCTGAGAGAAAGTTCAATAATTAGGAAACCTCAGACACTAAATGTACCTGGAATAAGCTCCAACATAAATGCTGGTAGTATGTGTAATCTACAATAAAATTTTGATCTACTTCACATATTTTTTTAAATTTTAGGTTAGATTAGAAAATTGACGGAAGAGGTCAAAGAAGTCAAGGCATTGCTGAAACAATCTCGGGGCTGTACTGTAGCGGCTGGTTTTTCGAATGATGTTCCTGTTGAGTTTCCGTTAAAGCTGGTTGCCAACTTTCAAACTCTGGAGGAGTATTTAATTACAGAGGATAAGCACAATGACTTGGTAAACCCAAAATAATTTAAATACTACTTTTGTTAATATCGTACCTCTTATTTTTAGGCTTCCTACTTATCTTCGCTAGGTGGTACTGGAACCACAGCGCAAGTTAATCGCACGTTGCGGTTTCTCATGACAAATGAATTGGCAATTCATTTTAATTTTGCTGGACAAAGAAGTGACAAGCTGGCATTTGACGATACCAAATTAAAATCTGTGATTATCTGTAAGTGGATTTGTAAATTAATGGGTGAAGTATTTTAGTGAATTAGTTTTCTGTTGTAGGTGGGGTACAATTAAAATCTCCTACTACATCTCAGGCTGACGTAGAAAATAGTATAAAAGGAATTACCAATTGATTTAGTTAAGTGTTTCCCAACTGACTATATGCATAATATTTGTTTGGGAATAGTTAGAAAACTACTGAATTCTTGGATTCATGGTCCTTTGAAGGTCAGATTACCACATCAAAAAGTAAGAATTGTCTCTCAACGTTTGCTTGATTTAAAAAAAATGATACCAGTAGAGTTTAATCGAAAACCTCGATCGCTGGATGAGTTACAATATTGGAAAGCCACGGAATACAGAACTTTTTTAATTTACTTGGGTCCCTTGGTTTTAAAAGACATTCTGGATGTAGCTGTGTACGAAAATTTCCTTGCATTTCATTTTTCTATTTCTATATTACTATCGGAGAAACATATACAAAAATTTGGAGTTTCGCTAGTAAGAAATATTATAAATGTTTTTATTGGCCATTCAAAAACACTGTATGGTTTAGAGTTTATGGTTTATAATGTTCACCTATTGTCACATATTTGTGATGATGTAGATTTATTTGGTGTGCTAGATAATTTTTCGGCATTTCCTTTTGAAAATTACTTAGGTCAGATAAAATCATTAGTAAAATCCCCAACCAATCCTCTACAGCAAATTCATCGTCGGCTTGTTGAAAAGGATTTATTAATTTCGAAGTCCATTTATCGAACTAATGATGTTAAATTGGAAATTCAGCACTCGAAAGGGCCACTTATTTCTCGTCAGAATGTTAAATGGCAGAAACAATTTACCAAACTTAATTTCAATGATGTAAAATTATCAATAGTAAGTCATTGTAAAGCAGATTGTTATATCTTAATTTTAGGATCAAATAAAGTTGTCGAAATGTTTGACCCCTATTTTTGCATTTTTCTCTGTGCTTCACTTTAAGGCAGAAAAAATTAATTAATAATTTTGCCTGGCGCAATTGACGTCACTTTTGCATCCGATATTGTCATATGTAACTTGAAATCATTATTTCTACTTTTCTAATAAATAGCGAATTATTTAAATTGTATACATGCAAATGAAACACTGCAAAACACAATCACTGCATCACCTAAAATTATTTCGAGAAAACGGAACTGAAGAAATAAAAACACTTTTGAACACAGTGGTTTTGACGGGAAGTAGTTTATTCGTATTTTATCAGATTCTGTCAGCTGTCCTGATGTCGCTTATGACGTTTGCATAACCTTTGCGTGCCGTTTTGACATCTGAATCTGACGTGAAACTAGAAATTAACACTGATATAAATTATTAGATAAGCAATGATGCCTGATGCGCGAGAATATTTTGTGCCGGCATGTAGGGGGAATTTTAATGGCGGTGCGGTCGTCGCCAGTCTGTCTGGAACATGTGGCTTGCGCAGTTGAGCTGACAATGGAGTTTTCGGGTTTGACATTTCTTTTGTTGTTTTGCGATTATTACGTTTCTACCCAACATTTGTACTTTTTTAAATACTATTTGTGATTCTGAAGACTTGGACTGAATTCGTGTTTCTCTTCGTGGTTTTGCAATTGTTAAGACTGGCTTATTTTGTGTTTTCTTGCTTAAAAGGTCTGCCAGTGCCACTCTAGAAAGTGCTTGGATGTGCACGGTTAAACAAAGAAAATATCCTGGGAGTGAATTATTTCAGGTATGTAATAATTTATGTAGACTGTACATGTTCTATTTTAATACATATTTGATTTGTAAATTAAGAAACGACAAGAATTTTTCCATGCGTCAAAGCTCTTCTCGTACCAGTGAGTGTACTACTAGACTTCGATGCGAACGTTATAGAGTAATAATTCTAATGAAAATCTTAGCAAGTGTGCTTTTTTTACCTGAAGATTCTGTAGTTAATGTTAGAGTTAATTAAGAGAAGGATATGTGCAGAGTTTGAAATTAGGTGTTCGCTGAAGTGTGACCACTTTTCTACCTATTGATGCCAGTGACCATGTGTGCAGCACTTCCTTTTTTTGGTTTTGGGTGTAAAATAGTGATTTAAGACCATATGGTCTACCTCTAGCATTTATGTATTACGTATTCACATCTTCAGTTTACTTAACATTTTTAATAGGTAGTTTATAATATATGTATGTACATGTTTTATTTTATAATAAATTGATCAACGTTAGTTGAATTTATGCATTTCATTTGTAATTTGATAAAAGTGTGCATTTTCTTTTACTCCGTTTTCCATTTGTTTGAACATTGCATTTATTAGTTACAATCCTTTTAAGTCATTAAAGTTTAGTTAGGAAAATCAAATGATCTATTGTACATATAATTGTTTCTTAAATCTCCCAATTTGTCGCATCATCATCATAATTTCTCAGTTCGAAGACTTTCCTATCCTGAACATTTCCCTAAAAGTATAACATTCTACTTCCCCAACTATTTGAGAGCAGTAATCTGACCTCGGCCTGCCTCTACCTCTTTTTATTCCTATCCCCGACTAGTATGTCGCGAACGATTCCTTCGCGTCTCAGAAGGTGTCCTACCATCCTATCCCTCCTATTCTTTATAGTCTTCCATACCTTTCGCTTTTACCCAACTCTTTCTAATACCTCCCTATTGCTAGCCTTAGCTATCCACGGTTTCTTCATCCTGTGTCTGTGGCACCACATTTCAACATTTCTATTCTTTTTCGACCTGCTTCTCTTATTATCGAAGTTTCGCCACCCATACAATGCCGTACTCTATCGTATACCTGATTTTAATTGCTTTTGATTTCAAATAGTAGGTAAAAAATGTGCTACGTTATTGTAATACGTTATAATAAGCATTGTTTGTACGCAGATTAACTTCGGTGCCACATTTAATTCGAGATTCGTTGCTAAGATACTGACATCGTTATTGACTGTGTTACAGCAACGAACCACGAATTAAATGTAGCTCCGCGTTGAATTTTGATCCGCGTTTCAACAACCGGTCCTAAAAGTGCAAACATATTACACAATAATTTGTCTCACGATAAATCATTCAATTTAAGAAGATGAAATTGCTGGATCGATAATCATAAGGTATGTGAGCTTGTTCAATAAATTCTACAAAAAACACCTGATTGTGGTGTGGGAATGCACAAAATAAATTTATCATCGCAGCACGGTTTGCTTTTATTATTGTTTAAGACGGAAGAGAAACAAAAAACTTGGGGAAAAGTTGTTATAAACAGACGTACACATTAAGTATGCAGCAAAAAATATAAAACGTTTGTTTAGGGTGCACTAGTTCCAGTAACGTGAGTTTATTCAGTTTTTTAGAGGGTTATAAGCAAATAGGTTGGGTTATAACCAGTCTGAAGGTTTTCGTATTCACTCACTGTATTTTTCTGTGATGGAAAATAAGCAGTAATGGGTAGAATACACATTCTTAAAACTTCCGTTCATTAACAAATCTCTAAACAAAATGAAAAGTTTTTGTAAATAAAATCATCTGTTCCTTGCTAAACGTCAAAACACGAAAATAACTATTCTGCGCAAACTCAACTTGACCGCAATGGCGGAGATGCGCGAAATGCATGTTAGCACACTTTTGTTATATGGCATTGCGCTTCTAATAATATATTTCAGTGGAAATTAACCTCGAAATTTACAAACGAAAATGACAAATATGCCGTAGCTCAAATGACCCACTTAATTGTCGTTTTGTGTCTGCGCGGGAATAGGTTTTTAAACTATTTGATCATGCTCATTGGTGAGCGCAGTGTACGTCATTTGAGTTTAAGCCACACCCACACTGAATTCTCGTTTGAAAAAGTGGATGTTTGGAAGCATTTTAAACAATTATTTGCCATGAATTTAAAACTTTTTTCAAGACGTAATGTGTTAAGGTGGTATTTACTGTGATATTAGAAGAAAAAATTCCACAAATTTAATTAGTGTCCAGTTGCCCATTATATTATTATAGCTATAATTTTGTAGCGGTATGGATTATTCATAGGTTAGTTTATGTTATGCGGTTATGTATAATTATTGTAAAATTCATTTAGCTATTATGTTTTCTAAAATATATATCATATATATGACCGTGAAAAGTACTAGCAGTTTCATTTTTACGATTACCTACCGAAAACTGGTGGGGTGAGGAGGGGTGTGGGGGAATGGGAGTGGGGGGTACTAAAATATAACCAAAAAAAACGTCAAATTAACGTCATCTAGAAGACGTGAAATTGACATCTGCTTTATGACGTCATTGGTCCGAGACATTAGGAGGTCATTTTCACGTCATATTCACGTCATTTTGCTGGTCATTTCTCGTCACTTTGTAACCAGTTTTTCACGTGATTATCACGTGTCTTTGTTACCTGGGGAGTAACATAACCTAACTAATGGACTCTATTTATCTTCTTCATCTGTAATTTTTGTTGCCATCGTTTTTAGCACTAAGTTTTTATCACTTATGCCTTTGCAAGCGTTTCTCGTTGAATGCATTCCTATAGGCAAATAACAAATAAAGAATAATTAAATAAAAAATTACTTCGCGTACTACCAATAAGTATAACAAAATTATTTTATTTAACCGGTTTCAAGATCTACAAACGATCCCATCATCAGAAATGTTTAAGAAAAATTGTAAACAAATTATTATGACAGTTGACAAGGAAACTAAAATTGACAAATTATAATGATATCCATGAAATAAGATAACTAGATAACTGAATTTCAGTGTTTACCTACGGGGTATAAGAAAAACACAAAGGAAAATCGAATACCTCGTAACTTGAAGGGAAAAAACATTGAATTTAAAGAAAACCATAATAGGAAAAAAAACAATAAATTCAATTGAAAAACCTTCAAGTGAAATATCAGTCTTTTTTTTTTTTCTTGCTATTATTGACTTATTTCTCTCTTTTTTAGTTTATTACAATATGTACTAGCAGTTGGCAGTTGTCAAGACAGAACACATAGACTTGACCACAATTTATTACAAGATTAGCAGTTGGCAGTTGTCAAGATTCCATGGATATTTGGTTTATTTAGTTCTGATATTTCACTTGAAGGTTTTTTCAATTGAATTTATTGTTTTTTTCCTATTATGGTTTTCTTTAAATTCAATGTTTTTTCCCTTCAAGCTACGAGGTATTCGATTTTCCTTTGTGTTTTTCTTATACCCCGTAGATAAATACTGAAATTCAGTTATCTAGTTATCTTATTTCATGGATATCATTATAATTTGTCAATTTTAGTTTCCTTGTCAACTGTCATAATAATTTGTTTACAATTTTTCTTAAACATTTCTGATGATGGGATCGTTTGTAGATCTTGAAACCGGTTAAATAAAATAATTTTGTTATACTTATTGGTAGTACGCGAAGTAATTTTTTATTTAATCATGGATTTCTACCAAATAGTGAAAAGTGAAAATATTAACTACATACAAATATCATCATCATAAGGTTCTCAGTCCGAAGACTGGTTGGACGCGTACCTCCATTGTTTTCTATCCTGAGCTAACCTACGCATTTCCCTAAAAGTAGAACATCCTACATCCCTAACTATTTGAGAGCAGTAGTCTAATCTAGGCCTACCCCTACCTCTTTTTATTCCTATCTCTGACTCTAGTATGTCACGAACTATTCCTTCGTGTCTTAGAAGGTGTCCTACCATCCTATCTCTCCTACTCTTTATTGTTTTCCATACCTCTCGCTTTTCCCCAACTCTTTCTAATACTTCCCTATTGCTAACCTTATCTATCCACGGTATCTTCATCATGCGTCTGTAGCACCACATTTCAAACGCTTCTACTCTTTTTCTATCCGCTTCTCCTATTGTCCAAGTTTCGCACCCGTATAATGCCGTACTCCATACATACGACGTTAAGAGTCTCTTCCTAGTCTCTATATTAACCGTTCTCGAGCATAACAGTTGTTTCTTTTTGTTAAACGCAACTCGGCCCTGCGCCATTCTTTGTTTTATATCTTTAGTGCTCCTACCGTCTTGAGTTATTTTACTTCCTAAGTAGCAGAAATCCGCGACCTCCTCTATCTTCTCATTTCCAATTTGTACAAATAAAGAAATTAATATTCACCCAACGGAGACGCCAATCAACTCAAGAGTCATAGTACTACACGCAAAATTGTTGTAACACACAACTGTCTAACCCGCGTTTAATTACTAGCACGAATACGTTGCAAATATAACTATTTCATAGGACGCACACTCTACATCGGCCATCTGTTTTAGTAATATTTGAATCGAGAAAAGTGTCACTTAATAAAGGCACTAATGTATCCATCGTTAAAATAGGAAGATTGTTATCTGCTAGAAATGCACACAGCTTAATTTCGACTCTAGCGACTTTTTTATCAAATGACGAGTATATTACATTTGTGATTTTTTTCTTTCGACCGCTTTTTTGTGTTATTTAAATGGCGAGACGATTTTTCGTGAGAAATTAAGATAGATGTGTGTCGACATATTGTGACACTACAAACCTTACAGTATGCCATATATCTGGCCGATTGTTTATGGTTGAACGACAAAGCCATTTGACAAACTGTGGATTTTACAGCCAAGAATCTGAAAATTTCATATGTTTCTGTCTTCCCTTACTGTATCTAACAGAAGCAATTTTTTCTTTCTTTAATTTTCAGGAACACGCCCCTCATTACTACTTGAAGAGGCACCCCCAAGGAATCCTAAAATAATATATAAAGTATATCTATAACTACTAATTTCTTACATAATTTAATGCTGATACTGATGATACATCTCCTGCACACGTTCCAGCTTCAATGGGTTTATTAGGTACCTACATGTGCGTCCGATGCCTGAAATGTATGTTTATTGTCTCTAAATAATTATTTTATTCAAAACCAAAATATTACTCGGTCGATTAGGACTCATCGTCTTCAATAACGATTTCATTTTGTTACGATAGGGAGGCGTCTTTTGCTCTTTTCTTCCATAAATAAATCAAAATATCTGTTTAAACAATTTAACACACTTCAATTTGAATTGGAACACTCGCCAGGGAGGAATAAAGAAAACTCTTTTAATCATTAGAACAAGGCATTTAGGACCTAAAAAACGATAAAAAGGTGACTATTTTAGGCTAAAAAATTAAAAAATAGACAAGAAAAATATTATTTAGGAAAGTTAGGCCCCCCAAAAGCCCCAAAAAGCATATTTCAATGAAACTTCAATTACGTGTTGGTGTTACATATTTCTCATATTCATGTAGATATAACACAAAATATAATAAAATAAAAACGTTTTATTTCAATTGCATAAATACTTACATGGTGTCCTGGGAGTAACACGAAGTTTCTTAGAGGATGATTCTTCAATCATTTCTGCATCCTGTTGTATAAATATTCTTTTTAAATGCAATATTCAAGTAGATTTTCGTCACATCTATAAGTTAAGTTTTTAAAATAAAAAAAATCAATAAATATGTACTGTATACAGGGTGTCGGGAGGAATGCGCCAAATTCTGGGGGTGTATTAAAACGCCAAAAATTATGTAAGAAAATCTGGCGTGTTCTTTCCGACTCACCCTGTATGAACAGTTTATACCAGGCAGTGCAGAATAGGCAATCAGACAACTTTTTTTAAAATTTCATAATTAGAAAGTTTTTCAAAATATTTGACCCATGTTTTTTCTTTTTTCACCTAGGGTACACATTAACCGAGAATTAATAAAAATTGTCCCTTGTATGTGGCTGACGTAATAAAAGTCGGGATATATCTCTGTTTAACACGTGCAGCACGCAGCTGCCGGAGGCGTGAGTGACGTCACTTTGGTTACTTTCCGCCGAATAAATTCTGCGGCGAAATGGCAATGTTTGACTGCTTCCTAAAATTAAGTGTTAAAATTTTAATCATTTTTACGTTTATGTGGCGTCTTAAATGGGTATAATCTTTGATTTAAGAGCAACATTTTATAAAAATTTCGTTAGTGTCCGATTGCCCATTGATTAGAGAATTACGCCTTGAAATATTTCGTGCTACTCCTGGGACACGTGTATAAAAAAAGGTTTCTTCTAAGAGCAAGTTAATTTTTAAACTGCTTTACTTGCAGTTTGCGTAGCAAACCAAATTCTTTTCTAAGTTCGAGGGGCAGAAACTTGTTCTTTTGTCTGTCAACAGTCTTGTACGATGAAAATGATCTCTCTACATCGCAGGATGTAACGGGACAAAATTTATATATTGACCAGTCAGTATCAGTATAATCATCAGCTGTTTGTTCCTCAGGAGTTTAACAATATCTTGTATGAACACTGAACCTAGATTTTTGGTTAGGACTTGACAAAACTTTTCATACGCAAGCTTTCCTACTCGACCTGGCGTACTACTTAAGCATTTTCTACTTCTTTCATTAATTTGCAGGTCTCCGTTAAAGGAAGACCAACTGTTTCAAGTTTCTTTATAGTGTCAACTAATATTTTAAAATGGGTTTTTCTATAAACAAAATCATTTTTTATATAGTTTTCGCCAAAATATTTTTACGCCTTTTCTATAGGTTTAGCCGAACTTTTATCAAAGCCCATTACTACCTAAAATTACAAGCAATTATTTCTAATTTGTATAAAAATCTAAAGGTTTAATTCATACATGTTTAACACTGTCAAAATTGTCAGCGTAAAATATCGCAGCTTCAATCCACGTCCCCCATCGCGTTAGGATTGCTTTAGGGGGAAGGGGTGTGCCAGGTACATGTTCTAGATATGTTTGTTTGTTGCTTTCAAAAATACTTTTTTCACGTTGGATATCATACCATTGATACTGTCATATTGATTGCGGATACATTCACACACTAAATTTAACCCATATTATTATAAAAAAAATCAAGTTTGTTCCACATTTCAACATGTAAGAAGCACCGTCTGTCACAAAGAGTTTTACTTTTTCATGCTTCATGCCATTTGGCCACAGAATACCTACGAAACGAACACATTTTTATATTTTATACAAGTGAAATTTGTACCTAAAGATTCATTAACAAATCTGGCGACTGTTTAACTCTTTTGTGGCAATTAATCGTGGTATTCCCGCCTCTTCTGAACATAATTTACAAACAATGCAATTTGCCATAAATCGACCTTTCAAATCAGTGGTTTCATCCACAGATACCCATATATCATTGTCTCCTATTTCCTTTCGAATATTTCCAATAACCTAAGCACAAAAAGAACTGTTACGAATGTATAATTTAATTAGCAAAAATTTAATATTAATTTCAAAAACAACCTTATCGTAACAATTTGTCACATATGTTCTCCTCATTGTCCTTTCACTTGCTATTTTTCTGTTGCAATTTTTTTCAAGAAATGTCAGTAGTTTTGTTATTCAATTTATAGAGCGGGATATTTGCAGCCATAAAGTCTTCACACAAATCTTCATTAAACTGCTCCGTCTCAGTTTCGTTAAAACTATCATCCAAAAGTGCATGCCTGTGCGGCTTTAAAATATTTGCTTTGTGTCTAGGTGCAGATGCATGCTGGTTCAAGTGATTTTTGTAATTTTATGAATAAAGTTATTCTATCTAGGTGCAATGCGTCAATTAATTCAAGATATATTTACCATCTTGCCACATGCCCTGCAAAACACCTCTTCCGGTTTATTGGGATGTTGTTAAAAAACCTGCCTATTGGGTACTCCCAACAGCCAGTTTTTAATGTTGTCACTATCTTTACCCTTGGGCATTGCAAAAAATAATAAAATCAATAAATGGGAGTATGACGCCCAGAGTTAAAAACAGCTGATTGAGAGACCTTGAAAACAGAGCTCTGGCATCTGACAAGTGCGCGAGCCACATAAAAGTGAAAACTTATCTGTTGTTCTGTTCTATGGTACAAGTGCAAGGCGAATATAGCGCAATCTTAAGACTTGTAGATGTACATAAATGTAATTGATAAATACAGCTGCTTTAAACTGGGTTAAAAGCTAGGAATTTTGAGCAGCAACCTTTTTTAGGCAAATAAAAGTTGTTTTAGGCGGGATAATTAGTGTTTAGAGCTTCGGTAGCGTAAACAAGCATTTAGGCAAATTTAAATAGGGCTCAATATATTCGAATTTTCATAAAACGTATTACTATATACATAATTTTTAGTTGCCTAACCCTAAAATGAAAAGGCATTTTGCCTAGATTTTCTCTACGATAAAGTTTTTTGGGTGTATTTTTTTAATTTTTGGATGTGTTTTTGTGTTACATTCTTTACAAACCTATTTTGAAGTTAACTCATTAGAATCACATTGTTCTCCCGAAGAAGGAATAAAAGATTCCGAAGGCTCGAGCTACAATAAAGTGTTCTTAATTATTACGCCACTTGACCATTTTCCCAATAATACCTAAACTATCAATTATTACTAAATTTGATCACCACAACCTTACAACATGAAATGTTTCAATTTACAAAAGGAACATGACCGTTCTGTTCCCTTCCTTGATAACTTAGTCACCCGTAACAATAACAATCTACTTTCCACGCAATGGTATTGTAAGCCTACTAGTTCTGGACGTTTCCTTCATTTCCTATCTGATCACCAGGACAGAATAAAAATTAATTTGGTCTTAGGTATGAGACATAGAGCTACCAAACTCTCCCATCCTTTGAAACGACAATTAGCGTTACATAAACTAAAGATAATTTTTCTCAGCAAGTCGTACCCGCCCCCCTCGTTAACAAATTGATCTTTAAAACACCTGACCTACTTGACATCTCTCCTACCCCAGATGCAACTTTCTACCTGGCTATTCCGTACGTTAAGGGCCTCTCTGATAAGATAACTTCAGTTTTCAGAAATGAGACTAAATTAATATAAAGTGGCTTATTCTTATTCTCCTAAAGGAAGTAATATATACACCAAACTGAAGGACCCCATACCGAAACTTCAGTCTTCCAATGTCATATACAAAGTTTCTTGTTCCACAAGCGACCAGTGTTATGTTGACCAAACAGGCCATTCTTTTGATTTTGACGATGTTTTCATATTAAATGGAAGAGTAAAGGTTCAAGGTGGCGTGTGCTTGTACTCGAGTGCTCCGTGAATATTGTGGTTTTTTGGTGGTAAGAAGATCTTGTTTTGTTCAAAATTTTTATGTATGTGATGCATCGTAAACTGGGCAGGCAGAATGACGTAAGTGTGAATGAGTATTAAGTCATATAATTCGATTTTTTATAGTTCGAGTTCTAAAACACGCGAGTAAAAACTTTCCATAAACTAAAATAGGCTCATTTCTTGTGGATATAAGAAAAGTAAGCAAAAACTTCAGCAGAGAAAAAACGATGTGGTGTCGTGGGACACCAGGTAGGAACGAAGTTCCTTCGGCTAATGTAGAATCGACACAATTTGCAAAAAAAAATCGTGAATAAAAGAATAAAACAGTTGGATAAAAGTTAATACGTGCGATGGGAATTTATGAACATGTAGAGTTTTTCCCACTTTGTAACCCCATCCGAGACATACTGTATAATACGTAAAAATTATTTTCATTTCCTTACGGCTTTTTCCAAAAATTTGTTGAATTTACTTAATTTTGAAAACAAAATTTATGTTGCATGGGGTATATTCTATTCATCAAGTCATTAATATTCTAGAAAACGATGTGGTGTCGTGGGACACCAGGTAGGAACGAAGTTCCTTCGGCTAATGTAGAATCGACACAATTTGCAAAAAAAATCGTGAATAAAACAGTTGGATAAAAGTTAATACGTGCGATGGGAATTTATGAACACGTAGAGTTTTTCCCACTTTGTAACCCCATCCGAGACATACTGTATAATACGTAAAAATTATCTTCATTTCCTTACGGCTTTTTCCAAAAATTTGTTGAATTTAGTTAATTTTGAAAACAAAATTTATGTTGCATGGGGTATATTCTATTCATCAAGTCATTAATATTCTAGAATAAAGAACGCTGCTCAACAACATCTGCGCGAGTAGGAATTTGTAAGTGCATGATTATTAGTGTAATGGGGATATAACTCCAAAGAATTAATTTTACTATGCCTAAATAACTACTGGAAAAATCATGCTGCGTGTTTTCAGAAAATTGTAACCTACTACCAGTGATTATAATATTAAGTGATTTTAAAGAATTTCATAAATTTATTTCTAGTAGACACTTCCTGACATCCTACATGCGCCAGTTAATTTTTTATACGAGCAGCACATGTACATAGATCAAGCGCAAGATGCGATTAAACACCAAAAGAACAAATCAAATCTACATTTACATACGACTGGTTAGTTCCACTGCAATTTCAATGTAGAGGGCAGCACATCATGACAACGTGATAAGTCCACACAAATGTAGTTGTCATGTAACACAAGTTTCTTACTAATCTTGTGGGACATTTCATAAAAAGTTGCTGACGCAGTAAAGAAGTACCCACAAAACGCCTTAAAATCGGATTTAAATAGGTTGTTTAAAGAAAAGCCAATAGGGTTGAAACAACACTAGGTATATTATTTGCATGTACACAGGATGCCGTCTCACATAAGAATGTCCTATATCATCATGGCACAGTTTACAGATTTGCCATCGGTTTTGTTTTGGCACTAACCATAAACTTTTACCATCATTAAGTTTTCTGTAAACGTATGCCCCACGTATCTATAATGTGAGTATTCGCCACGTGCTTGTCCATGAATTCATGAGTATATACTATGTATTGGCGGGGTGGAGTGGTAATAGAGAGAGAAGGGATGAGAGAACGAAAAGAAAGAGGGAGAAAGAGAAAGGTATTATACACTACTCGCTTGTGTATACGACTGTCGCGCCTGCGCACGTCTCATTTAACGGTTTTATTCCACGGACTTTTTCTTACGGTTTTACTATCACATTTATTTCAGTTCGGTCGCGCAGCAAAATCCCTATCTCCTCCAAGCCTGCCGTAAGGAACTTCGTTCCAATAAATGAAGTTCAATAAAATGTCGCTCTGTATCAGGTGTAAAAGCAAAATAAACAATTTTAAAAAAGCCACAAGGTGTAGCAATAAAAACTGCCAAATGTATGCTATTTTGAATGCTTTGGTGCTGGATATAAAACAACACAGAACGTTGAACTTGTCGGGATTGTAAGGAACCTACACTTGCTGATCTAATAGCAGAAATTAAAAATTGTTCAATTTCTCAAAAGGCGATGCAGGAAACCATGGAGAGCTATTACGAAGAAATTAAAGAAGTGAAAAATATTGTTAAGGGTTTGGACGATGAAGTAGAGTAGAGTAGAGTAGAAGTAGAGTAGTAGAGTAAAAGAGGTTGAAGAGCGTAGTAGATCTTTGGATAGGGAAAATAGGGAATTGAGAGAGCACCAGAAAAATTTGGAGCAGTATTCTAGGTCCAACTGTTTGAGATTGTTAATGAAGATGTACTTACCATGGTTCAGCAATTAGCCATTGTACTTAAAGTTCAGTTAGAACCACGAGATATCGATTGCTGCCTCCGCTTGGGTAAAGTTCAAGGAAAACAGACGAATCTTCGTTAAATTTGTGGCTAAGTGGCTAAAAGATAAGTTTATCGCTGCCAAAAATGTGTATCGCACTATAAGCATAAAGAGCCTGAATATTCAGTTTCCTGTCAGCCAAGATCTGAATAAGGTTATACATATAATATTATATGTATAACCTTATTCAGATCTTGGCTGGATGAATCACTGACACGTGAAAATAAATCCCTCTTCAAATGTCATGATTTCAAAAATATCTATGGGTGAAAAACGGGAAGATTCTCATGCGGAAAACGGATGATAGTCGAGGTTTTGGGATTCGTTCATTTGCCGACCTTGCAGATGTGCATTAGTGAATGTTTTCAAATGTTTTTGCGTTGTGTATTTTTGGTTATCGTTGGAGTGATGGGTGTGGTATCTACCATTATGTTTTTGGAGTGTTATCAAGTGTTATTTATGTATAATTTTAGGTTTCTTCTGATTTTTTTTTTGAAAAAATTCTAAATTTGTTATTTTTGATTTATATGCACGTGCACTCTGTATCACAATGTCTACTTGTGTTCGTTTTTCTGTCATTAAATGTTTGGTTTTAAAATTTCACATTTAAAAATTAGATTGTTGTGTTTCAATATGATGCAATTTAAAGATTATGTATCCTCAACCGATTATGACGTCATCTGTTTGACTGAGACGTGGCTTGCTCCTGATATATCTGATGATGTTCTGGCTCTGAAAGATTATAGAATATTTAGAAAAGATATAATAATTGGTAGAGGTGGAGGAGTGGCAATCTACGTCAGTAATAAAATTTTATCGGTAACAGTCATAAATTACTTACAAATAAGAAATACCGAACAGCTTTGGTTGAGTATATCATGGAATCACAGAAGTTATGGATGTGATTCACAATGCCCCTAATCAGCCTTGTGATGCGTTTCTGAAATTTGAAGCCTTAATTCTTTTCGAACAGCAAACCAAGCTAAGTATGCAGGGTGATTCCGAACGGGCGTGCCAAATTAAAATGGGTGCTAGAGGAACTCCAAATAAAACGAAAAGTTTATATGAACATATATTCTAAAGTGACTACTAACAAAGATACAGGGTGTAAAAGTTTTAATATTTTTTTAATAATTTTTTATTATCTTAGTAACTAAGAAAGTTATTGAGTTGAAATTTAAGGTATCGTTTTCATTTGCCAAGCTCTAATTTTCCAAAAGAATTTGCTCTGCTAGACCCATCAGTAGCGTTGCTACGGGGTAGGCCGTTTATTTATTTCCCTAATCCAATGTTACGCCACTGGTGAATGCAGGTGATATTAATGTATTTGAAATCTACGTTCAATTTGGGAAGAAATTGGTATCTTCAAAATTTTTCGTAAAATGCTTAGTTTTTGAATGAAATAGCTTTTTGTGAAATCGTGCACATGCACTCAAATTTTCCATAATGCAATAATGGCTTCACCAATATGCAAGGAAAGTGAAAATGGAAAAGAATGGTTTATTAAGAATAACACTAACAAAACTAACAAGAAGAATGGGAAAACATTAATTATTACATTACGATATTAAAAAAATATTAAAACTTTTACACCCTGTATCTTTGTTAGTAGTCACTTTAGAACATATGTTCGTATAAACTTTTCGTCTTATTTGGAGTTCCTCTAGTGGCACGCCCGTTCTGAATCACCCTGTATAAGTTAAAATTGGAAGTTTATCAAGTGAAACCCTATTTACGTAAAATTCCCCAAATGTCTCCAGTACCAGGGAAAATATATGAATATTAACATTTTCATCAAATTTTTCGTTGCTTTTTGATGTCACGGTTTTAATAGAGTTCCTTATTTTTTGTTGTCAAAAGTAAGGTACTTCTGAACCGAATTTTTCTCTCGCTTTCCAACAGTTGCACATAACTTTGTATTAATTAGCCCCACTTAATTACCTGTAGTATCCAAACCTGCCTTCAACCTGCTCAGTAAAATGTAATCAAATTTGTATGTTTTAAACAAAATAAGGTATTAAATCAATAAAAGCCTTCGTTGTCTGCAAAAGAGACTGAAATGTTTGAGCTGACAGTGACTGAACATTAGAAACATCATTTTTCCTTCGTTCAACCCAGACTAAAAATTTTTGCAAAATAGTTATTTGAAAATGGTTACACTCTCTTATTGGCTCTCTGTAAGTATCATTCAATCTTCGGCCTTCAAATGCATGCTTTACATTAACGATTTTCCACCAGTTGCAAATTATGTTGATAAATTGACAGGTTTAATTAACTTCAGGTGTATCTTCTAGCGCAAGTTTTAAAGAAGCTACATTATTATCATTAAAAAGTTTTAAGACCAGGTTCACGTTTTGTTGTTGTATATTACTAGGATACAAAACTTTGTATGACAAAGTGTGCCCATATTTAACTAGCGCATTTTTTTCTTTGTCGTATAATATCAAGTCCCTGGAAGGGGGCAGCAGCTCTTTCAGTAATCATAGTGGCAAAGATCGTGAGGGTTGGTATGGCACTGTGATACACACTACTGCGATGTGGAAGGCAACGGGAAACCACCACATTATTTTATCCCTAGTACAGCGTACTTTAATTTATGATGATGGCACCTTCTGGAGTAAAATATTCCGGAGGTAAAATAGTCCCACATTCGGATCTCCGGGCGGGGACTGCTTCGGGGGGAGTCATCAGAAATGATAAGTGTAACATCTCACGAGTCGGAGCGTGGAATGTTAGAAGCATGAAACAAGTAGGGAAGTTAGAGAATTTGAAAATTGAGATGGATAGGTTAGCATTAGACGTAGTAGGTATCAGTGAAGTGCGATGGCCAGAAGCTGGAGACTTCTGGAGCGGAGATTTTAGAGTAATACACACAGGATCTGTAGGAGGAAATTCGGGAGTAGGAATTGTTATGCGGAAAAAAGTAGGACAGAGTGTAGAAAATTTCTTACAGCAAAGTGACAGGGTAGTTATGGTTAGGTTAGATTCGAAACCTGTAAAAACAGTAATAATACAGGTATATATGCCCACTTCTAACTACAGTGACGAGGCCGTAGAGGCAGTTTATAGTGATATTGAATATGTGCTAGATTTTGTGAGAGGGCACGAAAATTTAATAATTACAGGAGATTTCAATGCAGTCGTAGGCACAGGGCGAGAGGGCGGAATAGTTGGCCCCTTTGGATTAGGCAATAGGAACGATAGGGGAGTTAGACTGATAGAGTTCTGCGATAAACATAACTTAACGGTCGCGAACACTCTATTTCACCATCATGTTAGGAGATGCTATACGTGGAAGATGCCAGGAGACTTAGGGAGATATCAAATAGATTACATTCTCGTTAGGCAAAGATTTAGAAATCAAGTTAGGGATTGTAGAAGTTATCCAGGAGCAGATATAGATAGTGATCACAACATAGTCGTTATGAAAGCCAATCTTAAATTTAAGATTTTGAAAAAAAGAAGCGGAAGAAGGTATCTTGACCCAGAGAAACTAAAAGATGATGATATGCGCAATAAGTTCGAGAAAAAGACAAACGAAGCACTAAAGGGCACGGGTGGAAATATTGTTAGGGACATAGAGGCAGAATGGAATTGCATTAAAAATAGTTTAGTTTCCTCAGCTAGGGATATTTTGGGTCATAAACAGAATGAAAGTAGGAAACCCTGGATAACAAAACATATTGTGAGTCTAATAGAGGAAAGGCGAAAATATAAAAATAGGTTAGATGAAATAGGGAAACAAAGATATAAGGCGATCAAGTGGGAAATTATTCGGAAATGTAGGAAAGCGAAAGAGCAATGGATCGATAATAAATGCAAAGAAGTGGAAGATAAGTTCGAAGTAGGAAAGACTGATGAAGCATATAAAATAATCAGGAGAAATTTTAGAGAAATTGGATCTAGTACCAAAAACATTAGAAATGAGGCAGGAGATATCCTAATCGGAAGTGGGGAGAAGGCAGATAGGTGGAAAGAATATTTAGGAAACTTATATGCGGGACAGGAAGTGCAAGATATATTAGAAAGCGAAAGCAGTGTAGAGGGGGATAACCTAGGGAGTCCTATAATGAGAGAAGAGTTTGAGATAGCACTAAAAAGTTTAAGGAATAATAAAGCACCAGGTATAGATGGCTTGCAGGCAGAAATCTTAAAGTGCGCAGGTCAAGAGGTAATAGATCGTTTATTTAAATTAGTTAGTCGCATATACCTGACAGGCGAGATTCCAGAAGATTACAAACGGAACATCATAGTAGCTTTGCCAAAAAGAAAAGGCGCGGATAGATGCGAAAATTTTAGAACTATCAGTTTAACTTCCCATGCGTCAAAAATTTTAACTAGAATTGTGCAAAGAAGGATGGAGAAAAAGGCGGAAGAAATATTAGGAGAAGATCAGTTCGGATTTAGACGAAATAGAGGAACGCGCGAGGCCATTCTAGCTTTACGAGTAATTATAGAAAAAACGATAGAAAAGAGAAAGAGCGTCTATATAGGATTTGTAGATTTAGAAAAAGCCTTCGACAACGTAAAATGGGGGAAGATGTTCGAAGTGCTGAGAAAGGTAGGGATGAAATACAGGGACAGAAGAATAATACATAATCTCTACAAAGAGCAAAAGGCAGTTATAGAATGTGAGCAGGAACAAAGGGAAGTAGATATCCGGAAGGGAGTGAGACAGGGATGTGCATTGTCACCTCTAGTTTTCAACTTATATATCGAAGATGCGATTAATATTGTTAAGGAAAGAACAGCCTCAGGGATCAATGTACAGAGCCAAACTATTAACATGCTCAGATTTGCGGATGATATAGCAGTGTTAGCATCTAGCAAAGAAGAATTAGGAGCGGCTTTGAATGAAATGGAAGCAGTTTTGACACAGGGCTTCGGCATGAAAATCAATAAAAAGAAAACTAAAATTTTGGTATGTAGGGGATGTGAAAATAGAACTAAAATGGAAATACAAATTGGAAATGAGAAGATAGAGGAGGTCGCGGATTTCTGCTACTTAGGAAGTAAAATAACTCAAGACGGTAGGAGCACTAAAGATATAAAACAAAGAATGGCGCAGGGCCGAGTTGCGTTTAACAAAAAGAAACAACTGTTATGCTCGAGAACGGTTAATATAGAGACTAGGAAGAGACTCTTAACGTCGTATGTATGGAGTACGGCATTATACGGGTGCGAAACTTGGACAGTAGGAGAAGCGGATAGAAAAAGAGTAGAAGCGTTTGAAATGTGGTGCTACAGACGCATGATGAAGATACCGTGGATAGATAAGATTAGCAATAGGGAAGTATTAGAAAGAGTTGGGGAAAAGCGAAAGGTATGGAAAACAATAAAGAGTAGGAGAGATAGGATGGTAGGACACCTTCTAAGACACGAAGGAATAGTTCGTGACATACTAGAGTCAGAGATAGGAATAAAAAGAGGTAGGGGTAGGCCTAGATTAGACTACTGCTCTCAAATAGTTAGGGATGTAGGATGTTCTACTTTTAGGGAAATGCGTAGGTTAGCTCAGGATAGAAAAGAATGGAGGTACGCGTCCAACCAGTCTTCGGACTGAGAACCTTATGATGACGTATAATATTATATTATATTAATAATTTAAATTATGCACTGCAATATTTTATTTGTTGAGTAATGTTTCCACAATTTTCATGTTCAGAACTAGTTGTCAATGCATTGACTGAACAGCTTCCTAGCCACAGCCACAACTGAACTGGAGGGCGCGCTTGCCGCCCACCCTCTTTTCGTATTTCTTTTCTCAATTTTTTCCTTATACAACCTATTACGATTTTCGCACATCGTGTAGCGAAAAATACCCTCTATCCGATGCAATACAAAAATATATACGGTCTCATTGAAAACTAGTTGTCAATACATTGACAGAACAGCTTCCTAGCCACAGCCACAACTGAACTGGAGGGCGCGCGGCAAGCGCGAAAAATACCCTCTATCCAATGCAATACAAAAATATATACGGTCTCATTGAAAAAAATGTTCTATGACGTCATATCTCGGCTCAAAAGTGTTTAAAAAAAAAACCGCCCCGTCAGTTTCCTATGGACCATCTCTGATATATGTATGCAAAATTTCAGCAAAATCTGTGGAGCCGTTTTCTCGCAAAAGTGCCAACAGACATACACACGCACGCACACCCACACACACATACATACGGACGGAAATGTGCCACCTTGCCAAAAAGTTTTAGAATGACCTGAAACGTCCACATTTGATGAAAAAACACCATGGTCAAAAAACGACTATCACAATAGCTACCTAGCTTAGGCTAGGAAGCTAAAAATGTTCAATGACTCCATATTTTGGCTCAAAAGTGCTTTAAAAAAACCGCCCCGTCAGTTTCCTATGGACCATCTCTGATATACGTATGCAAAATTTCAGCAAAATCTGTGGAGCCGTTTTCCCGAAAAAGTACCAACAGACATACACACGCACGCACATCCACACACACATCCATACGGACGGAAATGTGCCACCTTGCCAAAAAGTCTTAGAATGACCTGAAACGTCCACATTTGATGAAAAAATACCATGGTCAAAAAACGACTATCAGGAAGCTAAAATTGGTGTCAAAGTTAGGAAACTGGAAGCATGAATACTGTACTCGGTTACTTATCCAATTATTTCTTATGCACTTCAGGATGTGAAAAACATCAAAAATTAGGAATAATAATCTTGTGGGATCGAGGGGGTGGATAACAAATACCTGAAGAGTATTATTATTCGAAAGAAGTTGGAATTCTTTCCTATTCACTGCCCCATTGTCACGAATGAGGGTCAAAATTCTGAAGCCAATGGATTCCACTCCTTCCAAAACATCAAAAATTATTTTTTTAATAGGTCAGCGATCAAGTTATTTACTGCAGCAATACAAACTACGTCTTTATATTTTGACGCCAAACTAGAGATCATGAAAACAATGGCAGTTTTAGCTATCTCGGAAGCATTATTTTCGGTGCCACCAAATATTGCCTCTCCTTTGAAATATAGTTGGGACGATATATATTTCATCCATATGTAAACTAACAAGTAATTCATTCTCCTTTAAAATAGTCATTTTTGATTTCAAATATGAAATACTCCCTGAGATATCATTATCGGTCAAACAAATTTTTGCGATAGTTTTTTTTACATTCCTAGGATGTGGAAGAATAATAATTTTACTATTATAAAGAGAAAGATATGAGGACGATTGAATATACAATGTTGAAGCAAGAATATTTATATAACCACTGCACCTTCTGTTCTCAGGGGATACATAATAAATTCTAAGCTGCTCGGCTGTAAATGATAGTTGCACTGTTTGGCTACCATCACATTCACAATAGTTTTAAATGTTTCCTAATGATTAAATCAATCGCACTAGTTGACAAGTTTTCCACTTCCCCACGTACAAACTGTAGAAGTTCTTCCAATAAATCGGTATTTGGTAATTTTCGTGCCCATAGTTTTTTCGGCAATTTACAATGTGCCAGAGAATCTTCATCAATATGAACGATGAATGTTAGATCTTGATTTGCAATTGAAGCTAAAATTTTTGGAGCCTTTTTTGGAATTTGTTAAAAATTGAGAAAACAACAAAATTTTCTTACTATCTTGAATGAACAGCCGGTTTTTATCAATCTGACTTGTATTGTCATAAAATAAGCGGATATGCTTAAAACTAGAAATTTGTTTAATTTTTTGTGCTGTTCTAAAGAAAGTAGGCTTTCCTCTATCGCTCTTGCAATCTGATTTTCTGCGACATCGGCAAGCCTTGTTACGGTACTAACTTTATTGCTTAAATATTTAGGTACATTTGGGAATATTGTAGGGACTGCATCTTCGACAAGTTTTGGTATTTTTCTCTCGAATAACTGCAATTTCATTTTAACAATGCACTTTTCCTCTCAAAGCAAAATGTTTGATACACACAATTGGGTGTTTCAATCCATCCAGATTGTTTGGCATATTTCGCAGTCACATATTTTTTATATTTGAATCGTTTGGTAGGGAAAAAACGGTAACATAATGCTTGTTTTTTTCGGATTTGTAGTTGAGATTTACAATCGACGACACTGCAGCAGCGGGGCATCTTGTCCCTTCCCGACACTAAAAAAACAGATATTAATTAGTTTTACAACAAATAAACGTTGAATAAACAAATATTACCTTAAATTTCGATTTTAAACAACCAAATTAACAATTAACCTTAAAAATTCACACTAGCAACAGGCACAAACATAACCATACTAACCGTTACCGCCGAGAATAAGGCCTGAGCGCTCTCGCGTGACGTCAGCATAAGTAGATCGACCGCTGTGCTGGCTGCATACGCGCCGTACACATTAGACATTATAATATGCTAACATTTTGGTGGTTTTACAAGATTTTAGGTGTAAAGAGGGTGCCATACGCCAATAGATTCCTTCATCGCACTCCGTGCGAGTTTTTAATAATGGGAAAAACGAAATTTTATAGAAAACAAACCAACGTGAATGAAGTAAAAGTAATTTACATTAACTTGTTAATTTTATGCTGATAGTCTTTATTAATGAAAAAATGAACTGATTCTCTGTTTTGCATGTTGAACTTATTCCATGTGCAACCTCTATCAAATTCAATCTTATCATGAATACAAAAGCTGAATTTGTCAAAGAACTGCTATTGCGAGCATAACGAACAATATTCCCTCCTCTGTAATCTAAATATGGCTTTATATGAATTTCATCAATTAACAAGGTAACGTGTTTATCATTGCCATCTAATAATTTAAATAAATTTTACGTGTATGTGGGGGATCTCATGGTGCATTTGGTAAAATTATTTTGGTATATACACGGTATTCACATACTGAGTACCAAACTAAAGTTATATTTTTTTAAATGGGAACCCCAGATGTCTGCATGATTTGCATTCCCCACAAAATTTCATGAAAATTGATATACCACAAGACGGACTTTTGTCTAAGGATTGATAAGATATTGACATATTGCTGCCATTATAGACTCAATTTTGTGATGCTCCTGACGGTTACTAACCTAAGATTTCTTTATTGGGATCCGTTCACAGACTGATGAATTTGTAAAATTTATTAATGCTTTTGTCACAATGCATTGTGTTATACAGGATAGTTAACATATGCAAATTGGAATTGTTCTCAAAAATTTCAAATGGAATACCATGTACATTCTTTGCACAATTGATATCCAGTTTACTAAGCTTTTTATTGATATAGGACATTGCTAGGTCTGCTGCTGACAGTTTCGGCAGGTATTGCGATTGAACTTTAAAAACATAGAATATCGTCACTATTTTTGACCATTCTCTTCGAGATTTCAACTGCAACAACCCCGTATTATTCAACATCTGGTGTCAAAATTTATATTCTTTCCAAAGGTGTACGATTTAGAAGCTATGGACACAAAGTATCTAAAAAATGAAGTAACAAAGGCGACAAAGAAACGAAATAAATTTCAAATACAAACTAATTTTTTTCTACACGTTCTTAAGGCGTTATTAAAACAAATTTAGTAAAAATACACAAATCAGGAAATCGATTATTACCATTAGAAACAACAAACAAATTTTGGCTAGGTGTGAAAAAACTAGTTTACTAAATACTTAAAAATATTCCCTCCCAGTACGATGCATTTTCTTACCCTTTCCACAACTGCCCTCTTTACATTATTTGTAGCTTCATGTCTTCCCTTGTAGTCGGTGGGGTTCTATAGACTATTTCTTTTACGTATGGCCCGAGGAAAAAATCGCAGTTTATGAGATCTGGAGAACGTGGTGGCCAAGCAACTGGCCCACTTCTTCCAACCCCTCTACCACCGAAACTTTCGTTCACGTATTCCCTCACTTGTCTTCCATAATAGGGAGGAGCCCCATCGTGTTGGAACCCTAGATGCTCTGTAATCTCGTCGGGTACATTTTATAATAAAAGGTTTAAATTATTTTGAAGGAAGTCTAAATAAGTTATACTATTCAAATGTTCGTCAAAAAAGAAAGGTCCAATCACATGATCACCCACTATGCCGCCCTATGTATTGACACTCCACTGATGCTGGTGGTCGATTGCTCTATTTAAGCGGGGATTTTCTGATGCATAATGATGAAATGTTTCTTGTTCATTCTACCAGCTTGTGTGAAGGTGGATTCATCGGTTTCCAAATAAACGTTCAAAAACAAGGGATTTTCTTCAATTTTTGTTAATACCCAGTTGCAATAAACTGACCGTTTTTCCAAATCATCATCCAAAAGTGCTTGAATGGTTTATGCTTTGTAAGGGCAATACTCATGTTTTCTGAGTATTTTTCTCGTGGATGTTTTCTCAATATTTTGTTCTCGGCTTATAATTCTAGTAGAGGAACTTAAGGATCTTCAATAACACATTGCAGTACAATTTGTTCATTTTCTTCGGTTGCTACGGATTTCGCTCGTGCACGCTTCTCATATTTTTCAGAGCCAGTTTCAATAAATCGATGTAATAGTTTCCGAAAACATTTTTCTTGAGGACGTATTCTTTCTGCAAATTTAGCTGCAAACATCATGTCTACACATTATTCTTTTGTGTAATTCATTTTTAAGCCTAAACTTAACTACCTGTCAGTAAATTGACTTTGTGCCTGTCTCACCAAAAGTACGTAATTTTTTAATTGCTGCTGACAAGCACTGCATTTTGTCACTTATGTTTTCCAAGGCCTACTTTGCAACGATTTTATTTGAAAATTTCACAGAATTTCAAAACTTTAGAGTTATCCTTGAAAAGGCGAACGGTGATGCTTCTAAATCGTACATCTTTGGAAAGAATATAAATTTTGGCACCAGATGTTGAAATTTCGAAAATAATGGTCAAAAAAGTATCAAAATGTAGTGATATTCTATGTTTTTAAAGTTTAATCGTAATATCAACCGAAACTATCAGCAGCAGACCTAGCAATGTCTATATCAATAAAAAGCTTAGTAAACTGGCTATCAATTGTGCAAAGAATATACATAGTGTTCCATTTGAAATTTTTGAGAAAAATTCCAATTTGCATATGTTAACTACACAATGTATTGTGACAAAAGCATTAATAAACTTTACAAATACAACAGTCTGTGAACGGATCCCAATAAAGAAATCTTAGGTGGCTTTGGTTAGTAAACGTCAAGAGCGTCACAAAATTGGGTCTATAATGACAGTAAAATGTCAATATCTTATCAATCCTTAGTCCTCTTGTAATATATCAATTTTCATAAAATTTTGAGGGGAATGCAAATCATGCAGACATCTGGGGTTGCCATTTAAAAAACTATAACTTTTGTTTGGTACTCAGTATGTGAGGACCATATACCAACATAATTTTACGAAACGCACCATGAGATTCCCCACATACACGTAAAATTCCATTCTGATATCTTGAATGACATAAGAGATATGTACCGATTACACCCGGTATAAAAGACCTCTTAACTGAGATATTGACATTACTATTACAATAATAGAAAGTACTGTTTGTTTGCATAATTTCGTAAGAAGAAATGATGAAAAGGGAGTTTACATTTCACAATCATTTGGTGTTCTGGAACTGCCTAATAATACAAATTGCTTTCTTGTGAAATACAGGTATTTTCATTGAAATTATTGTGTTTTCGTCCCCCTAATCATTTTCGCCCAAGGAATGAACAAACAGAATTTAACTTGAGTATTTATTACTACAGAAAAGGAAGACAATTTCAATTAAAGTAATTTTGTCATGTCACTGAAATTCGCAAAGTATTCAATTACAAAAAGTACATTTAAATGACTATATCTAAAACTAACAAATCTAATAAAAAAATATTATTCGTATTGTTCTTTGTAGAACAATTCCATAAATGTCACTTGCAATTTAGCCCTTTTCCGGGGACAACATGTGGCAGTAATGGTCGGTAACATCAAATTTTTGGTTTATTTAGTTCTTGAATAAGTAAATTATCCATTTTGTCAACATTGTCCCGTTTTCGTTTTTCTAAAAAATGTTATTTGTTTTTTACAAAATGGCTGTCAAAATGTCAGCAAAAATTACATGCAAGTAAGGGCACGGGGAATTTCATGTGAATGCGATAATGATTAAACACAAGATTCCTTCCACAAATGAACTATGAAGAGTGATAGGTTCATATCACAATTAAAAGTAAAAAAGGAAAACCTGACCTGGCTTTTGTGATTTTTTTTCGGAAGACAGCATGAAGAAATTTGAGTAGGAAGAACTGCTACTGCTTGGTTGGCTTACTGGCGATAGGTCCGGTATATTGGACACAGCCTACAAATGAATAGAAGCGTATAGCAATATAAGCGTTGATCTTCTTGTTAAACAGTTAAACAACGGTTTCCCAGATGTTTTTGCAACTTCCTCATAACTGCAGCCACTTTTCACAAAAAACGGTAACACTAATTATTATATGCTTATACATGCAAAAATTCAAGAATTACCATCTAATGCATTGTATAATTCCAACGCTTTTTTAACTGAGCGGGTTCTTACCATTAGAGGAAACCTCTCATCATATAAAGGAGGACGCTTAGAAAATTCCCCAATTAAAAGTTCGACGATACCGTCCTGTACTGTAGCATCTTTCTCGGAGATCGTAGAATAGGGTATCAGCCATGCCGTGCCATCTAGCTTACTAACTTCGGTCGGCAGCGCGCATGACGTCAGCCGGGAGAAAAAGAACGGCGCGCCACTTAAGTAAGCATTGCTGTAAATGCATCTGCACGCGCTCTTTTCTTTTAGATTACGAAATTCTGGCGGCGTTTTGGGTTGGTGACACCACCACTCATGGGTGGTTACGGAATTAAAAATTATCTCATAACACCATTATTAAATCCACATAACGCTGAACAGCATTTATTCAATGAAGCTCAAATTCGGACAAGAAATCCTATCGAGTGGTGCTTTGGAATTTGGAAACGTAGATTTCCAATATTCACAGCAGGTATAAAATTACATTATGGAAAGGTAGAATCTGTGGTGCTTGCAACAGCTGTTCTGCATAATATTGCAAGGCAGCTGAATGAACCAGAATTTTACGACGATGATGTCTAAGGAGAAATTGATATAAATGTTGAAGTGCCCCCTGGAGATGAGAGACGAAATAATGTAAACAATGCTACAAGGAATGCACTAATAGATTATTTCCAGACATTGTTATAATTTTTTACTGTATTAGTTTTAAAATATCTAAGTTCACTGAGTAATTTGGCCGTAATTCCGATAATACCCAGTAATTCAAAGAAAATGCTTAATTTAAAGCCGCTAAACAAATTTTGTGATTTACTAGTTTAGTTCGCGGTTCCGGAAAAAACGAACTTTTGTGCTTTTTTGTGTGGTTTTTGTGTGTGTGCATCTGGAAGGCAGTACTACTACTCACCCCCAGACAGCCGAACAAGAAGAAAGAAGAGAATTGCAGGGCCAAGGAATGTATTTAAACATCATCGTCGGCCTGTGAGTACTCAAATTGATTTTTATGTCAGACTCCTCTGTTGTTCCTAGTTCCTTAGTTGATCCTAGCAGCACAGAGTTAGAATTAAGTAATTTGATAGCAAATTTAAACATTGACACTGAAGAAAATACAGCATCCAATAATAATTTTATTAATAATTTTATCAATACTTGTATTGCCGAAATAAATATGGCACCACCAATATTTGACGTGAAAAATTTGTGCATTATACCAAACTTCGATGGAAATCCCAACGATTTACACGAATTTTTAACTGTTTCAACAACATTGTTAAATCATTATTACGACGCAACTCCAGCCAATGTAGGATGTCTACAGAACACACTTCTTTTACATGGAATTCTAAGTAGGTTAACAGGCAGAGCAAAAGAAGTTGTATCAATACATGGAATCGACAATTGGGAAGACGTCAAAAATATATTAATCCAACACTTCGGCGACCAACGCAACGAAAATACACTAACTCGTGATTTGGTAAATTTAAGGCAGCAGCAAAATGAAACGCCGCTCCAATTTTACGATAAATGTATGGGTATTCTCAACACAATTTGTAATTTTGTCGATATACACAACGATGATACAATTCTAAGAAAAGCAGATACTAAGCGGCTGAGTAGGTAACGGCGATTCACCACCGACATCAACCCCCGAATCCAAGGTTTTGTTCGTCCCCTACAAAACTTCTTCAAGGGATGGAGAAGTTACAGTCTGATTCCCGCAGACTCAGCCGCTTAGTATCTGCTTTTCTTAGAATTGTATCATGCTTTAGATAACGCTTTGAAGAATCTTAGATTTATAATTGCTAGGGAAAAGTTAGTCTGATGTAAGCTTTTGAACCACACATATGTATTTTGAGTTAATAAATTAATTTTTAAAAAGTGAGTTTTCCAAAGAAAAACTATAATTTACGTTACACTATTATATTTACAAGGAAAATGTTTGGAGGATGTTATAAAAAAGTTAATGCAGATTCAAACGAAATAAGTAAATGGCTTAAATATAAAAAATTGAATAATAACGCAAAAAAGACAAATGCTATGATTTTTGGTAATTGTAATGAATATAAAAACTTTCAACAGTAATTTGACGAGTACTTTTTATTTTGCCAGATAAATTTCTGTTTTGAACGAAATTTTGTTGCTACACTGTAAAAAAAGAGAGTAATTTTACACTGGCAAAAGGAATATTTTACTCTTCATAAAAGAGGAAATTTACCAGAAATATAAATAGCACTTCCTAAATAAGGGTAACATTTGCTTTTATAAGTTCTATTACACTTATTAGAGTAAATTTACGCGAAACATGCCAGATTTCCCTACAAAATTGGAGTGATTCTAATCACTTTTACTAAATTCACTTTATGCTAGTATTATTTTTCTCTAAATTGGATATAATATTACTCTAAGTATTTGTCAATTTTACTAGATTTTCGGAAATGTCTCATAGCGATGTCTACAATTTCTTGATGTCTAAACAGAGCATCAAATATGAACTATAGGTACCCCGTCGAAAACGAGACAATTTAAAAAGCTTTACATTAAGGTGCCGCTTGACCTTCCATGCCACTTAAAATTTTAGGAGTGGAGCTCACCCTTGCTTTGGGGGTTAAGGTGGCGGGGTTGAAAATATAGATCCCTTGACAGCAAAACTTACGGGTTCGAGTGCTTTTTGGAAAAATGCTGATAAATTCATAAAACCATGCCTGCATGTTTCATTTCTATGAACCACCTGTATAATAAGCAGATCAACATGTTAAGTGATTTTATTATTTATCTACCTACCCATGTATATTGTGACTATCATATTGGCAAAAAACAAAAAATGCAAATACCTAAGGAGAAAATAAAATTTATAATTATTAGTTCGAAAATTACAAATATGTAGCACAAAAAATATAATTTACTTATTGTCAATAATTATTATTTGTAGCAAAATATTATTTATACGTATGACTAACTGTTCAACCATTTATACACACGTTCACGATACTGTAGCCACAAAGTTGGTAAGGCAGTGTGCGCTGCGAGCAAGCACACTTGACATTTGAGGTAACCGTCGTCCCGCCAAATTGTGCAATTGTGCTAGTTCTTTCACTTCTTTGTTCGTTTTTGTTAATTGTTACTGATTGGTGATTGCTGTATGCCTGTATGGTATTGCCGCTGCTTCTGCTGCTGCTGGTATTTACAGGTAAGTGATTAGAATTTTATTGTGTGTGTCGTCGGTCGTCTCGTCGTCTGTAAATAATGTAGTTTTGGAAGCAGTTATTTGTTATTTTAGTTTTACTTTATGTTGATGGCTACTAATTCTTAAGATGCCCTTCAAATGCACTATATGCAGTAGAACGAATATTTCGGACATAGAGCAATATAACTGCCATCAATATCTTCACAGAAATGCAAACAATGTTAGATTTTACTGCAAATATGAAAAATGCCCATATGAATACAGCAAGTATCGGAGTTTTAAGGCTCACTTGTACCGAAAGCATGGGGATGGGAAAATTAAAGTGGCAACAAGCATCATTTTATATTTTTGTAATGTTAAAGATTGCAACTTCCATACTAGTATACATTACAGGTTATCTTCCCATATGTACGGCTATATAAAAAGCAAGGAATATGTCAAGTGCCCTTTTCAAAATTGTAATAAACCAGATAATAAATTTAATAATGTTTCTAGCATTAAATCTCATTTTTATAGAGTTCATTATAAAAGCCTGAAAGTTGGAGAATTAAATGTAGATATTGCCGATAATTATACAGCTGATAATAATGAAGAAAATTTTGATAATGATCCTGACAAGGTAATAAACAAATCTCATGCACCGTATTTTCTTGCCGCTGAAAAAATATCAACAGACGTGATAGAAAATTACATTAAATCGCTGGCAAGTACTTATTTGAAGTTAGAAACGAAACATTTTCTTACTAATGCTGCATTACAAACCCTTATTGATGGATTTTCAGATTTAAATGAACTCAATCTAGGTCATGCTTTTAATGTGCTTCAAGAAAATAAAGTAAATCAGGGCGTAGCAGATATAATTTCCAAACAGAATTTGTTTAAATTAGCACATGATACTACTGAAGGTTTGTTGAGAACGTCCCACATGAGAAAAAAGTATTATAAACAATATTTTGATTTTGTCGCTCCTGTAGAGATAATTCTTGCAGAGAACTCGGACAAAAACAAAAAAGAGTTTTTTTCTTACGTACCGATTATAGAAACTATAAAAACTCTAATGAAAAATGAGATTTTTTTTAAAGAATGGTCAACTCCTAGAAAATTAGAAAAAAACGTTTTTTCTGATTTTATTGATGGTGCATGTTATCAGAATAGTAAGTTTTTCAAAGAAAATCCTAAAGCATTTCAGATAATCTTATTTCAGGATGCATATGAGGTTTGTAATCCTTTAGGATCGTCAAGAAAAATACACAAAATTATAGGTATTTACATGATTCTTGCAAATATATTGCCATTTCACAGGTCGACCGTGGATAATATTCAGTTAGTTGGTTTGTGCTTCGAAAAAAATGTAAAGAAATATGGATTTAATAAAATATTGCAAGTAATTTTGAATGATATAAAACATCTTGAAACAATTGGCATTGAAGTGCAAAATGAAGTAATTAAAGGTACTATCGTTGCTGTAGCGGGCGATAATTTAGAAAGCCACCAGATTGGTGGATTTGTGGAAAATTTTAGTAGTGCTAAGTACTCTTGTCGATATTGTTATGCTACTAAGGATGTTTTAAATTGTAAACAAAATAAAAATTACACAGAAATTAAAAAAAGGACAATGTCGGCACATCACGATGATGTAAATATTGCTTTGGGATCCGGAGAGCCTGTATTTGGAGTCAAATTCAATTCTGTTTTAAATAACTTGGAGCACTTTCATGTATGTAATCCAGGCCTACCGCCTTGCTTGGCCCACGATGTATACGAGGGTGTCCTCCAGTATGACTTTATGTTATGTGTAAATGCATTGATAAAAAATAAAAAAATTACTCTAGACAGTTTCAATGAAAGCCTGCAAAATGTTCGCTTTGAATATGAAGTTAGGTATGATAAAATACCTTTAATTAAAGACGGTGATAAACTAATAGGCAGTGCTAGCGAGAATTTACGATTGTTGCTTGTGTTTCCATTTGCTCTGTGTGAATTAAATATGGATGATGATATTTGGAATATGCTGCTAACTTTAAGGCAAATAAGCAGCATAATTCTTGCAGTGAAAGTTTCGATAGGACAGATTGCTTATTTAAAAACTTTAATTCGCGAATACATTGAAATGCGAAAATTATTATTTCCTGATACACCATTGCGATGGAAACATCACTATTTAACACATTATCCATTTTTGATTACACAGTTTGGCCCATTAAAACATTTTTGGACGCTCAGGTTCGAAAGCAAACATCTTTATTTCAAAAATATCTTAAAAAGATCTTCGAATTTTAAAAATGTGTTGCATAGTTTATCCGAGAAGCATCAACTGTTACAAGCGTTGCATGCAACACAGTCTACACTTTTTTGTAATAAAGTTGTTGCTGACGAAGCAACTGAATATTTACCTGATGTGTACGCAAATGTTTCAATGCAAATAATTGCAACTTGTAACTTTGAACAAAAATTTATAGCTACTAAATCACTTTTCAGGGGTATAACATACACAACAGGCATGCATGTAGCTTGCGGACGATCTGAGTATGATGATTTTGTTCTGTGCTCCATAAAGTATATTATTATTAAAGGCAATTACAATGATCTTTTCTTTGTTGGTAATAAAGTCGAAGTTACAATTAATGTAAATAAAGGCCTGTTAGAACAGAATGAAAAATTAAATGAAATAATTGGGTGTCACTTCAGAGATTTGATTTCACACGAACCTTTATTAGTTTGCAGGTCAGGAAGTGCGACATATTTTTCATTCAGAGCTGCACCATTTCATTCTGTCTATTAGATAATTGAATATATTTTATTGGTCTCTCTGTGAAACTAATTCGAGCGCAATTGGAAGCAAATTCCTAATTATTAATTTTCGACCTGAAAACATTAACATCAAGCGGTTTTTTACTTGTGAATTCTTTTTAGACGAAATGTGTAAATTTCTGATTTTTATTTAAGAGTCCGGCAAAGCAGGCCAAAACTTCACCTGCGGGGCAGCGGGTCGGTGAGGTATCCGTTAGAACACGGAGCGAACTATCAGCTGTGTTGCAACACCGATGATGACACGATTCTTTAATCACATTTATGGACACAAGAACCATACACATTCAAAGCCAGCCTTTGGTACCTAGTAAATGTGACAATGCCGCTCTGAGTTTACGCTCACTTGCTACGGGGCGGCATCACATACCAAGGCATATTTTGCATTTGCAGTGCTTTCGCTGTATTACGATTAAACCGTCATCCTAGTAAATTTAGCAACACGAAAACCTAATTATGGTAGAATAAGGTATATTTTATGCCTCTATAGAAACAATTTTTCGAAAACTGTAAATCTCTTAGCGTCATGCACGCTTGAAGATGGTCAATTTCATGAGTGAACTGACACTTTCGAAGATAAAATTTTTAAATTTTCCCTCTATAGAAGCCTAAAATAAAGTTTCGTTTATAAACTGTCCAAAATTCAACACTTAAATTTTCACCGTTTAGAAATAAGCATAATACTACGAAGTCAGTTTTCAGGTTCATTTTAAAAGGGTTTGCCGGACTTTTAATTAGTAACTTGGCAGTTGGATTAGTTAGATGCACGTGCATTAGGGTGACTAAAAGGCTAAAATGGTGATTTCGCTTATTTGAAGAAACATAAAGTTGGTTGATTGGAGGTAAAGTTGCTACATTAGGTGTCGTCTAATAATCTATAAAAAAATTTGAATCATGAGCGGTTTGTTTACAATCTGGAAAAAAACTAAAATTGCAGTTTCGAAAATCGGCCATAACTTCTTCGTTTATGATTCTTCTTAAAATTTGTAACTGCTATCATGTAACTAACTTTCTATCTCTTCGCGTTAAGCGAGATCCCCATGTTCACTATGTATTAAAAAATAAACAAATTTTCTTCTAAGGGTACTCGAAGTTCACAGTTTCTTTTGCCTTATTATGTTAGCAGAAATAAATAAACTGGTTCCTCAATTATACAGTGTGTCCCCAGGTTGAGTTACGAAGAGGAAAAAAAATATTGCATGGTCCGTTTGCCCTAAACGGACCGGGGTGGCTAAAACCGAACGCGGAATTAATTTATTTTATTTGCTCTTTGCTAAAATCGAGAAGAATAAGTTCTCCCCTACGGAGAAAATAACGTGTGAACTTACCAAATTTTCCTCCCAGGCGGCTCACCGTCAAGAAATATAAATATGTAAGAACCCATTTTTTTCCTTCGTTTTTGATTTTTTCGCAACAGTTTCTTATAAAATATTTGTATTATTAGTAAGTCAATAGACTGACGCATTTTGTTTTTCTAAAAATGGCCTAGTTATAAACGCGGAATTTTTTAAAATAAAATTTGCAAAAAATAAATGCATCATGTTAAACCTTTTATAATTACAAGAATATCCAAATAGATTTTTTTGAAAAATTGTAAACTAGGGAAAGAAATGGGATTAGCGATCAGTCTAGGGCAAACAGCCCCTTAATATACAGATCCATTTTTTTGAATAAGCGTAGGTAATTAATATATTTTGTTCCTCGTTATAACTCAACTGTATAGTTCTCATTAACTAATTTCGTTCTTCAACTTCAGGCGTCATAATGTTATTATTCAAGTTGTGGGACGTGACACGTTCCATAAAAGCTTTTGTATGTATTGAGCATGAAGAATCTTACGGGCTCTGCGAACAAGTCATTTGCAAAGGTAGTATCTATATGCCATTATGTTAGGTATATTGGTAGAATATACTGCTTTCTTTTCAAAGGTTCTCAGAAATTGGGTATTGATGGGTCGTCCCTGGTATTGGAGTCCGACGGTACCTGCATCGATGAAGATGTAACGTTGAAGTTTTTAAATAAGGAAACATTTATGCTCCTCACCAAACATGATACGTGGGCATTACCACCATCGTATGATAGTCTATCAAGTACTGTTACTGTTACGAATTCCTCCATTGATCTTAATGATTTGGATAGCGATTTAGAGACATTAAACACAAGCGAGGCCCATGTAGAACAAAATAATAAACCAGAAAGGATCAGTGAAAACACATGGGTGCAGTTTCAAATTCCCTGGGAGAAATTATCCCACTTAACATTGGCTGACTTAGAAAAAGGTTCGAGAAACAAACGTGTATGGAGGGAAGTTGTACATATTGTGGTCGATGCTGTAAGGGCCATCAAAAGTAACAATATTCCCCCGAAGGCTTTGCAGATTATTGCAACTAAAATAGTAGCGAAGTTCCCTAAAACATTTGAAGATGTAGATGATGATGGTGTGGTGTATTTAAATGGTTCCCAAAGTATCTATAACAAATTATTAGAACATATTAAGTACTTGAATAGATCTTCAACTAAACGTAGTCTTAATGATGCTGAGGTGCAGGATATTCCGTTGAAGAAAAAGAAAAAAATGATGGCATCGAAGGCAGGTTGCAGCCAATGGCAGCCCCCCACTATTGCAGATGAGCATCAGTCGAACGAGGAAATTCGACATATTTTAACAAGCGTTGACTTCAGTATTTTTACTGAAGATATTGTATTAAAACTGGAACAGACGTATGCTAATCAAAGGTTGTATCTAAATAATCCTGATCCACCACCGATAGAGGACATTAAAAAACAGTGGCCTATCCTGCTTTCAAGAAATGGAATACATTGGCATTATCAAAAACTTATGGGCCAAGATGTTACAAAATTAGGGGACTTTATTGTAGCAAAATCTCAAAAACTTTTTATGTTTGCGACAACTTCAAAATACGGAAATCATCTCCTTCCAGTACCAGCAACGGATGATGAGGTAATACTTCGAGTATTGCAAATAATAACCAAATATTTCTCCGAAAAACTTGAAGCACTGGTTCGCAAGATAAATGTAAGTTTAATTTCAAATGTGTTTTGTAACAATTTATTTTTTTCAATTTTTTAGGAGTTGACAGACATTGAGACTCTACCAATTACATCACCATACATAGCTCAATTGACAACAGGTGAATTATCTATTTTGCAGGAATTTCATGTTAAAATATCTCTTTTTTTTAGACGATGCAACAATATACTATATTGTGTTAGAAAAGAAAATAGTCAATGAAGGAACAAATTCACTGCGAGACGCATTGCAACAAACATTCGGCCTGTATTACAATTTTAATCTACAATATCCAAAAGAATTTTCTCACACGTTGGAAATGCTACAGAGATACCATATGAAAATTCATCCGGATCAGGGATCCAAAAATAAAAAGAAAACTACCATGAAACTATTGTCACTAATGACCAAACTACGTGATTTGTAATCAGATGATGTCTACATCCCCAAGAAGAAATCTGTATTTTGTTTTTATTATTTACTAAAAGATAAATATTGAATATTACATAATATATAGTTTCACTTATCACTGTTTTCAAGACTTGAGTTATTGTGCAATATTTTTGTTGTTTTTAAACATCTTTTTTAAATCCTGTATCTTTTCAGAAGTTTCTTGATCCTCAATAGGTACTTTTTGTTATTTCTTATTTATGTATTTAGTTACCATTTTTATAACTATTGTCTCCTAAAATACTTTTATGTTAAACATGTATGTAATGTTTTTGTTACTTTTTATATTACATATTCTGAGTGGATGAAGAAACTAAACAAATATTAAAGAATTTCTTAATGAAAAATGAACATTCTTGGAAAAATAAACGCAATAGAGTATAACTAAACTATGGGATAAAACAACAAAATTTGGGTGGTTATGGTTATACTCTTATATTTTATTTTCTAAACGTTAATTTTTCGATAAGAAACTGTAAAATTAGTTTCATTTTTTTGGCCCACTCTGTATTCTACAGGTGTCCCAAAAGTAAACCGCCTTATGTCGACCTTTGATGAAAAATGTATGTCAAAAAAAAGGTTTAATGGACTATTGCTCTATTTCCTACAGTTTAAGAGATTCAGTGTGTGCCATAAATTATGCAGCATACGGGAAACTTTCATTGTTGATTTCTCAGAAAGTTTTATTCTTTATGCAAGTTTGTGTTCTTAGTAACTATGCCTCTTATGGTCTTGTAAAATTTTATAAAACTATTTTGCTTGGATTTCTTTCACACATGTTGGTTTCTTTCATTTCTTTGAGCCACATTTGTGTATTTTTTGATCTGTATGTCACACCTGACGTTTCACTCTGCAAACAGTAGTTTTTCTCTACGAACCAACTTTTATAAAGAACACAATTTTCTGAAAAATCAATACCTAATATAAAAGTTTTCCATATTATGCTGCATACCTACTTTATGGACACACTGTATCTCCTAAACTGTAGGAAATATAACAAACTTTTTTCTCTGATATACATTTTCTATCAATAGTTGACGTATGGCGGTTTACTTTCGGGACCCTAATATATATGTATATATTTAATTCTGCTTTGTACACAATAAAATGTAAAATTACTTTTGTTGTGTAAATCGTTTACTCGGGTAAAAAGTAATGTTACACGATGTCTGGTAATATTACTCCATGTCAGGTAATGTTCAGTAATGTTACACCATGTCGGGTAATGTTCATTAAATGTCGTGTAATTTTCATTAACTGTCGTGTAATTTTACATGTATTGGTGAAAATTACACTTCAGTTTAAACTTACACTCAAAATAGGAGGCAACATAGTTGCCTCCTATTTTAAGGGTAAATTTACCCGATTTCTTTTTACAGTGTAGGAAATTTGACGAATAAAACTGACAGCACAATTTGTTGGAAGCTTAGGAGCTGTACCACTGAAACATTTTGATGGGAATAATGATGTCGGCTTAGCCGCTATTCACATCAATGACCGAAGTATATCGTTCCCTCATACTGAGACCATCGTTCCATCCGTGCCACTCCTGCTGTGACTGTATAGCAAATCTAAAAATCTTCCAGGAATCTCGGGATGGAATGGTTTTATGGAGGGGGTAACCAAAGAAGTACCTTACCAAACAACATTCATAGACTGCCAACCCTTTATAAATGCGCCTCCCGGGGAATACGACACGATATACACATCATTGTTATCTGCCATTGAAAACACACATTCATTGGGGCAGCGAACAACTTTCGTCACGTTCAATCAACCTCTCTACCTCAAGGCGCTAGATGCGATAGCGAGTCGTGTGGGAGACCCTGAGCTACCTGACGTGATCATACGACTAGGTGGGTTCCACTTGGTTATGTCTTTCATGGGGGCTGTGGGGTATATTATGGAAGGGAGTGGCCTGTCGGAACTATTCAACACCGTTTACGCAGTCAACAGCACAGAAAAGATTATGACAGGGCACGCCTATGCCAGGGCGATTAGAGGGCGCACGCTGGCTTTCCGAGCTCTTGGTACGGTAATAATGGAATCCCTAGACTTTCTCCAACGTTCCAATTCGATGTTGAGCAACTTTTGTACAGTGGGGTTCGAAGTGAGCTGCTGGATGCACATGAAAGTGATTGCGGGAAGGAAATTTCACAAAAATTTGAAACCCAGCTTCAAAATCTCGTCAATCTAGACCCCATGTCAAAGTTGTGGATTGAATAATTCCAAATGATAACTTTAGTGTTGAAATTTATTGAATCTGAGCGAATGGGCAATTGGAAACTACACATTCAAGTCATACACGACATACTACCATATTTCCACGCCAGCGGGCACTACCTATACGCCAAGTGTGCACACTTGTACTTGCAAGATATGCTCACGCTAGAGCGCTCCATGCAACCTTATGAATTTCAGGCATTCACTTCGAAAGGGGGTTTCACCATTCGACGTAGTGACAAATGCTGGTGCGGAACATGGAGCGATATGTGTATTGAACAGCAGCTCATGAAGCACATGAAGGTTGAAGGAGGGACGAGTAGAGCGCGTGGATTCAGCGAGGGCATCTTGGCAAACGCGATTGAAGATTTCTGCGGTGTAAACTTTGGAACGACCGACCAGCATGCGGACAGTCGAGATGCAAGAATAAATATTGAAAACAATTGTTCGAAAAAGATGTTGGAATGGTTTCACCAACACCCCGACACCTCAGAACTAATATCAATCAGAAATGGGGTTGTGGAAGGACATAACATCAATTGTCACTTGTCCAGGGACGTGGGGACCAAAGGTATCAAAGGAATTGTTGGCAATGACTTCAAAGCCGTCAAGTTTAAACGGACCGACCGAGTGCTGCCCCTCGCAACCATCAGCTCAGCCATCGTCATTAATGATCAACCTGTGGTCATTAAGCCAACTACTCTGTTTCAAAGGATGGTTGTCGCCAAACAATGAGAAGAAGAACTAGAGGATTTCTTAACCTACGAATTGGCTCCATATCCCCTAGCTTTGTTCGATTGTAGCGTTAAAAATCAATTCAAACTATTTGTTTACGCATTTATTAATAAACTAGTACTTACATCGTGCTCATATTAACATATTTCTATTCCTATTCTAAGTCTCACACTTAAATTTAGCCTCTTATTGCTTTAATTGTCTCTGTTTCCAGTTCTTGTCCCTGCTCTCCGATCATGCCTCCGTTCATTGTCTTTTTCGGTTTCCATCAATGTGTTTGAGGGTAGAACTGTCTTAAAATGATTAATTCTAGTTAGCTTTTCTATTCTAATAGGGTTTATCTCACTTACCTGCTAGTTTTGAGTCCCCTTATTGTTTATATCTTGTAACTTGTCTGTTGTTGTTTCTGCTCATTTTCAGTCTTGAAATTGGTTATCTTTCGTATTTACCATTTGCTGAGCCTACCTTGGGAGGATTGTCGTTTAATTTTCACGATTTTGTCGTATATTTATTCATTTAATCGCTTCCAATTTGTTGTTCTTTTGTTGTCATTTTTTTTTGAGGTTAATTCCGACTGATAGTTATTTTCGTGGTTGACATCTGGGAAGGTTATTGACCCACTTGGCTTGCTTGTTCACTAGTTCAGTGGCGCGCCTGACTAATTTGCTTTTCCGTGTCTCATCTTTCAATTCTTTATGCATTTTAATATCTATTCTTCTGTCCCTTGAGACCTCTTTACGACTTTTCTTATTGCTGTCTTCTTTTCTTTTGGGTTTGCTAGTCCTTTTAAGCTTTCTTTCTTCTGTTAACTTCTCCATTTTCGGTGACGCCTCTGGAAGTTTTGGAAATCTAGGGTACTTCTGGGTACATTTGTAGTTCCGGATGGGGCCACCTTGTATTTTACCTAGTCGGCGGTTTTTTTTGGAAATTCCGATTTGCGTTCGGAAACGTTTCTTTTGCTTCTGTTCTTCGTGTGAGTGGTTGGTTACGCCGAGTTTTGTGAAATTTAATTTCTAGCCAGTTTCTGGGATTTTCTTGGGTTTCCTTCCTCTTGAAGACGACGATTTTGTTGCAGTGTGCGAATTTGGTAATCGTCGTCTGTGCCTTTTTGGGATTTGACTCACATTAGAGGTTCAGTAGATTTTGTTGGAAAAAAACCCCACGAGGTGAGTGTCATTTTTCGTCCTTTATTTCAAATCTTTAGTCATCGTTATTGTTTCCTTTCCTTTTTCTTATTTTCTCTTCTAATTTGCCCTTTCGGCATTTTAGGGTTTTTTCCCGGGAGCGATTTTGTTTCTTGGTGCCAGTTTCCTGGTGCCTCCCGTCTCCCCGTTTAGAAGCGCCGTATTCCACCTGGTGCTGAGTTTCAGGAGTACCTAGGACCTACCTACAGTTTGGTAACAGCTTTTACACCTTTAATCTCCTGAAAGGTCAGAAGTATATTGTATATTTCGATTTTGTCGCCTGTCCGATTGGAACGCCGCGTCCATCGGCTGGTTTTTAAGTAGCGCCTGGCACGGCATATACGTGTCCGAAAACCCCTTGGAGTTTTCTCCGCATTTTTCGTGTCGCCTGCCCGTTCGAGATCGTCCCGTTCGGCTGGTTTGGAAGTAGTTGCCTGACCACGGTTTGTTGTGGTTATTTTGTTTTGTTCATTTGTAAACTTATTATTATTCATCTTTATTTTTATTAGTCGTTAATTTGAATTTGTGATTTTGCACGTAGTTATAATAATATTAGTAGTTTTGCTTCACATTTTCGTACTTATAGTTTATTCATTTTGTTTGCATTAATACGAGTAGTTTCAGTTTAGTATAATAGCTTTTATCAGTCGATAAATTTTGCATGTTTTTCTAGTTTAACTTTGATTCAAATAGTATTAATTTGTGGGGATTTAGTAACGGTCGATACTGCCGTTTGCGCCCGTTTGTTTTGTAGGTAGAGTGCGTGCGATTGGCTCGTCGGTGCGTTGCGCGTTTGGAGCTCCAACCGTGTTGCGGATTTACCGCGTCATCCGCGCCTATTTGTTTTCCTTTTTTTTATTGGCGCAACGTTAGTACCGGGTGTCTAAATTTCACCTAGGTCAGTTTTGTTATATACCTACATTGTTCTAATGAAATATTAGCTGTGTATTTTTTTATATAGGTACCACTGTTTTTGTTGATATAAATTTTCATTCTGTTTCAATTTTCTCCACTATCATTATATGTTCATATATTATTTGACTACGTGTTTTGTTTGCACCTTGCCCTACTGTTTGCCGGCGGCTTTTAGGAGCTGTAGCCGCTGTGTCGTGGTGAGTATTCTTTTCTTGGAGGATCAGCCAACAACTCCTTGGCGCCCTATTACTTTTTTGCCCACCCCCACCTCCGGCTTGGGTTTAGTCGCGGCCGGATCCTCCTACCGTGACGTGACGTCAGCGGTTACGTCACACGATGAGGGTGGAATGCGAAAAGGCACAAAATCTACTTTGTACAAAGCTTTTAAACCTCTTCTAGATACCACACTGTTGGACAGTATGTGATTGATGTGGGCATTTTGTTGCACAGAGTCGTGTGGTCGAGTGGACATACCTTCGAACAAATTTGCGACTCATATATCCATTATGTACGAAGTAAGTACAATCAAAGTGCGATAATTGTGTTCGATGGTTACTCGGACGGACAGAAGAGTGCCAAGTACATGGAGCGCTTGAGGAGGTCGACCAAAAAGCAGTCCGTGGTGATACAATTTAGCAGCACCATGACACCAACAGTTTCACAAGTAAATTTTCTATCGAATGCGAAAAACAAGGATAGACTAATCACCATGCTGATGAAAAAATGCAATGAAAGTGGAATCGCCTCCAAGCAGGCAGCTGATGATGCAGACACACTAATAGTACGGACGGCAGAATCCCTGGCTTCGGCTCACAAGAGTATCGCAATTGTGGGGGAAGATGTTGACCTTCTGGTCATAATGATGGGTCTCCAAACTTCCCCCAATGTATATTTCCTCAAGCCAGGGAGAGGTAAAGCTCCTCAGCTCCTCTACCATGCGGGAAGTGCAGTGGAGAAGAGTATTGCCAACCACATGCTCTTTCTCCACGCAATGGGTGGTTGCGACTCTACGTTCGCGTTATTCAACCAAGGCAAGGTTAAATTTCTCAAGACCCTCTCCAAAAATCCGTATCTCGAATCATACGTTACTAAATTCACTGATCCTTCAGCCCATTCAAAGGAAGTAACAGCTGCTGGTGAGAAATTTCTGATTGCCCTTTATGGTGGTAACCACCCAACCACGACACTCAACAAGCTGAGGTATAAGCAGTACGTGACATCAGCCTACAAGGCATCAGCAAACACGGCTTCCATACTTCCCACTGAAGCTGCAGCTCAACAACACGCCTTCAGAGTTTTCCATCAGGTGCAGCAGTGGATCGGAAACTACTTGGATCCAGAGCAGTGGGGATGAAAGTTGACAAGAAATGGGTTGGTTCCCATTACCACACTGAAACCCCCGGCTCCCGAGAGGCTTCTTCAGCTTATATCTTGCAAATGCAAAACAGATTGCCAAGATCGTTGTGGATGTAGGCGAACAGGACTATTCTGCACGAAACTGTGCCAGCAATGTGAAGGGTCGTGCTCCAATATCGACAATTTGGATACAGAAGAGGAAGACGACCTGGACGAGCAGCTTGCAGTACCACTGTCTGAAGCAGCTGAGGCGACAGAAGGTATTAATTCATGTAATAGTTTGCAGCATTATGCATCTTTACTAATCATTTTTCTATGTAGTTAATATTTTCTTGTTTTACTTTTTGGTAGAAGTTCACGATGAAACAAATAATTACTCCACGAACTACCAATATATAACGTTTTATTTAAATATTTTAGCGGTTTCAGGATTCACAAAGATCCCATCATCAGAAATGTACGAAAAATTGTAAACAAATTATTATGACAGTTGACAAGGAAACTATAATTGACAAAACAATACAAAGAATAATGATATCCATGAAAAAAGATAACTAGATAACTGAATTTCAGTATTTACCTACGGGGTATAAGAAAAACAAAGGAAAATCGAATACCTCGTAGCTTGAAGGGAAAAAACAATGAATTTAAAGAAAACCATATTGGAAAAAAACAATAAATTCAATTGAAAAAACCTTCAAGTAAAATATCAGAACAGAAAAAACTAAATAAACAAAATATCCATGGAATCTTGACAACTGCCAACTGCTAACCCATTTTGTCAAAAAATTTCTGCTTACAATTCTATGATACACAGGGCCTTTACAGTACCACTATCTTTGGATAAATTGAATAAAGAACTAAATGTAATTAGAACAATTGCTATAAATAACGGGTTTAAAATTGAAATCATCAATTGAATCATTAACAATAAAAAATTTAAAATTGCTTGTAACAACATATATCCTAAATTATGTAATGATAAAGTTACCAAATTTTGCAGAATTACTTATTTTGGAAATATTTCTGAAAAGATTGGCAGTATTTTAAGAAAAAAACAACATACAGGTCACATTTAAACCTTCAAATATATTATCACATATTTTATTTAACAGTAAAGACAGAACACATAAACTTGACCACACAGGTGTTTATCAACTAAATTGCTTAGACTGTAACAGCATTTATATAGGACAAACTGGCAGATCTATACGTATTAGATATAATGAACATTTAAGATCGTTTCGTTTAAAAAACGATCATTCAAGTTTTGCTAATCATTTCTTTGATAACAATCATCGATTCCCTCCTTTAGAAAATACTAAATTATTGTTTAATTTTGTAAAAAGTTATCAGTTAGATATATTAGAGTCTATAGAAATTTATAAACATAAAAATGATAAAAATTGTAACTTACTTAATGACCAAGTAGATTTAATACAATCTAGTTTATTTAAACTTTTGTAAATGTCTTTTGATCAAAATGATTCTCATGTCTCGGTGGGACAGGTTCTCTTATTGCCATTATGACATTAGTTCAATAATCAATTAGTTTATTTGCTAGCCCATATAAACCATGGACCTTCGAGGTTATTTGGCAATATGGGATTCTTTTTCTTCTTTTTGTTTTATTATTGACATTATTATCATCGTTTTCATCATCATTATCGTCATCAATATTACTTTTATTATTGGTATTATTAGGATTGATTCTTGAATTAATTATTCAACAACAGTCTCTCCATCTTAATCCTCGACTTATTTCTTTTTTGCCATTATGCCGTTTTTGACTTATTTCTCTCTTTTTTAGTTTATTACAATACTAGCAGTTGGCAGTTGTCAAGATAGAACACATAGACGTGACCACAGAGTTTATTACAAGATTAGCAGTTGGCAGTTGTCAAGATTCCATGGATATTTTGTTTATTTAGTTTTTTCTGTTCTGATATTTCATTTGAAGGTTTTTTCAATTGAATTTATTGTTTTTCCAATATGGTTTTCTTTAAATTCATTGTTTTTTCCCTTCAAGCTACGAGGTATTCGATTTTCCTTTGTGTTTTTCTTATACCCCGTAGGTAAATACTGAAATTCAGTTATCTAGTTATCTTTTTTTATGGATATCATTATTCTTTGTATTGTTTTGTCAATTTTAGTTTCCTTGTCAACTGTCATAATAATTTGTTTACAATTTTTCGTACATTTCTGATGATGGGATCTTTGTGAATCCTGAAACCGGTAAAATATTTAAATAAAACGTTATATATTGGTAGTTCGCGGAGTAATTATTTGTTTCATAATCATTTTTCTCTATAATAACATTAATCATTCAATTACATTTTCTTCAGTTGAAGAACAGCAACAACTCGCTGTTCAGCCTGGACCTTCCACAGCCCCTGACCCTTCACCTGGACCTTCTAGTGCCCAAGAAACATTGCCAGGACCACCAACAACAAAACAGAGACGACTAAAATAACTACACACATGACATCAGGTATTTCTTCATACATCGATAGTTCACCGTACAACTTATCTGTCTTTTCTAACCATGTTCTAATACTAAATGCCTTCTTTCTTTTTCAGATGGAGAACCTACTCGAAGTGATGACAATCCTGGGCTCGACTTTCACTTATTTCATGACACATGTACATTACTACATACAGATTTCATATTCAGCTTTATATTCAGGGTCATGTACCTATATATCGTAAACGTAATTTGTGTTAATGTTTTCATCAAACATGCTTTGCCATCAATTCATTCAAAACAACCTCTTTTAAGCGAAAGTATAGCGCCGATGAGAGTTATACAGGTGGGATTGGTCGTTTTGGGTGTAGGGCGCACAAGGCATTTTTCGTAATTTTCACTTTGCTCCCTCCCCCCTTATGAGAAAATTGAATGTTAGAGACATCTCTTGTAGAAAATTAAATGTACTTTCAAGTAGGGATGCCGCGGGTACCCGGCCATTACCCGGTATTCGGCCTATCCGGCCAATTTTTTCAAATACGCGGTTTTGCCGGATAACGCCCTCTACCCGGCCGGATAGGAGCAAAATTAAAAATAAACAGTTTAATATTAAAACTGAACTTTTATTTTTTATTGCATATTAAAGTAAAACTTTCGTTTTTTATATACTTACTTAGTATATAAAAAACGAAAATATGTTTAAAAATAAAGAAAACATGAAATATAGACTTCTGGAACTAAAGAACAATTTCGTCCTTATGACAAACAGAAATAAGTATTATAAATTTAAAAAAACGACGACAAATAAATAAGCAAACAAAACAATTAAAAACAAAGGAAAAGTAATATTATTCATATTCTGAAACAAAAGCAAAAATTTAACATTTGAGGCGAAAATCAAAATATCACAAAAATATAAAAATACGCAGAAAAAAATTAAACTTAAGGGCCACTTAGTTTTAATATCGAACAAAATTCTTCATCTTCTTTACAATTTATAGTTCATAAGGGGTAAGTTGTGATGTAGAAAAATTAATTTTTCTCCATTCCCGGCTTCTGAAAATAGTCGTTCACTATATTCAGAGATGGCTGGTGAACACAGATATTTGCGGGCCAATTTCGACACCATTGGAAAAACGTTTTCATTAGTTTTCCGCCAGTCAAATGGAGAGTCCTCCCTGTTAGTGATTAAAGATGCCAAATAGAAATTAACTTCTCTTTCAGCTGTATCTCTTTTAGTCTGACCGGCACTAGTGGAAGGATTTTCTTTTTCATCTGTTTCTGTAGCAATTTCTGTCAAACACTCCCAAACTGATACTCTCGATCGTTTAGGTGGCTTGCAAGCGGAAGGTCATCGTTGGAGTCGGAACTGCCATCAGCAGAGATGTTTCCAAATTCAAAATCAGATGTTGCTATTTCTAATAATTCTAATATTTTGCGTCTAATGCTTACCCTTTTAGCTTCATCGAAGAAAGTCAGTTTATATCTCGGATCTAAAAACGTAGGAATTGCAAAATTAAGTTTTCTTCAATATTTTCGAACCTTTTGCTTAAATTTGCAACAATCTTTCATACTACCTACGCCAGGAAACGAATTTTTGTTTAAATATCTGTGGAGAGCGGCTAGTGTAGGAATTACCTCTGATATAACGGACTCAGTGGAGCTAATTTTTTTTGTTATTTCTTCGAAGGGTTTAAGTAATTCAATGCAATTCTCCATCAGTTCCCATTGGTTGGCAGTTACATTCTCAATTTTGGAATTTTCAGAGGCATATACCGCCACTGCCGTTTTCTCTTCATAAAGCCTTTCCATCATGTAAAAGGTGGAGTTCCACCTAGTTGTAACATCTTGTATTAAATGTTTTGTTGGTAAATTCAATTGTTCCTGCACTTGCTTTAATTTGTAAGAAGCAGCAGGTGAATGATTGAAGTGACTTACTATCGCTCTACTGGCTGCTATTAGATCTATTATTGTACGTTGGTCCTTAAGTGCATCAGATATGCACAGCTGTAGGGTGTGAATAAAACAACTTTCATTTTCAATACCCAAATCTCTGGCACCTTTTTTTATATTTGCGCCACTATCTCGTATGAGTATGAGTATGCGTACTTTTTCTTCGGGAATTTCCCATTCGCGCATCATATTTTTGATAGTATCTGCAATATTTTCCCCTTTATGGCTTCCCGGAAAATGTTTTACATTTAAAACGGCATGTTTTAGATCAAAGTTTTTCATAAAGTGTGCTGTAAGGTTAATGAAGCTTTCATTACTTTTGTCACATGGCCAGATATCGGTCGTAAATGAAATAGCTGTTGCCTCCAAAAGTTCCGCGGAAATTTTTTACGGCAACTGTTATACATGTCAGGTATAATAGTTTCTGTAAAGTATGTTCTACCGGGAACTTTGTAACATGGCTGTGCTGTGTCAAGAAGTAATTTGAACCTTATAAAAGTTACTGATTGACTGCCTGAACTTAATTAAGAATGTTAATTTGAGACTTCCCTACATCAGTAATCACAGAGAAGGGCTGATTATCTACTGCGATCATTTGCCCAATTGCATTATGCAATGCCTTGGCTCTAGCATCATTAATATCCCATTTTTTCTTGCCCACAAAACTACGAAAGCGTGCTGAGGACTTTATTCCAAATTAATTTTTCCTAAACTTTGAGTTAATATCTCAAAATTTCGACTTAATATCTCGAAATTTCGACTTAAAATCTCGAAATTTTGAGTTAATATCTCGAAATTTCGACTTAATATCTCGAAAGTTCGACTTAATATCTCAAAATTTCGACTTAATATCTTGAAATTTCGACTTAGTATCTCGATATTTCGAGATAATTTTGCCAAGATTTTGCAATTTGTGTTTCAGTCAGTGTATTCCTCTGTCTGTTGGTAGCCGCAGGCGCATCTTCGTTACCCTGTGCTTGTCCCCAGCAATGTATGTTTAGGGGTTCAGATCCCAGTACAAATTGTAGTTTCTTAGAACTTAGGAATTTAGGATAGGGTTTATTGCGGGTATGCAGACCATGTTTTGCGTTAGAAGAAGCGACCAGTTAGCTATATTTAAAAGAGTTCGCATGTAGTTAGAGATACAAATAAATTCTTACTAGAAAGCAAGTGTATTAATTATTACAGGCGCACCAAGCGTCATTTAAAAAGTTTTGAAAATAAAAATCAAATCAGCTAAAGGTTTCTTAGGCTATGTCCAGACCGAATGCGCACTAAGCTGCGCGATGCAGCACAGAACTGCGAAAAACGTTTTGTATGTTGTATCAAGTTTTATTAGCGCAAAGATTGCTTAAATGTGAAAGACCGTGGGTTGCTTGTACACGTTCTATGTGTATTTTTCTCTGATGTGCCGTCTGTTGTCGGATTATTTTCGCCGACGCTCAAGTAGATAAGTGCATTCGTGCACGATCTGTCGTCGAAACAGCTCGGCGTGACAAGGATCTACGTAAACCTCAGCGAAATCTGTTACAAAGCTTCGCGCATGCGTAGTTGAAGATATCTACACCGGTTTTGACAAGTTTTGTTGGAAAGCTTCGCGCCTCATTGCATTCTTTGATACATATTCCCTAGCTGACGGGCCACCGGACATACAAAACCGAGCAAATTATGAGTCTTGAAACTAAAAATAAATTCGGAGTTCATGCAAAAAATCGCGGCAAACTGGGTTTGAACCGTGGATTCGTTGATCACGCTGCCGTCACGTTGGCATCTGTAGCCATCTGTCCACGGAACGGTGTTGCCTTACGTCTTCTAACTAACCAAAAAATTAAAAATATGGATTAGCTTTAGAAATATTTCCGTTTGGTTGTGTCTAATTATGCATGGCCGAAGCTTTCCAACATCAATACCGCCATTTATAGCTATACCGTATGGTTTGAGTTGGTCATATGAATCTATGTGCCACAAATAATTTGGCCCTTGATTGAAATATCTTCTAGGGCGCAATCTTCTTCGACTTCGTATTTCTAGTCCTTCAGGGTCTAACTGAGAGAGAATTTTTCGTACATTACGTTGTGTAACACACAAACCGTTTTGAATGCATTTTAAATGCATCCATCGACAACCATGTAGCTGAATGGAAGTACTTAATTGCTGCTCGATAAAATTTATAACAGTTAAATGATCAGAAAAATATTTTTTTCTGTATAAATTAAGATTATTGAGTATTCTTCTTAAATGTCGTTCACTTAAAGAAATTCCATGAATTATTTCAAGGGAATTACATATTCCCTTATAGTGGTATCAGAAAATAATGTATGATAATATCTTAATAATTCACCATATGAAAAGGAAAAAAGTAGTTATAAATATGATGCATTATTATAATACATGTGGTATGGTGTAAAGAGTTCATCTCAAATTAGGGAAGGAAAACTAATATCAAGTATAACTTCGCTGGTCATCAGAATTGCCACAGAAGAATGTTGGATTTGTGATAGAAAAATTATAATATGTACATATTTGAGAATAAATTATTTGAATAATGAATTGTTAAACTTGTGTAGATGTTCATGTTATACTCGTTCTCAATATGCAAAAATTTACAGGTGTTCCATTTAAAAAAATATTGTTTGTGAATAATTGGAAAATGCGATGTTCAATTGTTTTCTATTTTCGCTATGGTATTCATTATAAAAACATTAATTCTTTGCCGATTTAACCGACATTGTAGGTCCAATAATAACAAAGTTAACAATAGTGCGCACTTAATTTTGGGCATCCTGTATGCGAAATAATAAAAGTTATGTATTGTATAGCGAAACTCGGAAAACTTTTTCATACAAAAATATAGATAGGTATCGAAGAATTACTATCACTTTGTACTCGAAAATCCCATCCCGCCTTCTTTAAAGCCTTGTTCCTGCATTTCCATAATTGAAGTTGGCAACCCCAATTTCGAGATGGTAAGTCGAAATTTCGAGATATTAAGTCGAAATTTCAAGATGGTAAGTCGAAATATCGAGATAATAAGTCGAAATTTCGAGATACTAAGTCGAAATTTCGAGATATTATGTTGAAATTTCGAGATATTAAGTCGAAATTTCGAGATAGTAAGTCGAAATTTCGAGATATTAACTCAAAATTTCGTGATATTAAGTCAAAATTTCGAGATAGTAAGTCAAAATTTCGAGATATTAACTCATAGTTTAGGCATAATAAATTTGGAAGAATGTCCTCAGAGCGCTTTCGTACAAAACCAAAACTATTGTGGATTGTTTCATTGTAGTCGAGTTTGATGTATTAGGCGTTTCTGCTTGCTCGCTTCTAAATTTGAGTATGTCTGTGTGAATTTCTGGATGCTTGTGCTTCACATGTTTAAGCACTGCTGACGTAGAAGCCGTTTTTCCAACTCCTCCACGCGAAATACGTATTTTACACATTGTACAAATCGCTTTTATTTGATCCGTTTCGTCAACGTCAATATAATCCCAAATTTTACTCCTCGTACTCACACTCATGTTTATCTTTATTTCTTCACATTTTACTTGTTGCTTAGGTATAGGGTTGCCAGATCTCCGGTTTTGGCCCGGAGTTTCCGGTTTTGCATAACAATATCCGGTCTCCGGCCGGTCATGAAAGTTCTCCGGGCGAAAATACATTATTTGCTTATATAGCGCATTAAATTATTTATGCCATAATACATTATTAAAAAAAATACGCTGCTACTGAAGTGATTCTCTGTGCCGTATCCATTGCATTTTTACGCTGCTCTGTGCTCTTCTAGACGCAGACGACAGGCAAGTGCCTTAGTGCGTAGACAAAGACAAACTGTGTATAGTCGTAGTCGCCCGCTTCCGACAGTATTCGTTTATACCTAAGCTGTTTCGTTTGCGTCTGCCAGCTAGCAGATCGAAGCGGTAAGTTTTTGAATTTTAGCGTGAGGTCAAAAATTAACAACAAGCTTGATGCATTTAGTCATTTAGCATTTACGCGTTTTTATTTTGATTAGATGGAAGAATCTGAGGCTACGACTTCGAATACCGGAATTTCACCAAATCAAAGGAAAAAGTACTTTACTTCATTTAAAGATTCGTGGACACAAACGTTTTCGTGGATAAGGAAAATTGATAACTGGAATGCATTGTGCAGTCTATGCAATGTCAATTTTACAATTAAATTTGATGGTGAGAAGGCAATTAAAAAGCATGGCAATAGCGCCAAACACCTGAAAAAGGTAGCTGCGAGCAAAAACAATTACTTTGTAGAAACTTTTTTTGCCAAAAAGGATTCTACAGAAGCTAATAAAATAAGTGCTATAGAACTAACTAATGTGTATCACAACGTTGTACACCACCACAGTTATAATAGTTTTGATTGTGGAATGAAATTAAATTCACTGTGTTTTGAAGACTCAAAGCTTGCTAAAAAAATTAGGTGCGGCAGGACAAAAGCCGAAGCCATTGTAAAAAGCATTTTAATGCCACATGGGCTAAAAATAGTTTTAAATGATCTAGATGGTAATTTTTTAAAGTATAACATTTCGCTTTTTTTCACAGTGGCTACAGATGCGTCAAACAAAGGTAATCGTAAATTTTTTCCTGTGTGTGTTTATTATTTTCACCCCGAAACTGGGTTAAATTCTAAAGTAATTGATTTTTGTGAGGAAAGTGATGAAACTGCCTTCTCAATTTTTAGCAATCTATTGTTATCTCTAAACAAATGCAAATTGGGCCCGGAAAGAGTCATATGTTATTCTGCAGATAATGCAAATGTCAATTATGGGAAAAACAACTCTGTATTTACGTTACTGAAGGAAAAGAATTCAAACATATTTAAAGGCAACTGTCACGCGCATATATTGTACAATTGTGCTAAATTTGCAATAAAACTATTAAGGCTTGATGTGGAAAATTTAGTTTTAAAAATTTATAGCGAGTTCTCTATATCTGCAAAAAAGGTTGCGCATCTAAAGGAATTATTTGATGATGCCCAATTAAATTTTGAAAGAGTGTTGAGGCATGTTCCAACACGCTGGTTGTCATTATATCCATGCGTGGATAGAATTATACATTCTTGGCCTGCTATTAAGGCATATTTTATAGAAGCGGGTGAAGAAAATTGTCACAAAGTTATTTGGGATTTCGTAAAAACTCAGGAGGATGAAGTAACTAATGACCTAAGTAACGAAATAACTGTTCAAGAAATATATTTGTACTTTGTGCATCATTTTATGTTCACTTTCACAAAATATATTTTAACTCTGGAAAAGCAAGGCGTTTTGTGTTTTGAATTGCAAGATGTTATGATCAATGTATTAAACGATTTTACACGGCGTAAAAATGACAATTTTTTTGGTCACAAAGCAAATAGTTCCTTAAATAAATTGATTCCTTCGGAAAGATTGCGGTGCGAAAATGATTTCATGGCAGTTTATAATCGAGCTATAAAATATTTAAACGATTGGTATTGTTATGACAATCCCCCATTTAAAAAATTTGAAATATTCGATTTAAAACAGAACTTGAATTTCAATGATATTAAATGTATTGCAGACAATTTGTCTCTTGGAGCTCACTATATTAATTACGACGAACTATATGACGAAATTGGACGTTTAAATCTAGCTATACCGAGCTTTAATAAAGAAACATCTTTGATAGAAACTTGGTGTTTGTTTTTTAGTAAGTGTTATTCGCCTAATTTATTAAAAATTGTACAACCTGTATTTTCTATTTCTGTCAGTAATGCCAATGTTGAGCGGGTATTTTCACTAATGAAGCAAACATGGACTGATAATAGAAACAGGATGGCAGTAGATTTGATAAAAGCTGAACTTTCAGTAAAAGTAAATTTAAACTTGTCATGTCAAATTTTTTTTACATACATCAAAGATAAACCAGATTTACTGAGAGCTTGCCAAAGTTCAGACAAATATAATTAAATTTTTAGGTAGTAGTACCTAAGAGGTACTGTATGAAGTATAGGTACCTTCTTTATTTGTGCTTTTGTTTTATTTCTGTACCAAATGTTATTAAAGTGTTATAATTTTATCAGGATTTCTTTCTTTCGTTTTCTGTTTGAAATATAAAAAGTTTAATACTAATATTCGAGTATTATTATTACTATTTGTTAATGGTAATTTATTATTATTATTATTATTATTATTATTATTATTATTATTATTATTATGAATCTCCGGTCCAAGAACAAGTGGCATCTGGCAACCCTACTTAGGTACGAAACCAACGAACTTACGGACTAGTCGGTGCACGCTCGTTCACGCGTTTACCAATGAGAACCGCGCTACGTCATAGATACGTGCCGATCACGCGATTAAGTTTGTTTTGACGCGGTCGATCTCAGAGCTCCGTGAATATAGTTCCGCGCTGTCCGGGCATGCTCGGGCGCGATACCCGGTATCCGGCCACCGGCTACCCGGTTTTCGGGTACCCGCTTAATGATATCCGGTATTCGGCCAACAAATTTCACCGGGTATCCGTTACCCGGTTTTTATTAAAAGTGGATCCGCAGCATCACTACTTTCAAGTGGTTTCTGTTGATAACGTATATTTTTCGAATTGTAGGTGGCGGAAGTGGGCGTTTTTGACGTTTTCGCAGAAGGGCCAAAAAGTCGCCGTTTTTCAGTGCGCTCTAGCGCCGATACCGCTCGTCAGAAAATCAAAGTTGACTAGTGCATTTTGTAGGAAATTTTTGTCTACTTTAATTTTATATAGAATGGTCATCTTCGAGATACGCATAATTTTCGAGATATAAGTGAAAAACTTAAAAAAGTGAGAAAATTTTGAGGTTTTTTGCGTTTTTCGTTGAGAAGCCGACATACTACACGGCAGCAAACCTGAAATTCGGATTCAGCACCCCAGGAAGCATATAGAACCGCTGAGAAAAATACTTCCGCAATTTTGTTACGGAAAAATCACCATTTGACTGGGCTAATGGTTGATATACGGGACGATTTGAACGTCGGCGAATAAATAAGAGAAACTGCTGATCAAAGACTCGTCTCTTGATCAGGAACATCTGCCATTTTCATAAAATTATGGGTTACTGCACCGAACTCATTCCTACTGTAGCACTTTTTAAGGGCTCCTACTTTTGTTCCCAATTTATAAAAACCATTCTCTTCGCTCAGTACTACAACCAACATATTTCTGGGATCTGTTCAACCCCTGTCAAATAATGGGATAGGTATATACTATATTATCGCCGAGACTACAGCTCTTGAGCCTTTTCGCAGAATTTCCAAGCATTTTATTCGCCTGAAGATCTTTACATAATTTTGTCTTCTTTCTTGCATTATCAATGTCCTTCTCACACAACGCAAACAGCTCAGTACATTTCGGCTTTTATTACATTAGCTACATGCACTTTCGTGAACCAAACTATTACAATCTTCACAGTTCGTTAGTTTTTCACTGCCTATTATTAACACCACCAGAGTCAATTACGATCTCCGCGTTTTCTATGTCTATCGAAGTCGCAGTTTCTTTTAAATTCCCAGTACATTCTACTGGAAGTTCATTTGAAGGTAGCAGAATTTATTGAATTTGACAGAGCTTCAGTTTCACCTCTAGCGCAGTTATTTTCTATATCTTCCACAGTTTCTTCTCCTGCAAACTTATCTCCCGTATTATGCGCTTGTAGTACATTTTGATTTTTTACCCCATTCTCTTCTGCATCTAGAGGTACATTTTGATTTTCCACGTTTGTTTCTCTGTAAACTTCTTCCAAGTCTTCTTCGGTATTGATTTTATTAATCGTATCTCTTGGTATGGGCAGTCCATTAAGAAGTACAATGTTCGACTATGCCGATCTTCCGCATGTCCATGATAAAAATTACAAAAACATAATAAAATAAAATAAACCCTACACAACATGAGAAGCGAAGCAGCACTATATGAAAAGCTACCATTGAATTTTGTCGTCGAGTGTGACGGGGTTTTCCATGAAGTAATTTACATTCCGGTCAATGCATCAAGAGTTCTTTCATAACTTTATTTTTAAATTCTCTTCCGTTGTCCGTGTGTAAAATTGAGAATTTTGGGCATCTTGAATCATAGAGGACGCCCTAGCATTTGATATAATGATAATGTTGCACCTTGCCCATGATCTAATTATATTCAGGAATTCCTTCAATTTAATTTCTTATGCAAAATCAATCTTGACAAAGGCCCTAAACGAGGCCGAAACGTCGATTTTTTATATACGTGTTTTTTATTGCCAATATATTTCACTAAACCATCAGATTATATATTAAGGAAATTCCAAGAAATATGCCGACCAGTGAGCTTTTTGTTCATAGAGGAACTGTCCCATGGACGGATTCTATGCATTTGAAAATGAAGATGTGATTGGGCATTTTCATCAATTTCATCACATCCAATGGCAGGGCACTGTTCTCTACATTGCAACTAGGAACAGGGGAAGGAGAATTGCTTGTTCCGGTATCACTTTTTGGAAAATTTGAGTTAGACACCTACAAAAACAGTTTAGAATAAATTAAACAGTCAATGACTTAAATCGTAAATTACCTTCTGCCACTGTCATTTCATTAAGTGTTTTCCCCTTGTATTTTTCCACACTATTTTTCTCCATAACGACTAACAATTTTGACAGTTTCCCTATCTGAATTGCTGTAATAGGTAAACGGTAGGGTTCCATATGTATGTCTCTATGGTGTCCCATAAAGTTTGCCAACTGTGTTATATCGGAAGAATGAAGAATGAAAGTTCGCATCATTTTTGCGAACTGTTTCCGTAAAATAGTTCCCCTTAACATCTCTGGATGTGCAGCTCCACAATTTTCTGAGCAAGCTTTAAAAAAATCGCTGGTGCCGGAGTATCCAAATACGTAAGGGTTTTCTTCCGGGGGTCTTGCATGTTTTCTATGTGAAAGGTACAATGATACCATTGCAATAATATCTTTATGTATTAATTGATTTATGTATTATATTGATCTCCCAAGTTTTCCACGAGTATCAACTTTAACAAACATCTGTGAAAGCTGTTGTTCATTTTCAGACAGGGTATGAAGATATCTGCATCTCGTTCCTTGTCAACCATTTGATATTTACTGAAGTCTGAAATAAGGAGACGCTTAACTACCCCTATCCTTTAAAGATGAAATATCTGTATTGCAGTTAGTAAATATTTCCCAAAGTTAATCCATGTTGCCAGATCAAAACCACTCTGCAATTTTTTAAATCATTTTTCTCTATTAACCTTTAAATATTGCATTAAACAATTTACATCTTTTTGTGATGGTAGGGCTAGTGACTTGTTTATTTTTATAGTTGTCTGAGATTCATACGCTGTACGATTGACAGTTGTGTTATATTCTGTTGAATGTACTTTTAGAAACTCTTTAACTAATTTTTTCTTCTCGGCGTCTTCTTGCATAATATAATGCGTTTGTAAAAGTGCACCAACTTTTTTGATGTGTGTTCCCAAATCGGTGGCCAATTTTGGTGATTTGAACTGCTGGTTTTGTAAATTCGCTAAAATTGGCAACTTTACAGCCTCATAAACGTATGTGTAATTACTGGGAATAAAAAGATCTTCTAATTTCAATTGTGAAATTACTTTGTTTAGCGCTATTACAAGTCGAGAAAACGTTCTTAAAGTCTGCCTTATATGGTAACCCAAATATTTTTGGGAATATTTTTGTGCAAGCTTATTTCCATATAATAAGCTTGTCTCTTTTCAGAACAGCCGCAACTTTATCTTGACGTAGTTTAACTAAAACTTTTCTCAGTGCCTCACTCACCACTTCATGCATATAATCTATTACTTTGCGTCCCAGCTCTTGAGCCCTTCCGGTAGACGCAGCACAGTGTTTAGTATGTTTATAGAGTGTTTGTCTACAGAACATGTTCTTGCATGATGGGCACGCTACAAAATTGGCTACTGTCTTTTGTTGTTTCGATCTTCTTGCTACCATTATTGAACCATCATTATAAAATTTAGGCCTTGCCTCCGCTGCCGGCAACGGCACGGCACCCGAATTAGCTGCCCGGCAAAGGATTCTTAGGATTTGCCGCTGATTCTGCTTTTATCTAGATAATTTTCTAGATTCCAAGGTTTCATTTCATTAAAATTCAACATTCTGGGCTGATTTATAATACTATAACGAACAAATAAACAAAATACAAATAAATTGTTCAACTTCGTAGTGAACATTCCTTATTTCGTTTACTTCATCATCATTCGTAAATCCAATAAATTCAATAATTACTTCTTTTGCAACTTGGGTTTTTCCATTATCACTCTGTGGGACATCAATAGTTTCTTCTACTTGAATGTTATCAATTAATAATAGTAATTGCACTTTCACAAAGAGCCCATCATTTTCTCTTTTATTTTGACATTGTATTTCATCATTGCTTTTTGGAACATCAGTAGTTTCCTCTACTTGAATACTTGAATTTGATTAACATTAGTTGCCATTGCACTTTCACTTTGTGATATTTCTTGCTCCTCATAATTTGTTGGGACATTATCAATGTGTTTGTTACTCTCCGGAAATCGTCTTTGAAAATGTCCTTCAAAATTTCATCTTGCCCTTCTTCCCAATGCTTTTTGATAGATTTTCAATCTCTCACGAAAAATTGGAGTGGATACCTCACTACATAACTGAGCCATTTTTTACCTTGACCATCCATAAGTTTAAATTTAGACAAACAGTTAAAAATATGCCTGCAAGGCAACTGTGTAGATTTTCTGAAAAGACATTCACAGCTCCGCGGGGTTATTTGTATCAAACCCTCAGAAGTTACTGCCAAAAAAACATCGTTACCTATTCTGTTGAAGTCTTTGTAATTGCATCTTTTGAAAACGTTTAGCTGCGTCTCCACTTCATCAAAGACAAACGTTAAAAATGTTCCCGTTATAAATATTCAGCAGAGTTTTTTCGTATGGTTTTGCTAACTTTCTATTTAGCATCTGAGAGTTCTTCACGTCCTTTCCAACTCGAACACTGTTTGTGTCTTTATGTAAGCAAATAAATGTTTTATGAAGTCTTCCAATAGACTGTATCTGTTTATTACACTTTTTAATTGATTATTTACATTTTACAGATTCCAAACGATTATTTGTTTTATTTGCAAAACATAAATTTTCAAAAGTTAAATATTGAACCCATTGATCACAATTAGATCATCATAAGGTTCTCAGTCCGAAGACTGGTTGGACGCGTACCTCCATTCTTTTCTATCCTGAGCTAACCTACGCATTTCCCTAAAAGTAGAACATCCTACATCCCTAACTATTTGAGAGCAGTAGTCCAATCTAGGCCTACCCCTACCTCTTTTTATTCCTATCTCTGACTCTAGTATGTCACGAACTATTCCTTCGTGTCTTAGAAGGTGTCCTACCATCCTATCTCTCCTAATCACAATTAGAATCGTTATATTATTTTACAATTTTCGGGACCTTTGTTGCCATTTCATCGTAAACTTTGTTGTGATCAGATTCCGATAAGGCATTTGCAAGTTTTTGTAAATATTCTTTGCTGATCTTCACTTCATCTGGGCTTATACCCATTCTTTTAAATGAAACCTCTCTATTGAATATTTGGAATCCATGAAAAAGACATATCAATAATTTTTCGTACAGTTTTATCTTTATCGGACATATTGTGACTATCTCACTGAAATCACAGCCAGTCTTCTACCATTATTATATATGTTGCTGTTTTAAGATCAACTAAGCAGTACGTATCATCAATAAACAACATTTTAGGAAATGCCTCGAAGTATTTTTTCATTCGTTCATCTTGAAAATACATTCCTTTAAAAACATAATCTTCATCCCCTAACAATTGAATATCACTACAGTCATACGTGAACGTGTTCTTGAGCACGCTAACACATTCTTGAAAGTTTTTTCTCTCTGAAGTTCTCCTGCTGATGTTAGTGAGATCTTTAAGAGTAACCTTGCGGCCGGTCTCTGCTCTTACTTTATCCAGCACAACCTTTTTATTTGCACCAGCTCTTAACTATTCTCTTGCACAATCTTTTACACTTTCTGGGAGTTGTAGTCTTTGTTGTGAAAGGATTGTAAAAGAAGTTTTCGAAGATGTATGGTTGTGGGTGTCTTTTAATTCCAATATACACAGATTTATTTAAAAGATTCATTAATGTTGGCAACGCTTTCGGGCGCTCGTTTTCGATTGTTCTAGCATCTCGAATTCAAAATTCATTATTAACACTTCTTGTGTACTGTCAATAGACTATTAAACTCTTGTGTACTGTCAATAGACCATTGCAGGTACTAACGCGCACAAAAATTGTTGCCTCACAATCTTCTTTATACGTGGTAATGTAATAATATTTAAGAGATTCATTAATGTTGACAACGCTTTCGGGCGCTCGTTTTCGTTGATTTTCGATTGTTCTGGCATCTCAAATCCAAAATTCATTATTAACACTTTTCTTGTGTACTGTCAATACGAAGAAAACGTGTTTCCAACTTTCATTTCACAACCACCACGCGATTGCTGTTTACGAGTTACTTACATATTTTGTGGTTATAGCTGGCACCGCCCACAGCAATACAGAAATGAAAATCGGCAGCCTGAGGTACGGAAGCCCGGCTAGGCCATCCGTGTTCAGAGTTCCGAATTCCCAGTTCTGACGTCGCAACTCAGAATTCTGAAATCGGACGTCGGCAACTCGGAAATACGAAATCTGACGTCGCAACTCGGAAATACGAAACCTGACGTCGCAACTCAGAATTCTGACGTCGCAACTTGGAATTCCGAAATTTGACATCACAGAGCAGTAGTTTCTGATGATTACTAATACCCGTGTCTATAATAATTATAAACAAGACTAATACTTAACACGCAGAAGCAAGAATGGGGTAAGGGTCAAGTTAAAAAAAATTGTTATAATAGATCTTCTTAGCCTTTCCTTATTTCAGGTTTACACCAAAGTATTGTATGGAATTTCTTAGTTTATTTTTCTGTGATGATGTGTTCCGTTCGAGATGAATTAATTATCAGATACTTTAATAAAGGATATTCACATACAGAAATAATACATTTTTTACTTTTCCGAGATGGTATTGTGGTGAGCTCACGACATCTGATCGAATTGTGCGACGTTTGGGACTTAAAAGATTGAATTATATTGAATCTCCTCTTGAAAACATTATTACCGCAATTCTTAACGAAACTACACATAGTGGCAAATGTTTGGGCTACAAATCTTTATGGCGACGCCTCCAAACAACCTACAAGTTGAAAGTGAAACGTCAGACCGTTTCAGGCTTGTTAAGAGTGATTGATCCAGATGGTGTTACCTACAGACGAATACGACGATTTCAACGAAGAACATACATAGTTCCTGGGCCAAACTTTTTATGGCACATCGATGGCTATGATAAACTGAAACCATTCGGTTTTTCAATGCATGGTGCCATAGACGGTTATTCTAGGCGTATACTTTGGTTGAATGTGTCTACTACAAATAATAATCCAGGTGTTATTGCCCACTATTTTCTTAAAGCAGTTGAGGAACTAAAAATCGTGCCGGCATTGCTAAGAGCTGATAAAGGAACTGAAAATGTTACTGTGGGACTTTTACAAACTTATTTCAGATATTTTAATGGAGGTGAATTATCAGGTTTAAAAAGTTACATTCAAGGCAAAAGTACGTCGAACCAGAAAATTGAATGCTGGTGGTCACAGATGAGAAGACTTGGTGCAGACTGGTGGATATCTTATTTTGTCCACGACTATCTTACAACATACTATTTATACTTGTGTTTCTTCAATCAAAATTAGATACATTATTCACTGCAGTGTTAATGAATATTATTCACTAAACCAATAGGAACATCGCTTTGACCCTTTTCTACATTTATTTAGTAGGCCGCGATCGCGATGTGTTAGTTCAAATTGAAACGTCAAATCAGCATGGTTTGCTTTTAATTTGAAACGCATATTCTAAAAAAGAAGATATAATGAGTAGTGAGAGTGAAAACGAGATTTCTTTAACAGCACCAGCAATAAAAGAAGCTGCAGAACTTGCCTCATTAGATTCATTGCCCAAAAAACCAAGAAAATTATACCTGAGAGCATATGTATGAATCTTTCTTACACTGGAGAAGGGAAATGAAGGTAAATTCTTTCTGGGAATCTGTTTTGATAGTCGTGGACAAAGTATAGTATACAACTCGTTATAATGATGCTATTATTACCTCGGATGATTACAAAACTCGCTCGCTTCGCTCGCTCGTGTTGTAAACTTCATCCTCGGTAATAATAGCATTCATTATAAACTCGTGTATAATATACTATTCAAGACCTACGAGACCTTTATAATGATGGTGATCCTCTCCAAACTGAATGTTTACGATTTTGTTATGGTGGCTTATTAAAATATGAATTTAGACACTATTGCAGAAGAATGGAATACACATAAAATTCGCAAACAGAAAAATTCAGAATTGCCTGCTGGAAAACCGAATGTAGGTACTCTATTTTTTACCAGAAATGCATGGTTCAAGAGATTATGGTAAATCGCTGGATACTGAGAATATCCGCCCTTGTTTAAGTTTATACATTGTAACGCCTGAATTACACAACCCACTATTTACCAGTTTACTTGAAATATTATTGCCTGGCGCAAGTTATCCCCGCAGTAGTGAGGAAGCATTCAACTTATTCACTAAACCTTTGAATATGTTTAAGCATTATGATTCATAATAATAAATGATTCATTGTAACAAAATTCTGTTTACATTATGTAATACTTTTGTCTATACAATGTGCCCAAGATAGTCATGGGTAACTCGTAAAATTTTCGCGATCAGACTCTTCAGTTCAGCTCACAGATGGCGAACCGTAGAGCTGAACCGGTTCAAATGAGTCACATGGCTCCCGCAGCACACAAAAAGGGATGGCGTTATAAGCACATCGCCGACCGCGAACCGCGAAGTACGTAGCCGATTTATACAGCATTCGGGAGAATCGGGAGCCAGGGCGCACTCGAGACAATAAAAAAAAAATTCACCACCATGCTGATAATGATAACAATCATACAATTTTATTTTTATTTTGCATTCCATTGAATTATGATTTTAAATAAATTTCACAAACTAGGTGAATATCTGGGTACCTATCTACTGTAAAAGTGAAATTATTCTGCAAATTAATTATTCATTTATTCAATTACTCAAATAATGGGTTCAATTAATGTTTTAAGTATAAGTATTTTGCTACAGTTTTATATAAAATTAGGTAGATATAGGTACCTATTAATTTATATGCGGCTCCCAATATAACTTCAAACAGAGTGCAATTATTTCAGACGACGTCCTTAGGTACCTATCTACTTATTTCAAATTTTCATTTTTTATATAGAGTTCCCCTTATATTTTGTCTTAAAAAGAATGGCGCCGGCCGGTTTGAAAGCGGTATCTTTACTTTATCGGCGTGTCTTTGCGGTTCCGAAAGAAATAGCGAGCACCTGCATGCGGTCGGCAGAATCTCTGGCACAGAAAATATTTGATCTATTTTATTTCTAGAAATTATTATTTAGGGTTACTTGGTTTTCAACTAATAGTGACTGCGCTGTCTTTCGTATATCTACTTGCATATAAATTTTCAGTACCTAATTTTTAAATTATGTCAAAATGCCAAAGAGAGTTAGTAAATTATGGAATCATTTTTCTGAACCAATCGCAAATAGTGCTAAAGTTAAGTGTCTATACTGCAATCAGCAAGTTACAATGTCTAGAGGTTCTACTGGAAACCTTATACGCCACATGAAAACAAAGCATCGTACCATTCCTTTGAAGAAAAATGAGGAAATAAATCGGACAACGACAACCCCATTTCCGTCAACTTCGTCTGCAGAACCTCAACCGTCAATATCCTCCCATCACGAACATACACATACTGCACCTACAGAAGAAGACAAGAATAAACAAACGTCTGTTGTCGCAACAAAACAAATGGAAATTATCACCAGTTACTTTGGCCCTAAAACATTGCCAATAAGGAAATCAAGGGAAATAGACCGACAGCTTGTTACAATGATCGCGAGAGAGTACCATCCTTTAAGTTTAGTTGAGGATGAAGAATTCAAAAAATTTGTTCATGTGTTACGTCCTAGCTATAAACTGCCCACAAGAAAGACGTTAAGCTTGAGCTTAATTCCGTCATTGTATAATACCGTCAAAGAAGAAGTGAGAAGAAGGATTCACCGATCATTTGCAGTGTGCCTTACAGTGGATGGTTGGACCAGTCGAAATAATGATAGTTACTATGCAGTTACAGCCCATTATATTGTCGACGAGGAAACGCCTGCCAAATTATCATCTGATCTTCTTGGATGCATTTCTTTCCCAAAGAAACACACTGCCCGAAATATTCACAACCTTTTGAAGGAAATGCTGCTAGAATGGCAAATAGATTATAAAATTGCTGCCGTGGTAACCGACAATGCTAATAATATGAAAGCGGCAATAAATATCGGTGGGTGGCGTCACTGGGGGTGCTTCGCTCATTCTATAAATCTCGTTGTGCAAGAAAGTTTGAGTGAAATTGGTGGTGTTGTGAAAAAAATTAAATCTGTCGTAGAGTTTTTTAATAGAAGTTCTCACGCATATGCAGAATTAAAGGCTTCACAGGAAAGGTTAAACTTGCCTGTTTTAAAACTAAAAAATGATTGTCCAACAAGATGGAATTCCACTCTCAATATGATTTCGCGTTTTATTCAAACAAAAAATGCCATAATAAGTACTCTTGCAATAGTAAGATCTTCGGTTGAATTTACAGGAGACGTCGACGACATCTTGACTGCTGAGGAATGGTTAATTGCTGAACAATCGGTTGATGTATTAAAAATTTTTGATGCTGTTACAAATCTAATATGTTCAGAAAAAATGTTTCTTCATCGACTGTAATTTTATTTTTTAAACAAATGTACAGACATATGCAGGGCTTCGACTCTCGAGAAAATTTGAGACCAGAAATAAGAAAATTTGTTGACAAATTGAAACAGGAACTCACGCGCAGGTTCGGTGGTCTTGAAGACAATGAAATCATAACGCAAAGTACGATATTAGATCCTCGCTTTAAAAAATTCGGATTTTTACATGAAACAAAATTTGAACTAGCGCGGTCTAAACTGTACAATAAAATAGCTTCATCGGCAGTTAACAAAGCGCCGGAACCTGAACATAGTGCTTCCGTAATCGCAGTTACCGAAAACGAAACGGAAGATCCTATATCCGCACTTATTTGGGACGATTTCGATAAACAAATAAAAGATATTCAAACACCAACCAATCTTAGGGCTTCTGCGATTGTAGAAATAGACAAATATTTGGACGAACCTCTTCTTGTTAGAACTGGTGACCCACTCGTTTGGTGGCAACAGAGACGAGCTATATATCCAAGACTTTACGAATTGGCAAAAAAGAGACTTTGTGTATTAGCAACTTCCGTGCCTTGCGAGCGCATATTTGCGAAGGCGGGGCAAATCGCTAATGAAAGGAGGAGTCGTCTTTCAACAAAAAAATTATCAGAATTAATATTTTTATCTTATAATTTAACAAATCGTGATTAATCCTTGCCTATTTGTTTACTACTTATTATTTTGTTTTAAAGTTTAGTTATATTTTATTTCTTTTGTTTTACATTAATATATTTTATTTTTTAGTTTTAGTAGTTGACTTTTCTGATGCTCTGTACATTGTTATTTTTAATACAGTCTGATTTGCATTGTTTTTTCAATTCCCTTTCCCTAAAATATACCTGGGAAATTTTCAAAACAGAAGCATCAATAACTTGTAATGTATGTACTTATATATACCTACAAAATACCTATTTAATAAGTTTACGAGTGCATCTGCATCCTGTGACATGTAAAAGTAAAGCAATCACTGTCCTTTATTTATTACCTACCAACCTACCTAAATTTCACATTATAAATTAAAAATGTAGCTGTAACCTACAATAATACAAAACTGCAAATGCACAATGAATATGACTTTCGCATCTTTGACTCAACGCGCCCTCATAGAGCATGCAGCAGCAGTCGAACCGAGATAAATAAATGAGTAACACTGAAGCAGAGAAGAAGTAGGACCCGCGAACCGCGAACCGCGGCATCGAGCCATTGCATTCAGCGTAACACACCCGTCGATTTCCAAATCCCTGATCTACGAACTACGAGCGTGGAGCGCTGTTGTTGCGAACCACGAACCGCGAGCCAAATGCGTCGCGATGCAGCTCGCTTCAGCTCAACCAGTGAAGCAGATCTTTGAGCCGGTTCGATAAAGAGTTACCCATGACTAGCCCAAGATAAGAATGCAGAGCATGGTGATATTGGAAATGACAATATATATAACGATTCGGTTAAATGGTGAAAAAGTTTCGTAGGTAGGGGACTAATAAAACGATCTTAAAAAATCTTAAAAATTATTTTTCGTTTTCGAGTTATTTGTAGGAAAATCAATTTATAGAATTGTGTTTTAATTTTTTCCCACGTTATCAGAAATGGCGAAAAACTAAAAATACTTTTTCATTGTAATTTGTGATAAGCTTGAATGTGGCGATGTCATTTTTTTCTACGGCGTTTCTTGTCCGTGCAACCATCATCAACTCAATATTTCAAATACGAACCTGGAATTTGTTAACGGATTTTGCAAGCATTTTTAACCTGAATTCACCTATGTATCACACATAGTAGTTAAATTATGTTTTAAGCTAGTTTTAGTGTTAAGAAATACTGATGATGACTAAAACTTGCTTAAAACATAATTTAACCATTCTGTAAGGTCTCGTAGTTCACAAAATCTGGATTTAGTCCTATAATTCAGTACCCGGCTGGGTACTTGCCCAGGGAGTAGTTGTTCGAATGGTTTAGGACGATTCATAATTTAACTACTATGTATTATACAGAGGTGAATTTAAAATAAAAAGGCCTCCAAAGTCCTTTAAAAATCCAGCTCTGTATTTGAAAAATTAAGTTGATTATCGTTTCACAGACACAAAACACCGTAGAAGAAAAATGGCATTGCCACATTAGAGCTTATCACAAATTGCAACGAAGAAGTATTTTTAGTTTTCCGCTATTTCTGGTAATAACGTGAAAAAAGTTAAAACAAAATTCCATAAATTTACGTTTTTAGAAAAAACTCAAAAACGAAAAATAATTTTTGAGATTTTTTAATACAGTTTTAAGAGTCCTACAAACCCCTTTTAAAATGAACCTGAAAACTGACGCTCATTTCTAAACGGTGAAAATTGGAGTGTTGAATTTTGGACAGTTTATAAACTTAAGACTTCTATAGAAAGAAAATTTAAAACTTTTATCTTAGAAAGTATTAGTTCACTAAGGAAATTGACCATCTTCACGTGTGCATAGCGCCAAAAGAGATTTACAGTTTTCGAAAAATTGTTTCTATAGAGACATAAAATGTACCTTCTTCTACCATATCAGGCGTTCATGTTGCTAAATTTACCAGGGTGAAGGTTTGATCATAGTATAGCGAAAGCCCTACAAACGCAAAATATGCCTTGGTATGTGCTGCCGCCCCGTACGCGTTTATTTATATACCAACTAGGTTTTGCCAAGTAGGCCACTTCCACTTTTACGCGGTTTAATAAACTGTTAAACTTCTTGCCATGCAAGCAACAAGATTGGTTGAGTAGGTACCGAAAGACGCGGGCACTTACAAGACGCGAATTAACTTTTCGGTTCGGTCGAATTGCTTTTTAAAAAATATTTAATTGACAAAGTTTGGACCGTTCTTTATTAAAACAAGAATTACAAGTGTTATTCGTTCTAAGTGTAGATAACTAATGTAAAACAACATCTACACTGCCTTTTTTTACAAATGCACCATATGTATCTACATGCTATAGTCTTTGTCTCGTGTTAATGGTTTTTGTACTGTGAATTTCAAAATGATTTTTAGCACACTTCAAGTTTACATCATTTCTGACATTTTCTGATAGTTTTGAAAATGTAAAAAGTGAAATTGTTTACGATAAAGAGAAACTAGACTCGATAATTAATAGCTCATTCCATTGAAATAATTTTTAAGTTAGTAGGCCGTGTTCCCTGACAAGCAATAATGTAGTAGTTTTATATAATTATTCGTGCCAATTTTTTTCTTTAAGTTTATAACTTTTGTGAATTTTTTGGCAAAATTGAAACTTCTTTTTGTAAAACACCAACGTTTCGCCTCCGTTAGGGGGCTTTATCAAGGTTTTATTCAAAATTGTATAAAGTATAAAAAAGTGACATTTTTTTTCTTAATAAAATTTGTAAATAACAGTAACTATGTTAAACTTAATAATAGAAATTATATCTAGCACATTTGATTTTGATAATTATGAATAAGGAAATAAATAATGTACATGAGTTAATTTAGAATCAAGTGGTAGAGAACAAATTACGTTATTATGTCACGGTATATTTGACTTAAATTTTGAATGTCAGATCTGTCATTTAAAGAATTTTTGTCTTTTTGGATGTGTATCATTTCTAAAATAAGTCTAGCTTTTAAATTTCTCTCTTGTTCAAGAATAGTAGTGTTATTAAAATCGAAATTATGTTTAGTATTTTTTATGTGTTTACTGATAGCTGAATTGCTATTTTGGTATGTATGTTGTTTTAACCTAGTCTCGAGATGATTTTTAGTTTGTCCAATGTATGTTTTATTACAGTTATTACAATTAATTTTGTATACGGTGTGAGTTTTCATCAATTTTGGAATGGGGGTTTTCAGATGAGAATATAAAAATTGTAAATTATTATGCTTTTTGTAAGCAATTACAAAATTATGTTTTCTTAATAAGTTACTAATATTGTGTGATATTTCTTTTATATAGGGTAAGGAAATGTAGTTTTTAGATTCTTTTTGGTTCTGATTAATATTGTTGTTATTATAAAATTGATGTAGTCTGTTTTTTATAATTTTGTCAATAAAATATCTTGGGTAGTTATTTTTTATTAAACAATTTATGGCTTTGTCAACTGCAGATTTTCTGAATTGTGGACTAGTCCACAATTCAGAAAATCTGCAGTTAACAAAGCCATAAATTGTTTAATAAAAAATAACTACCCAAGATATTTTATTGACAAAATTATAAAAAACAGACTACATCAATTTTATAATAACAACAATATTAATCAGAACCAAAAAGAATCTAAAAACTACATTTCCTTACCCTATATAAAAGAAATATCACACAATATTAGTAACTTATTAAGAAAACATAATTTTGTAATTGCTTACAAAAAGCATAATAATTTACAATTTTTATATTCTCATCTGAAAACCCCCATTCCAAAATTGATGAAAACTCACACCGTATACAAAATTAATTGTAATAACTGTAATAAAACATACATTGGACAAACTAAAAATCATCTCGAGACTAGGTTAAAACAACATACATACCAAAATAGCAATTCAGCTATCAGTAAACACATAAAAAATACTAAACATAATTTCGATTTTAATAACACTACTATTCTTGAACAAGAGAGAAATTTAAAAGCTAGACTTATTTTAGAAATGATACACATCCAAAAAGACAAAAATTCTTTAAATGACAGATCTGACATTCAAAATTTAAGTCAAATATACCGTGACATAATAACGTAATTTGTTCTCTACCACTTGATTCTAAATTAACTCATGTACATTATTTATTTCCTTATTCATAATTATCAAAATCAAATGTGCTAGATATAATTTCTATTATTAAGTTTAACATAGTTACTGTTATTTACAAATTTTATTAAGAAAAAAAATGTCACTTTTTTATACTTTATACAATTTTGAATAAAACCTTGATAAAGCCCCCTAACGGAGGCGAAACGTTGGTGTTTTACAAAAAGAAGTTTCAATTTTGCCAAAAAATTCACAAAAGTTATAAACTTAAATAATGTAGTAGGTACTTAAATAATTACAAATCTGTCACTTTTAAGCCGAACGAATATTCAAACGTGAAAATGGCAGTTTATACTACACCAGAAAAGGTAAAAATGGTTACTGATTATATCAGAGGTCTATCGAGTAGAGAGGTACGTGATCACTTTGCGGCGGAGTATCCAAATCGTCCTGTACCAAATAAAACAACCATTTTAAGATTATACAAACAGTTTATTACGTGCGGATGTTTGAATACGCAACATAATAAAAACAAGAAAAGAGGAAACCGTATTGTGACTGACGATCTGAAACAAAATGTTTGTTTGGCAATTGAGGAAGAACCTTCCACTAGTTTGTCAATATTATCTAATATGTTTCAAGTTTCAAAAAGTAGCTGCTACAAAGCATTAAAAGAGGAAAAATTCAAGAGCTACAAAATACGTAACTTACATCACCTATTGGAATTCTGTGGATACCGGATGAACAGAATAAACGAAAATCCAAATGTTCAGAATCGTATTCTGTTTTCTGATGAGAAAACATTTTTACTCAACGGAACTGTGAACGACCAAAATACAAGAATATGGGCGCGAGAAAATCCGTATATTTTCCAAGAAACACACACACAATGGCCTCAAAAGGTTAATGTGTGGGCGGGAATTTTGGGAAACCATATTGTTGGTCCATTTATTATTGATGGGTCATTAAATAGTGCCAAGTACCTGGCATTGTTAAATGAAAGAATCCTGCCAGCTTTAGATAGAATAGCAGTAAATGGAAGAATAATATTCCAGCATGACGGGGCTCCACCGCATAGCACTCGAGAAATAACCAACTTTTTAAATATCCAATTTCCAAATGAATGGATTGGTCGTTACGGACCGTTAAAGTGGCCAGCCAGAAGTCCAGATTTGAGCCCCCTAGACTTCTTTTATTGGGGACATCTCGCCACAAAAGTGTATGATAATGTAAGAGACAGACCACAGGATTTACAGGATTTGATGAATCGAATAAACGAAGTTTCAAATGAAATTAGTGTAAGACATTTACAAAATGTGAAAAGAAATTTTCGGGATAGATTAGAGTACTGTTTAGCGGCTTATGGCACACAGTTTGAACATTTAATTGGATAATATCAAAGCTTTATTATTTAAGTAATATTTCGTTTTATTTTTAGATTGTTCATGATTTACCAAATAAATACCGATTTAAAGAGTTAATTATTACTTATCTTTAACATGAAAAGTTTTTGATAATAAGACGTGAAATAGCAGAACACCAATGATGACTTTTTCTTTGGTCATATTACAACAGAAATTTCATGTTTAATTACTTTTCTGGCTATAAGATGTAAAATAAAGTGACAGACGTGCATTATTTATTTGGTAGTCAGTAGAATAGCCTACTATAACGTAAAACACAGTTTAATAAAATGGGCAATAATTTTTTGATATTTTCCTTTTATTGCAAAGTTTATCACTTCTTAAATTTTAGAAATAATCAGAAAAGGTCAAAAATGATGTAAACTTAAATTGTGCCAAAAATCATTTTGAAATTCCCAGTAGAAAATCCATTAACACTAGATAAAGCCTATAACATGTAAATACATATGGTGCATTGATAAAAAAGGCACTGTATAGTTGCAAGTACAACGGAAAGATAAAAATGTATCGAGTCAGCGGTCTCCACGATCGCCGCTGAGTTCTTAGGAATTTTTCCGAATTCGGGTAGATAACTCCTCCCTCCTTAAGAATTGGCCCTAGGGACCGGCATGGGTACGTTGGGCAAATTGATGATTTCTTCCACGTTTCCCATTTTTCTTTTCTTCTGATATATTCGATTCCCAAACTTGAAACATACATAAATGATAAAAATAAAAATTAAGACAAATGTAAATGTGATCCAAAATTTATTCCACGATTGATTGGTTGATATTTCTTCGATGTATTCTATTTTGTTTCTGAAAAGTGGGAAGTTCTTGAAGTTGTTCTTGAATTCTTCTACTGTTAAATTTAAGTTTGCTCTTGATATTTTCGGGTTCTTGACTTCGAACTGAAATGAGTCCATCTTGTTTAGGATTCTTTCTTGATTTATTAGAATTTCTTTAGGTGTTTGAATTTGACAATTTTGTGGGATTACTAATGAAAATGTTCCTTGAACTAATTTCTGTGATTGATGATCGTTACAGTCTAATTTCAACTGAGTGGTGTATTTGGAAATATTGCAATCCATTTATTAGAGTTTTGAATTTGAAAAGTTATTGATTCGGTGATCGGATCTTCTATTACATGGCAGTTTTCATTTGAAGTCTTCATGGTTAAGATTGACATCTCGCAGGTGTTTTCGGAGTGTGGAAATTGTTTCAAGTTGGCACGTATACAGAAATATTCTTCTTGGAGTCTGGTGCATTCGATTGGGTCGTATGCAAAGTACATTTCAGAGTATAAAATATTATTTGAAGTTGGTATAATTGTCGAAAATAAGGATAGGTCATGATTTATTTGTTTAGGTAGTGGGAGTAACTGAAAATACGTGAAATCAGTTTTATATGTGATAGGAATAGATATAATAAAAGTAATTTTCTTGTCGTAAATATAGCTTTTTACTTCAGCCAATTTTTCGAATAGGTATACGTTGTCCAAATTAAGTGTGAATGGTAATTGATTTGAATCCAATTTAAATTTGGCAATCTCTTCGAAGAGATCGTTCTGAGTAATTATACTTGAATGCAACGTTTGTAATTTTGAAAACGCTATTGAATTTTCTATATCTTGTAGTTTTTGTAGAATTATTTGATAGATGTTTATAAGTTGAAAAATAAAATCTTTTATTGTAATTAAAATGTTTGTTTGGTTTTGGTCATTTATGTAAGTCTGTATAATTAACAATTTTGACTGTAGCACAAGTTCGTGATGATAGATTTGATTCAGACTGTCGTTGAACTTTTGTATTAAAGTATTGGAGATACTATGAGTTTCTAAAATTTGTTTTTGGAGCTTATTTTGGTTGTTACTTAATTGCTTAATTAAGTTCTCAAAATGCTCACCAGCTGTTGCGTCTAGATTCCCTGTAATAACCTTGAATACAGAGCCTAGGCCGTTAATTATTCCTCTTTTCGATTTTTGGTTATAAATATTACTTATAGGTAAGATTTCGTAAATTTTACTTTCAACCGCAAATTTTGTAGTGTTTAATATTTTTGCGTAATTTGATACTTCTCTCTCATAATTCGGATTTCTTGATAAATTAGAATAAAGGTTTAAAGTATAAGTGTTTAATTTTTTCAATTCTGAAATTATAGGGTTTAGATCCCTGTAAAATATCAATTTCCTATCATATTGTCTCAACTTTTCATTGCCCAATTTGTTTATTAAAAGTCCTGGAGTATCGTTTAAATCTTCGATTGTAATGTCTTGGTCTTGTCCATGTCCGAGTGTTAGTCGGAGTCCGAACCTGAAATTACAATTTTTCTTTTACGTAATTTTGGTGGTCGTTTGATATTTGTCACGTGTATTTTTCGGTTGTCATTAGTTGTCAAAACTTTTCGCAGTGGGTCATAGTTTTTCACTTTTGTCGTGGGTTTGAATTTGTTAGCACATTTGTTTCGCGAGTAGTTCTTTTCGTTTATTTCTTGGTCTTCTTCGATTTCTACTTCCTCGCGATTTTCGTTTATTTTGGAAATTTTTCGTTCTTTTTCTGTATGCAATTTAGAATTTAGGTGCGAATACAAGATTTGGGTCGCATTTTTATGTTTTGCAACATAATCGTTTAAAAGTTCGTGTTCTAAATTTAGGTCAAATGGGTCTTCGGTAGTTACGTGTCCACTGATTATGTCTACTGGTTTTAGTTTTGTCGCTGAATGAAATGAATTATTGTATGCAAGAATGGCGTACATCATTTTCGTTTGTATTGTCTCATCATTAAAATTTTGTGAATTTAATAGACGTATGTGTTCCAAAAGTGTTGAATGTAGCCTTTCGACAGGGCTGTTTGATTCCGGGTGATGTGGTGTTATGAAGTGTAAATTTATTTTATGGAGGCTTAGTAGTTCTTTTATAACGGAGTTTTTAAACTCGGTTCCATTGTCTGTATTAATGGTGATTGTTTTCGGAATGCCATGAAGAGTGAAAAATATTAAAAGTGAATTTACAATTTCTATTGAATTTAAAGTATTCAGTGCATAAGCTTGTGCGTATTTGGAAAATGTGTCGATAAGTGTCAGAAACTTGTGTTTTTCCACCTGAAAGGTATCCATGTGTAAAATTTCGAAAGGTTTTGTAGGTGTAGGTGTAATATTGAATTTAGCTTTTATAGGGTGTCTGTCATATTTACAATTTCTGCAAAGTTCACAGTGATTTATAAATTTTTGGATAGTTTTCCGGAGTTGAGGCCAATAATATTTTTGTTTAATTCGGTTTTCTGTTTCATCGATACCGCGATGGTTTGTTTTACCTTCGTGGTAGTTTTTGATTATATTTTCAATTTCGTCAGGATCTTCAACATCAACTAGTTTGGATACGGTGCGCTTTAACTTGTACGACGGATATTCAAAAGTTTTGCGTATAATTTCGCAAAAAGGTTCATATAATTTATTATTTTCGAAATATAGAACGTGCCAAATATTCTTTTACAAAGTTTATAATGTCTTCGTCACAAGATACCTGGACGTATAGTCTCTGTTTATTTTCGAATAATTTCTGAATTTTCACCTTTGCTGGAGAGTAATGAACTTTCGTAATTATTATTTGGTTTTTTGCGTAGTTGATTGGTGTGTCTGTTATCGGAATATCCACTATGGGATTTTCGGATTCGTTGGTATGTGCGGTTAGGTCGTCACGTTCGTCTTCGTCTACTTGTACTTGTAAGGATTCGGAGTCGTCGGGTTTTCGGGTTTGTTTTGAAGTTCCGGGTAACAGGTTTTCGTCGAAATTGTCGATATAATAATCGTTAGTGTTTTTATTTTGTTCTTTCACGTGGATCTCAATTCTAGATAGTGCGTCCGCGTTTGAATTTAATTTTCCTTTTTTGTATTTGATTTCGTAATCGTACTCTTCTAGCTTTAACCGCCAGCGTACTAATTTTGAATTCGGTTCTTTAAGAGAAAAGAGCAATTGCAGTGGCTTGTGATCAGAAAGAATTTGAAATTTAACTCCGAATAAGTAGGGTCGAAAATATTTAACTGCCCAGACGATCGCAAGTAGTTCTTTTTCAATAGTCGAGTAGTTTCGTTCGCTGTCGTCTAAAGTTCTCGAGGCATAAGCCACGGGAAGGTCGGCACCTATAGGACCCTGTGATAGTACAGCGCCTATAGCAAAGTCACTTGCGTCAGTGGTCAAATTGAAAGGTTTGTCAAAGTCTGGGTATTGTAGAATAGGGTCGTTCATTAGTAAGTCTTTACAAATATTAAAACAGTTGATAAATTCTTTGGTATGTTCTATTTTTGCATTGGTATGTTCTATTTTGTCTTAAGACACCTAGTTAACGGTTTAGTAATTTTAGATAAATCTTTGATAAATTTTCGGTAATAACCGAGAAGTCCTAAAAAGCTCTTAAGTTGTTTTTGGGTTTTGGAAATTTTTTGATAGCTTGAATTTTTTCAGGATTTGGTTTTACACCGTCCTCTGTAATAATATGACCTAAGTATGCGACCTCTTTACGTAAAAATTCTGACTTGTCGAGTTGAATTTTGAAATTCGTTTTTCTCAAACGTTCGAAAACTTAAATTTTGTATATGCTCTGTCAGAGATGTCTAAAAAATTATAATGTCGTCTAGGTAGACTAGGCATTTTTCGTTATGAATTCCTCGGAGGATGTTATCCATCACTCTTTGGAACGTAGCTGGTGCATTTTTTAAACCGAAGGGCATACGCTTAAATTCGTAGTGCCCGTTTTCCGTATTGAAAGCTGTTTTTGGGACATCATCGGGATGTACCTCGATTTGATGGAACCCTGAGGCCAAATCGATTGTGGAAAAATAATGCGCCTTTCCCAATTTGTCGAGTACTTCCGTAATGTTAGGTAATGGGTATTTGTCGTCTATAGTTTTGTCATTTAGTTTACGGTAGTCGATTACAACACGCCACTTTCTCTTACCGGAAGCGTCCAATTTCTTGGGCACTATCCAGATAGGTGATGACCAAGGCGATTCGCTAGGTTGGATGATGCCCTGATCCAGCATGGTTTTAATTTGTTTTTGAACCTCTTCCTTGTGCACAAATGGGTAACGGTACGTTTTTGTGTAAACGGGAATTTCGTCTTTTGTTTTGATGCGGTGTTTTATTTGGTTGGTAAATGATAGGTTTTGATTTTCGTTATGAAATAGGCCTGAATATTTTTGAAACAGTTTTAAGAGTTTCGTTCTCTCTTCGATATTTAAATGATCAAGACGTAATTTAGAAAAATCTAGTTTATTGTCACTTGTTCCTTTTTTATTACGAAATTCATGGAATTCGGCGTTAAATAATTCAACAGCTTGCTTTTCATTAAATTTTTCTACCTGGATTGGATCAAAGATGCTAAAATTAATTGTTTTTTCAGAACTATTGAGTATCGAAGTAAGTGCGAAATTATTTTTACATGATGTCAAAGTCTCCGGTATTTCACATTCGTGAATTTGCGTATAAGGGATGGTAACGTCTCCATCAGGGACGTTCACAGGAAGTTTTATTATTTTTTGTGTACGGGGTGGTATTGAATAGGAAAGAAGGGGAGGTTTATTTGAGCGGATGTAATTCAAAGAGATAGAACAATTTGGAGTACTTAACATCGAATTTACAAGATCTAAATTTGCTTCAATTTTTTGGAGGATGTCTAGACCAATAAGTCCGTCAAAATAATTATGGAATTTAAGAAGATGAAATTTTATAGTAGATTGTTCAGGAAGTTTAAGAAATTCGAAAGGGGGTATCTCGATAGATTGTGGTATTATTTCTTGTTGAAGAACAGATGTCACGACTATGGGGTCGTTTTTGATGTTTTTACTGAAATATTTCGAAGCCAAGCTAGGGTCTAGAAACGAATTAGAACTACCAGTGTCTATTAAAAGTTTAAGGTTTAGATTTGGTACAAAGATGAATGGTAGTTTGTTATAGTTCACATTATGAAATTCTACTATGTCAAGTTTTCGTTGGGGTGGTCCTGAGTAAAATTTGACTGGTCAGAAGGTATTTCTTCGGGCGTCTCGTCAACGTATTGAGCATTCTCGTCTTGGTCATATTGATCGTCGATTATATAACTTTGATTTTGCGATTGGTCGCTTTCCGTGTTGAATAATTCCTCGCTAACGAAATTCGGTCTTTGTTGGTTTACTACCGGTCTAGGTCTAAAAGTACGACCGGTTGAAATTGACATAGGTGTTGGATTATAATTATGTAATAATTTTTATTGGGCTTGAAGACATTCGGATTCCTATTCGACGGTCCTGGTTGGTTAAACACCTGCTGATTGGTGAAAAACTTTTGAGGTGCACCGTTCACTTTGGGTTGAATATTTATTGGCTGCGATGGGAAATTTTGCCTCGGAGCCGCAGTATTCTGTCTAAAATTTTGTGTGCCTGTAAGAAATGTTGGCCGAAAATTTGAGTTAAAATTCGGTCGGAAATTCTGTGACGAAATTGGTGTCACAAAATTTGGATTAAAAGTTTGCCTGAAATTTTGTGCTGAAAATGGTGGTGCGAAACTTGAAAATGGGGTATTCGGTATTTGCTTTTGTAAGACAGGTCTAAATTTAGCTTGATTCTGGGGTAAATTGTAATTTTTGAAGTGATGCAAGTTTTCTTCCTGGGTGATTAATTGTAATGCTTCATTCAAATCACGTGGTCTCATACCACGAATTATTGTCCCTAAAGGATCTTTTAATCCTGCTAAAAATGTGCGCAACGTTAAGGTTTTATAAAAATCGCGCTTACAAGCTTTGCCTTCAATCGTATGTTCATGAGAATCTACGTACCAACAAATGGTGTTAAGCAGATGTAAACACTTGTCGTAAAACTGTTGGGCGTTTTCTCCAGAATTTTGTTTAAGAAGAACCAAATCTCTATTTAGACATGGCTCGTCTCTTTGGTCTGCAAAATGCGAAGTTAGTACTTGCTTCAATTCTAACCAACTTCCTACGTTCTGAATATTCACTACTAATTTTGCAGTTCCTGTAAGCTAATTAACTAAAGAATTTAATATGAATGAGTTCATGAAATTTTGTGGATTTTGTGTGTCGTAAAAATTGCTAATTATCGACTCGCTAGTGGTTAAGTACCTTTGGAGTTCCGTCGGATTTCCGTCGAACTCTGGCACGCATTTTAAATACTGTAGATTAAATTGATTTTGGGCCATATTTGTTAAACTAATATTTAGGTTACTGTTACTATTACTATTTATTTGTCTTGGCGATTCTGCCAATTTCAAATTATTAAAAGTATCGACGATTTCGTCGATTGATTCTAGTGACATATAGTTTTAACAAGAAAGTGCATAAAATGCAATTAAATGTACAAAGCAAAAATTTGGTAGACTGAAATGTACTTACACTAATGCCCAAACAATGCTGATGCCTAACATATGGTGTCCCTTGGGTGGTGCAGATTATCGAGTCCGCTCCTGGTCCTTGGGTCCGCAAGATGAGGTTATTGAACCACGTCCTCTTGTGAATTGCTGCCAATATCGATCAACAACACTCCACTAATACAATCCTTGCCGTTCCGATCTCACAATTCCCAAAATTATCGAGTTTTGGAAATTTTTTTAAGTTTCACACATTTTCCGGAATTGCCGATTAATTGTAGAGACAAAAGAGATATCGATCTCTTCGGCAATCCTACCGACTGCGGCAATTAACTTTTCGGTTCGGCCGAATTGCTTTTTAAAAAATATTTAATTGACAAAGTTTGGACCGTTCTTTATTAAAACAAGAATTACAAGTGTTATTCGTTCTAAGTGTAGATAACTAATGTAAAACAACATCTATAGTTGCAAGTACAACGGGAAGATAAAAATGTATCGAGTCAGCGGTCTCCACGATCGCCGCTGAGTTCTTAGGAATTTCTCAGAATTCGGGTAGATAACTCGCGCGAGGAGTTCTTGTTCGAATCCAAACGGATACTTTTTCTTTTTTCTTATAAAACTTGTAATTTATAGAATGTGTTGTGTCTGGTGGGAGAACAAGAAAGGTAGTTGTTTAAAGTAAATCCGCGATTACTAATGAAAACAAGAAAATAATAGCAAGCTAAAACATTGCATTGGCAAAACTTAGTGCGATATATCTGGTTCGCCTCGGGCGCTTTAGACAAAAGTTGCTTATTTTTCCCATACCTTTTTAGCGATGTATAACATGGCCCCCCTTTCTGTTTGACCTTTCGCAGAAACACACCAAAGAATACGGGTAAACACACCCCCACCTCCTATTATCTCTGTGGAGTTATTCTTTTAAAAGGGAAAATATTGTTACGAGAGTCCCCCCTGTACGCCGCCTATGGACACTCGCGAGATGAGTCATCGCCCAAGTAATTTAATTTGTTCTGAATTAATCTTTCTCTACCATATTCTAGAATAATGTTTTGTTAATGTAAAAGCCTGCCGACAAATCGTCCTAGTTCAGTTTCTAATAAGAGATAAACGCCATTGTTTTGTAAAGATTTTATATGCGATAGATTTATGTATACGGAGTGGGAGAAGAGTGTTGGACCGTTGAGTTATAGTGTTTAATTGTTGCAGAAAAGTTAATGTCCAAATCGCTAATAATAATTTATTGTACATATTTGTAAATTCACTATGAATTCCTAATAAGTTAACCCCACACGCCAAAAGACAGTGGCACAGTAATTAAACTCGACACGTGTTTCGCTGACACCGTCAGCATCTTCAGGAATTATTTACATTTACATTTTTATCATTTATCCCCGGAACCCATCATCCCTTTCGATTATGTTGTCCTTTCATAATATCCAGTGACTCGTCCACTGGTAGGCTATTCTGTGTCGTTGGTGATGGTTTCCTGGTCTCCCGATCTGTCCTTTTGTTAATTCATTTGAATATTTAGGGTCCTTCGTCTTGGTGTTACGTTCTTCGTCTTGGTGTTACGTACGTTCTTGGGCTTGGTGTTGCGTACCCCGTCCTCGCTCTGGTTCGTGGCTGGAATCTGCATACCCATTTGGAAGTGGAAACTACTGCGTGGTTTAATTGTACAGTCTTGGTTGAGAAAACCTCCTTCGGCTCGTGAGCCCAACCGCACGTCATCCTCCTACGTCCTACGTCTAGCGCTGCCTGGTTGTAAATTCTACTGCCACTAGAGCCACTACCACTACAAGACAAACCATCAGCTAATTAAGGTCAGGTGTTGCATTTATTCCCCGTTTACCTGTGCACCAAGCCAGTGTTGAACAGCTTGGACGTCCTAAACGGCAGTCTGTTTTGTTTATCTATCTATTATTGTGTTACTTATACCTATTAAAGTTAATTATTACTGTTAAATTTTGCTGAATATAGAATAATTTATACTTACCGTTGCTTACGTTTGACCATCTGTCAAACACTTGTCATAATCTTGTTGGCTGTGTCTGCAGTCTCGCTTGTCGTGCGGTTAACATTCACCTCGCGTTGCGTCTGCGCCGTTTTAGTTTGGACTTTATTAATTATTACTGCGTTTCCTTACGGTGCCCTGGCCAGCGCTACTTACCAGATACGCCGCGTTCGACTCTGTACTTTAGTCAATACATTTTGGTATCTGCAATTTATTTATCTGCGACAGGTGGGAGATTTAATACTTTTAGTGTTCAGATTATTTGTGTTTCGCCTATACTATATTTACTTTTACTTTGTTCATTTTCATTTAGATTGCTGTTTTGTTCATTTAATCATTTATTGCAGTGGCGGCTCGTGGGTTAATATCCAGGGAGGTCATTTTAGTTTTGGGACTTATAATTAATACATACTAAAAATATATACATAACCGCGCAATGCAATTTCAAAGACTCCGCAAAATTTTACACAATCAATTAATTTGTTTAAAATATACCTAAGTATTCATTCATTAAAGTCGTGCACTGATTTTGTGATACACACTATAAAGTTGCTGTCTTATGTGTACACGCCCTAAACTGGCGTAACTGAATAATTTATATGAGTACGGAAAGAAGCATGCTTTTTATTTTTGTCTTTTAAATGTTTAATATCGGTTACTCCATTTTTAGCCCATATAGCATCAATTGAAAATAATAAGCACGGATAGCAAAAGAACGCATTTTTAACACTGCATCCACAAATCCAGTCGCACAAATTGTACATCGATTCTTTAAAATAGCTTTGGACATTTTTACCTTTATCCTTTGTTGTCTGCTTCAAATTCAGTTTTGGTTTCGGCCGTCCACTTTCCCTCTTTTCAAGCCGGCGTTCATAATTTAATGTTCCAGCTGATTTTAAGGCAAATATATCCTCAACAACACTCATCTTGTTTTGCTAAACACACACAAAATTTCTCAACGATCAGAACTTCACAACTATCACAGTTCACAACCGCGACAATAAAGAAAGATTTCCCGCCTGCTATCTAAGAAGAACTGAGCAGAGTACTGAGATCCAGAGAAAATATAACTGAATACTGTTGAACTAAACTCGATTCTGCGCAGTTGTCATCGGGACATTGACCACGTTGGAGATATAGAAGTAAAAGGTGACTCTCACTTCCACTCAAGAATTCGCCATCTGCTATCACTGTTCTTCTTTACATGCATTTCTCCATAAGCCATAAGAGCTGTGCAGGGTCAATTTGAATAATGTCCCGGCTTGCTAGCGAGCGCGCAGCGCGGCTTGACGCTTGGCTATTTCTAGTATTGCTGCGAATGCAGTCCGATGAGGATTTTAAATTTGAGACTGTTAGACAAAAAATATTTTAATTAAAATTATGGTTTTGATTAGAATATTTTAGGAGGGTCATTGACCAATTGACCTTAAGGAGAAACCGCCACTGATTTATTGTACCACCTTTTATTATTATAAATTTAATTATTTCTTTAAATTACATTGTTTATTCACCGCATTGCGTTTGATTTATTTTTATGTCCGCAATAATTGTTGTGATATCCTATTAGAGATTGGTGAATATTGCGTGTCACATCTAAGAGGGGGCAACAATCTCTTGGCGCCCTCTATTAACTATTTTTTTTTGCCTTATGACCCAGTCATCTCCACTGGGTCTAGTCGTGGCTTTGCAAACCCGCATAGTGTTCCCTTTTGGGGAATTTCGGAATTTGCGTGTGACAACATACTGTATACAAAATTAAATATAAAGACTGTGAAAAAACATATATTGGGCAATCCAAAAATCATTTAGAAACCAGGCTTAAACAACACAAGTACCAAAACAGTAATTCAGCAATAAGTAAACACATGAAAAACAATAATCATACCTATTTTGAATTTAATGATACCAAAATTTTAGTCATCATCATCATAAGGTTCTCAGTCCGAAGACTGGTTGGACGCGTACCTCCATTCTTTTCTATCCTGAGCTAACCTACGCATTTCCCGAAAAGCAGAACATCCTACATCCCTAACTATTTGAGAGCAGTAGTCTAATCTAGGCCTACCCTTACCTCTTTTTATTCCTATCTCTGACTCTAGTATGTCACGAACTATTCCTTCGTGTCTTAGAAGGTGTCCTACCATCCTATCTCTCCTACTCTTTATTGTTTTCCATACCTTTCGCTTTTCCCCAACTCTTTCTAATACTTCCCTATTGCTAACCTTATCTATCCACGGTATCTTCATCATGCGTCTGTAGCACCACATTTCAAACGCTTCTACTCTTTTTCTATCCGCTTCTCCTATTGTCCAAGTTTCGCACCCGTATAATGCCGTACTCCATACATACGACGTTAAGAGTCTCTTCCTAGTCTCTATATTAACCGTTCTCGAGCATAACAGTTGTTTCTTTTTGTTAAACGCAACTCGGCCCTGCGCCATTCTTTGTTTTATATCTTTAGTGCTCCTACCGTCTTGAGTTATTTTACTTCCTAAGTAGCAGAAATCCGCGACCTCCTCTATCTTCTCATTTCCAATTTGTATTTCCATTTTAGTTCTATTTTCACATCCCCTACATACCAAAATTTTAGTTTTCTTTTTATTGATTTTCATGCCGAAGCCCTGTGTCAAAACTGCTTCCATTTCATTCAAAGCCGCTCCTAATTCTTCTTTGCTAGATGCTAACACTGCTATATCATCCGCAAATCTGAGCATGTTAATAGTTTGGCCCTGTACATTGATCCCTGAGGCTGTTCTTTCCTTAACAATATTAATCGCATCTTCGATATATAAGTTGAAAACTAGAGGTGACAATGCACATCCCTGTCTCACTCCCTTCCGGATATCTACTTCCCTTTGTTCCTGCTCACATTCTATAACTGCCTTTTGCTCTTTGTAGAGATTATGTATTATTCTTCTGTCCCTGTATTTCATCCCTACCTTTCTCAGCACTTCGAACATCTTCCCCCATTTTACGTTGTCGAAGGCTTTTTCTAAATCTACAAATCCTATATAGACGCTCTTTCTCTTTTCTATCGTTTTTTCTATAATTACTCGTAAAGCTAGAATGGCCTCGCGCGTTCCTCTATTTCGTCTAAATCCGAACTGATCTTCTCCTAATATTTCTTCCGCCTTTTTCTCCATCCTTCTTTGCACAATTCTAGTTAAAATTTTTGACGCATGGGAAGTTAAACTGATAGTTCTAAAATTTTCGCATCTATCCGCGCCTTTTCTTTTTGGCAAAGCTACTATGATGTTCCGTTTGTAATCTTCTGGAATCTCGCCTGTCAGGTATATGCGACTAACTAATTTAAATAAACGATCTATTACCTCTTGACCTGCGCACTTTAAGATTTCTGCCTGCAAGCCATCTATACCTGGTGCTTTATTATTCCTTAAACTTTTTAGTGCTATCTCAAACTCTTCTCTCATTATAGGACTCCCTAGGTTATCCCCCTCTACACTGCTTTCGCTTTCTAATATATCTTGCACTTCCTGTCCCGCATATAAGTTTCCTAAATATTCTTTCCACCTATCTGCCTTCTCCCCACTTCCGATTAGGATATCTCCTGCCTCATTTCTAATGTTTTTGGTACTAGATCCAATTTCTCTAAAATTTCTCCTAATTATTTTATATGCTTCATCAGTCTTTCCTACTTCGAATTTATCTTCCACTTCTTTGCATTTATTATCGATCCATTGCTCTTTCGCTTTCCTACATTTCCGAATAATTTCCCACTTGATCGCCTTATATCTTTGTTTCCCTGTTTCATCTAACCTATTTTTATATTTTCGCCTTTCCTCTATTAGACTCACAATATGTTTTGTTATCCAGGGTTTCCTACTTTCATTCTGTTTATGACCCAAAATATCCCTAGCTGAGGAAACTAAACTATTTTTAATGCAATTCCATTCTGCCTCTATGTCCCTAACAATATTTCCACCCGTGCCCTTTAGTGCTTCGTTTGTCTTTTTCTCGAACTTATTGCGCATATCATCATCTTTTAGTTTTTCTGGGTCAAGATACCTTCTTCCGCTTCTTTTTTTCAAAATCTTAAATTTAAGATTGGCTTTCATAACGACTATGTTGTGATCACTATCTATATCTGCTCCTGGATAACTTCTACAATCCCTAACTTGATTTCTAAATCTTTGCCTAACGAGAATGTAATCTATTTGATATCTCCCTAAGTCTCCTGGCATCTTCCACGTATAGCATCTCCTAACATGATGGTGAAATAGAGTGTTCGCGACCGTTAAGTTATGTTTATCGCAGAACTCTATCAGTCTAACTCCCCTATCGTTCCTATTGCCTAATCCAAAGGGGCCAACTATTCCGCCCTCTCGCCCTGTGCCTACGACTGCATTGAAATCTCCTGTAATTATTAAATTTTCGTGCCCTCTCACAAAATCTAGCACATATTCAATATCACTGTAAACTGCCTCTACGGGCTCATCACTGTAGTTAGAAGTGGGCATATATACCTGTATTATTACTGTTTTTACAGGTTTCGAATCTAACCTAACCATAACTACCCTGTCACAGAACAAGAAAAAAATTTAAAATCTCGACTATTCTTAGAAATGATCTACATAAAAAAAGAACAAAACTCTATTAAGGATAGAATTGATATACAAATATTTAACTCAAATTTACTGTAATGTAATAAAATAAATCATACTCTCTGCTACTTACTTATTAATAGATACTATTGTTAAACTAAATATATATGCCTTTTTCTCTTTCATAAATTCGAATGATTCCAAAATCAAAAGTGCGAAAGTTTTATATTTATATCATAGTTACCAGATTATTTTTGATCGTTTGAAAGAAAAAAAAATGCTACTAACTTTAAGATATTATAGTCTTCAAAGTGTTGATAATGTTACACGATAATGTTTACGAAGAGGAGAAAAGATAATTATTCTTTTTAACTTCTCAAAAAATCAATAAAAATCCTGCTCGTTCCCAAACTCATTATTTATTTATTTATAAGTGCTGCTGTCCGGAATTGCAAAAGAAAACCCAGAGGGAAACGTTGGACATTTGAAAATAAAATTAGAGCCCTTTCAATATATGGGTGATTGTACGAAAAGTGAGTAATTTGATGTACCAAGTAATAAAAAATACATTCTTGAAATTTAGAGTTATGCATTTGTGGAAATTAAATTATTAATTTAATTTATTTATGGCCACTCAAACAAAACATGATTTTAGTAATAAGCAAATAATTAATTTAGACTAGATTATGAAAATTATCATTCCCATGTCCTGTACCCAACAGTACGCATTATGCAGAAGTTCAAATTTGGACTAGGAATGAATAGAAAAAAAGTATTTTTATGCATTTATAATTCATGTATGTTGTATAAATGTGTCTAATTAATTATTAATTAGATATATCAATTTAAGTCACGATTACAGGTAAATAAAATTTGTACCCAATATTTTGCGTCATTCCCGTGCCAGCCTAAAATATTTTTTTGTGGTGGAGGTATTCAATATTCCAGAATCTTTAAGATGCAGACCACTTGTCAGACTTGTCAGTGTTGCTTTAGAGTGCAATGAGAGTGCTACTGCGCACATTCCAAGTTTTATAAAATTATTTGTGTCGTGTAACAGTGTCACATCATTCCCGAGATATGTAAATAAAATTTATCATTATCAATTTTTTTAATTTTTTCTGTAATAAATATATTTATACAAGAAATCGAATATGCTACTGCCTTTACTTTTAATTTTGTTTGACAATTTTAACCTAAAATATATAAATATACAAAAAATCATCATTCCCGTGACGTCATTCCCATGTTTATTTGTTGGCACGGGAATGACGGCATTGTCACGGGAATGAATATTGTTTTAATTTAAGAGAAAACAAACTTACATCGTACTATTTTTTTAATTTAGAAACATGTCTGTGTGCAAAAAAAGAGAAGATAAATTAAGAAAAAAGGGGAGCGTGAGAGAGAGATGCGTAGGATAATTCGGGACGATCCTGTACGGAGTGAAGCACACAGTCAAAAAAGAAGAAAAACATCAGAAACAAAGAGAGAAAAAAATTAAAAAGTATTATTGATATGACAGTTAGGGATCAGGGAAGTACAAGAAAAAGATAGCGAGAAAATTCTAAAGTTTATCGGCAACGGAAAGCATTTCATAACAATGTAGATGAGGAAAGTAGATATTGAAGAAATTTCCCACTATCCAAGAAAAGAGGCTAGAAAACGACTGGCAGCAAAAAATAGAGTAAGACGTCACTGAGAACTAAAACGAAAAAGCCAGGAAATAAGTAAGTTGAGACAAAAGTTACCAAGTATAAGGTTAGATATATACGCCTAAAACAGAAAAATAAGAAACTAAAAACAAAAACTTCACCCGAAGAAGTCGAAACTCTTGGTACACGAGTAAGTAGCGTATTAAATGGTTTATTGGCAGAAACTTCTAAAATGGCAAAAATTTAAAAACCTACTCGTTGGAGAGGCAATTATCAGAAACTCATAAAATATAACACTGCGAAACAAGTTTTGAAGAAAATGGTTAATGGGGATGTATTAAAAAAATATAGATTGAAAACTTTCTACGGAGATTAATTATCGAAAAGGTCCAAAAGTCAATAATAAAAATGTTATGAACAAAAAGTAGAAGGAATCAAGAAACAACTAAATTTTTTCTATCAATTTAACAGTATTATAGACGTTTTCAAAAAGTCTAAAGATGTCTATAAAATAAATAATACTGTCTTTATTTTGTTAAATTCAGAATAATTTTAAGTTTACTTGTGCTACTTATAATACCTAGCTAATCATTTAATCTCAGAACAGTTTTTGGGTTCATGTATATTGCCAATGTTTAACTCACTGAAAGGTATTTTTTAATTTTTATATTATATCAGTAATAAAAATATAATAGTATTTTATTTTATAAGGAGCTAAAGTGATACTTTATGTAGTGAATTTGTAGACGTTTGACGGACGAACGAAGTGCGTCCGGCAACTACAGATGAGCCACAAAAAGCACTTTAGCTCCGCATAAAATAAACTATTTTTTCGGCAAACGTCGATACACTTATCTAAATTCCAATAAACACGATTATTTTGTACGCAAAAAGAGTAAAAAATATAGAAAAATTAAAGTCAAAATCAAAAAATATCAAATATCTGCGAAATTAATTATTTGTGGTATGAGATTGCTTTGGATTAGCGTCAGTAAAACATTTTTTACAGACTTGTCAGTAAAAAATCTTTTTTCTGGCCCCTGGTTGCTAACCACATAAAAACTAACAGTTTAGTGTCGTTCATAGAGTCGCTAAAGCCATGTTTTTTTGACGTTTGCCGAAAAAACACTTTTTCTTTTACTTTTATCATTCCCGTGCCTTGCTCACCATTTCCGTGCCAATTCTATATACAAAAACCCTTAATTTTTAATTATTAAATTTTTTTGAATGTGTTAAGCTGTTAATTATTAAATAACAAACCAATTTGGGGCCTAAAAGCATATTTGTGAAAACTTAGCTGCAAATTTTTGTCAGTTACAAAATTGGTTAAGAAATTACTCACTTTCGGTACAATCACCCACATAAACGAGGACCACGAGCATATTCGTATCTCAGACATTTAATTCCTCTTCCGAGTGTCAGAACTTTATTAAGTATCATGAGGCGTATCCCAATGGCTGCTGGAATCAACAAAGAAATTATGGACAATCTAAAAAATATTGTATCCAGGATGAATGATTCGGACAGATATTGTGTACTGATATTCGATGAAATAAGTTTTAAAAAAATATTAATTTATAATGAAAGTAGAGATACTATTGATGGATTTATTGACCATGGTACCCTTGGACGTACAGGAGACAATGTAAATGAAGCAATGGTATTTATGGTACAAGATGTGAGAAGAAAATATAAACAGCCAGTAGCGTACTACTTTTCAAAAGGCACCACCAGTTCAGAACATTTGGTGGTGATTATCAAAGAGGTAGTAAGAGCAATAAGAAATGCTGATTTTCATTTGGTTGCAACAGTATGTGATATGGGTCCCACAAATCCAGGTGCGTTGAAACTACTTAAGGCCCAAGCAGAACGGCAAGGATAATATTTCCAAGTTGATGGCGAAAGGATTTGGACTCTTTTTGATGTTCCGCATCTTTTCAAGCCTCTTCGAGACAATTTTCTGTACGACAGGATTGTTTGGGATAAAAAGACTGCTTGTTGGTACCATGTCATGAACATGTACAGGTTGGACCAGAAATTTTTCCGATTTATGAAACTCAGTCAAGCTCATATATGTCCAACATTAAAAGGAGAAATGAGAGTGAAACTCGCAGCGCAAGTACTGAGCAGAACCGTAGCTGCTACTTTGCGCTGCATAAACCAATTCAGCCAGGGGCATTGGAAACAGCAGATGTCATCGAAGATTTCGACAGACTTTTTGACTGTTGTAATGGTCCAGCAAATCTCAGAGACGTGAAAAGGGGCTTACGCGAAAATGTATCGTTAAAATCAGGGCATCTTCGGTTATGGGGAATGTTCAAAAAAAAATGTCCGATATGGAATTTTACAAAAAAAATGGTAGCGTTAAATTTGTACCCAAATGTAAAAATGGTTGGATGATAACGCTTTCAGCACTTCAAGATATTTGGAAGTTTTTGCGGACTAAGGGCTTTAAGTGCATGAATCTTAGACAATTTAACCAAGATTCTTTGGAGAATCTATTTGGTGTAATTCGTCAACACGGGATTACAAATGCTAACCCCAATGCATCTCACTTTGCAGCAGCTCTGAAAACAAGTAATAATAATAATAATAATACATTTACACCAATATTACTGTACAAAAAGCAAAAATAAACACAAAATTTACAATGGTGTCAAATGGCAAGCATTCAGGCATTTCCAAATATCAAATCTGCAAAGCCTGATCTTCCATGCTTGCCAATTAAACTTAAACTAGAAACAACATAAGAAAATAATAATTCTAGAACTTAACTAAATAGTACCTAAATAAATAAGCTGCGAAACAGAATTCAAGGAAGCAAGTAAGAGAAGAAGAGTCAGTAGGGAAAGGCAGAGAAGCAAGAAGAAGAGAAGGAAGAAGAACACAACCACGCAAAACCCACACAATGCAAGCCAAAAATGGGCAAAATGGATCTTCATAAACGGCTACTGCTGGTCAATGAAAATTTTGAAAAGCTCACGCCTCACGGCAGCGCAAGGAACAGCCACGAACGAGTGAAATTGATTTAGTAAAGACACAACATTATAAGAGAACGATCTTTTGAATATTTCCTTGCGATGCCGAGGAATCGTGAGCATTAGAAGTTTACGGCGAGTGGCGATGCCATGTACATCAGCGCGAAAAACAAGTTTATTGTACAAATATAAAGGTATACGCATCTGAACAATCTTCAGAAAGAAACAAACCATGTGGAGGCGACGTCTGTTAAACATGTTCAACCATTTCGCGTCTTTCAGTTTATGAGACACTCGCGAACGCGCTCTAATTCCAAGCATTAAACGAAGACATGAATTCTGCACTTTCTGAATACGACATTTATCACGATAGGAGAGTCACAGAAGTTGAAATGAGAAAGAACGAGTGAGTCACACAATGTCCTCTCAGTATTCAAATTGAGATAATGCCTTTGTCCATACACGAGTTTCAGTGCGAGATACGCCCTCTGCAGCAGGGTGTTGATATGTTGCGTGAAGCGCAAGTTCGAATCTATCATCACTCCCAAATTCCTGACACAACTCCTAAACGGTACGACCGTATCTTCTATTTTCAAAACTAAATTGTTTGTTATGGCATTCCTGGATGCTTCATCACCAAACACAATCGCACAAGACTTCTTGGGGTTTATCTTCAGTAAGTGTTGTTTGGATATAGTAAGTAACATATCGAGATCTTTATTTATAAGCGAAAAAGCATGACAAGCATCTGCAGCTTCAAAAGAATGGTAAAGTTGAGTATCGTCAGCATAAAAGTGATAGTTACAGTGAAGAAACGATTTGTGAAACATAGAAGTATAAATAGTGTACAAGATAGGGCTTAGAATACTACCCTGAGGCACGCCGGATGTAAGACTGCTCGGCGAAGATAAACAATTATTATAGGAAACACATTGACTTCTCTCCGACATGAATGATGCAATCAGCCCCACAGCTTCAGGGGCAAGACCGACATAATGCATAATAGAGATCATAATATCGTGATTCAGAGTGTCGAAGGCTTTGGAAAAATCGATTAGGACCAAAACAGTAAGTTTGTTGAGGTCAAGAGCACGAAATATGTCGTCCGTAACCTCCGACAAAGCCGAAGCACAACCATGACCCTGCCGAAAACCAGACTGCCTCAAGGGTAGCACATTAAAAGTATTTAAATGCACACGCAGCTGCAATTCAATAATCTTTTCAAAAACTTTGGAGAGAAAAGGAAGAATGCTTATAGAACGAAGATCACTAAACTCGGTAGGTGCTGCAACTTTAGGGAAAGGAATTACATGTGCACGTTTCCAAGATCTTGGAAAATATGAGCCACGTATGCATTCGTTGAAAATATGAGTGAGAAAAGGAACAATAAACGGACAACACAGAAGAATAAGCGAAATATTGAGATCGTCACTACCATACGCCCTGGACTTGATCGACAGGACGAGATCGCTGACACACTTTTCATCGACTAGTTGGAAAGACAGGGTATCCGAAATACCGGGCATCAAGGAAGAAGAATAAAAGGAGAGCAAATCTGGAGTAGGTACAGCATCAGTTTTACATGATTCAATAAAGTGTTTATTAATGTTATCGACGTTACTCAAGCTTAAAGGTAGATTATGTGACTTACGTTTCAGAACATTAAGTTTACCTAGCTCCACCCACTTCTCCTTAACAGTACAGTTCTGAAATTTAAAATTCAAATATGCCTTCTTCTCCGAGCGCAAGGCAGCAGTCGTAATATTTCTCAATTGCTTATAGTATGACCAATGGGAAGGGAGCCCAGTCCTTCTGAATTTATTCAGTGCGTTGTCTCGAAGTCTCATCATAAACCTAATGTTGTCTGTTATCCAGGGCGTATAGGAGTTTACTTTGCGTTTTTTAGAAATACGAAGTGGGGCATGAAGATTCGCAAGATAGAGAATGGAAGAATTTAAAATATCAACTTTACCATCAAGATCATCAGTCTGAAGTATGGAGTACCACGGCAGCGAAGCGAGATCATACTTAAAAAGAGTGATATCTATGTCACTAAGCGACCGGTAAATAAAACTTGGGATTCCACATGGCATAGGGACACAATTAATATTACAGTATATAAGAAAATGATCTGAAATCTGCGCATCAAACACCGCAGCATCACGCACATCAGACTTGTTTGCAAAAATTAAATCAATTAACGAAGAAGATGAATCAGTTACTCTCGTTGGCTGATCAATAACTTGAGCTAAATTGAAAGTTTCAGCAAGACTCAACAAGTTATCAGACATATTAGTTATTTGGAGCAAATTGACATTAAAATCGCCTACAAAGAGGACGCTGTTAAACTCGGAAGTGATAGTTACAAGCAAATCTTCAAAAAAGTTCAGAAATTCATTATACTGACCGCTAGTAGGTCTGTACACAACGACAATAGCATGATTTGTTCCTCCAAAAGTTACAGTTACAGCCAAACATTCCACATAAGTAGTGAAAATTTTTGATACACCTCTGAATTGCAGGGTATTTTTGATATACACGGCAACACCCCCACCTCTGCCAACACGGTCAGATCTGACAAATATGTAACCATCAAGCGACACAGCAGCATCGCCAATACCATCATGCAGCCACGACTCGCTTACACACAACAGATCATAATCATTTTGACTGGCATGATCAGCAACACGATGAAATGAACCCAAAAGTGACCTTACATTAATGTGGGCAATACACAGAGTCATGGTAAATAAGAAGAAAAGGATAACATGAAGAAAAAAGGAGAAAATATACTGAAAATAACACGCAGTACAATATAAATGGTGAAATGAGAAAGCAAAATTCAAAGAATAGAATTCAAAGAAGAGAATTCAAAGAATAAAAAAAACAGCAGTTGGAGTGAACAAGAAGTAAGATAAGGAGAATGGTAGATGTAAAAGAGAGATGTCTCCCTGAGAAAAGAGAGAAACAAACTGCAGCAATAGTCTAATTAAAAAAAAATAATCTATTCAAGAGAAAAGTAAACGCAAAGATCAACACAAACGCAATGATCAATACAAACGCACAAGCCGCGCCTCAGAAATTACCGATATCTGGAAGTGCACTACGTAAACATGTACCTCGTACAAAAAAAATATAATCTAGGGTATAAATTGAAAAGAAAATGTCTAAATACTGTAAATATAAACATGAAAAACAACATAAAAAGACAATTGCTAGCAACTAAAACAAAAATTAATAATGATAATTACGCCTGTAATTGAAAACCCGAAAATAAATTAGTAACTAAAGAAGAAAATAATTACGCTATTCAATAAATTGATAGAAATGTAGTATGTACATAGATAAATTCATAACTATTCAATATGACCTGGCGTAAAACATAGCATTTTCAAGCGGTGCCGTACAGCACAATACAAAACATTGAAATAAATTCAGAAAAAAGAAAAAAAAGCAAAACAAACAAATCCAGAAAAACACGCCACTGTTAATGGTACAGCAGTACCACTCTACATTCCATCTTTAATACCCCGAATGTCGTCCAGAGTTTTAATTTTAAACAACTTATGATTAATCAAACATAAAATTTTACCTCCACTTGACCACACAGTCGAGGTTCTAATTGTGAGGTTGATGAGAACGACATATTAACGGATCTACGAAGCTTTTTGGTGATAACTGCTGCTGAAGAACCTTCTACTTCTTCATCAAATGTAGAAAGTGAAGATGTTTTAGAGGGCAATGTTGATGATGAAATAGATGAGCCTTTACAGCACTTACTACAAATACCCGAGGCATCTTTTGAGGAAGAGGAAATAGAAGAGGAACTGTCACTTCTTGAACAACAACCAGCTATATATGTTGCTGGATATCTAGCAAGGACTATTTTAAAAGGTCATGTATGCAATGATTGCTCCAGTATTATCCAACAAGATCAAGTTGAGGATCAGGTATACATAACTTTAAGGGAATGGTGGAAAGATAGACCCAATCTGACGTACCCAACAAAACCTGTGTATGAAAAAGTGCCCAAAGCCCTGGATGCATTTGAAAAGTCAATAGCTCCTCACATGCACACTAAGAATGTATGTGAATTTGTAAAGATGCAGCTATTGGTCAACTGTAGCTTGAACTGGATGAATTGCCCTTTACATGCACAGATAATGCAAAAGTAATTCTTACTAAAATTAGCACGTTTGTTAATTTTTACTTGTTGCAAAAGGGCTAATGCCAATCTTACACAAGCTGAGGAGCAGTCATCTAGTGTCTTAAAGTTAGCTCAGCAAAAAGGAACTGCTAAATAAAGGTATTTATTGTATTCCTTTAATAATATGTATCTTGTATAATTTTTTTCCTGTAATTTTGTTCCCAGTGTACTATGCTTCTATGGCTACTTTGACACCGATGTAAACTGACAGTCACACCTATCACCGACAACGCACAACACCCTGTGAAAAATGGGAATTAATCTTCAGCGGGAATCGAACTTTCTACTGCCAAAACGCAAAGAATTGAGTCTTCCAACTCAAGTTGCCAAGTGCAAATGCAAGTGCAAGTGGTTGAAGCGATTCGTATATTACATATTTTGAATCATTCTTTACATCAACAGTGGTGCGAGCCTGAAAATTAAATGGTGCTCCAGTAACCTATAAATGTATTTGTACATCAGCTTTTATTATAATTTCTAGCATGAACCGAGGCACTTAAACTTTCTCTGTAAAATGCAGATTATAGACAACAATAATGATAATAAAACTTTTAAACTAAAAATATTCTAAATGTTCTGGAAACACCATCGATGGTTTATCTTTTTCTTGGGCAGGGGGGCGAGCTCCAGCGTGCTTATAAACGAAACTGCCACTGCCTTGTATAGTCATGTACTTCATTTTAGTTTTTTCCCATATTTTTATGTTAGAGTGTGAATTATTAATTTGTTTACAATTTATTATTTATTGGGCAGTACGCTAGCTCTAGCACGCTTGTGAACGAAGCTACCTTTGCTTTACGTAGTCGTGTAACTAATTTCAGTTTTTGTCATATTTGTGTATTGTAAGGGTGTAAAATTTAGACCTATTAATTTTTTGTGTTTTATTATTTTTTGGATAGTAGTATGCAAGTTCCTGTGCACTTATGAATGGAACTACCACTCCTTTATCTAGTTTTGTACCTTCTAGTGTTAGAGCAATATCGGTATCAGCAATACCAGAACCTCTTTTTCTTCAAATATTAAGTGAGACAAATTAAGCTTTTTCAAATAAAAAACAAAAGTCTTAGGTGCATAAAAGCATGTAAAAGATGTTGAAACCCATAAATTGGGTCAGTTAAAGTAAATAAGTAACAAAGCCCATATATCGGCTGACCTAAATACCAGATATCATATCATATCATATTGACCAACAAATCTGTATCAGTATTATCGGTCCATTCCTAGTACCTCCTTTTAATTTTTTGCCTTATTATAGCATGCAGGAGCTAAACTTTGCCGTTTGTCACCCGAAAACTTATTATTGATATTTTTGTAAAATACGTTGTATGTGGGTATGTATTTTTGGGTTGGCAATAAAGTCATTTATTATTATTATTATATTGTTAACGTGAATTTTAAATTTAGTGCACATTTGTCAGCATCGGACGGACTTCATGCAACAGAAAAACATTCTTAGCGCACATTTTAATTAGTCAACACACACCTGTGCGAGCCGCATTCAACGGATTTTTTAAATCCAGCGAGTATTTTGCAACGAGATTAAAATGAATCTGGTCCGTCTGTTGCCACAAAAGTGCGCTGAACTTTAGAAGAGTTATTTTATTAAGACTTACATGCCATTATTACTGGTCAAAATGTGTGTGCATAGCAGTGTACAATTATTATTATTAATGTAATATAAATAGAGTGCATTAATTTTTGTTTTTTTTAATTGTGAGTTGACCCTATTGATTAAGGGAATCAATGTTTATTGTCAATATAAATGTTGCCAAATATGTCAAATCAACCAAATAACGTTTGTGGCAACATTTATATTAAAAATAAAATTGATCATGACGTAAGTTTTTGAAACATCAATTAATAATGAGGCAATGCCATCTGTAGGAAAGCGCCGAGAACTAGCTTCATAATAAAAGTGAAGATAGCTATAATTACTGATAGCAAACATCCCGACCAACAGTTCACCGATAATATAGTTCAGAACTAGAGTTCATGTTGGCAATGGAAATGTACATTATGTCACGTGATGCCCAATTAAGGATGTGTTGGTTACTTAGTGAGTTTCGTATCTTATTTAGTTCCTTTATCTGTGCCGATATCCTCACGTTGCGAGCAAATCAAGCGTTTAAATCTTTGCACGAACTGTTTACGGTATGGCCATAGAAACGCAGAATGCAGGCCGGAAAGTTGTAAAATATGTCACAAAAGACACTGTACTCTTCATCAATGTACGACAAATTTAAACGAGCCAAGACATCGAACAGTAAAAACTTTCGAAAATACGGAAGTAGCTAACTTAAATGACCCGAGTACATCGACCATTACTCAAAGTATAATTAATAATGAACCCTACCAAAACCACGATACACTCCCACAAGCAAATTACAGCGTTTTGTCTCATTATGCACAACCATTATCAGAACCTTTCATATTATTATCCACAGCAATCGTAAATGTGTATGATATAAATGAACAACCGTTAAGGTTTCAAATATTACTGGACAGTGGTTCTCAATCCAATTTTGTGACTAACGGTTTAGTAACTAAATTAAATTTGCGTGCAGGCACACAAAGTAAATATGCCGGTAACTGGAATAAATCAAATAAAAACGAACATAACACAGCAAGTCAAGATCACTTTAAAATCTATTTGCAGGGATTACGCAATGGGGAAGACCAGCTTAATCGAATTTATAACTTTTAGTAGGCACTGTAATATCAAGCACAAATACAAGGGCGAATCAAATATGAACCGGACTTTTCTTTTTAACCCCCGTAGGTGAAATGAGGGACGTGACGTCTTGGTATATGTTGGGTAGGGATGTCAAGAGGCGGGGAGTACACCGGCTCGCCAGGCTGAGCAGATTGACTGTTAGCAGCATCATGTCTGAGCAAGAGGTGCGCACGTCTGTTGCGCAACGCATTATCATAAACTTTTTGTCACGCGGGAGGGCGTAAAACCTGCCGAAATTTTGCGTCGACTAACTGCACAGTTCGCTGAAAAACACTTTCAAGGACCCAACAAATTATCCCCCTCTGCTCAATATCGCGCCAAAAGTCTTTCGTCCACTGCAAGATGGTTTGCTTCCGTTTGCTTCCGTCAAGAGGCGAGAAACCCCTCCTTGCCGACAATTTTCGGTAACTATTGGGCACTCCCGTATGATATCCCGATGTGTACAGTCATTTCCCATACTGTAATGCGGCGGTCACCTTTAATCAGCTCACGGATCGCACGAATATTCTCCTCACTGATGCTTGTCCAGGGTCGGCGTCTATGGCTGGCGCTTTCCACAGACTTTCGACCGCCTAAAATTTGTTTGTGCCAGTCCTAGACTTGGATCCTTGAAAGGGTTTTTTCAGCGAACTGTGCAGTTATTCGACGCAAAATTTCGGCAGGTTTTACGCCCTCCTGAAACAAATATTTGAATATGATGCGTTGCGCAGCAAACGTGCGCACCTCTTGATCAGACATGACGCTAGTAACAGCCAATCTGCTCCGGTTGGCAAGCCGGTTTACTCCCTACCCAACATATACCAAGGCGTCACGCCCCTCATTTCACCTATGAGGCGTTGAAAAGAAAAGTCCGGTTCATATTTGATTCACTCTCGTAGAATATGTATCGCGTACCACGTAAAAATTTTGATTATGTGTCGTGCTAAAAGAAAAACATGCAACTAGATAATATTTTTGTCCTACAAAAGAGAAAACCGACTTCAACATACAATGAGAACATCATCAATGTAGTCGAAGTCAATTAAATACGCATTACTAAGGATAACTCAAGAACTACTGGTCAGATCTTGATCAAATTTATATGGGACCACATGAGAAGCACTAGCTTTCAAATAAAAAAAGAATCATCAAAATCGGTTCACGTAGAAAAAAGTTCTGAGGTAATACACATAAAAAAATACAGTCGAATTGAGAACCACCTCCTTTTTTGAAGTCGGTTAAAAAGCAGCATAACCGGGAGAGCTAAAACGCGCACTTTCTGTGACGTAGGAGGCCGATCTAGAGCAACTGGAACTACTTACTACTGGTACTTTCACTTGCCTTAGGCCTCTTGCACACGATACGGATTCCATCCGGCACGGTTTATTGTTTTTGCCGGTCACGATTTTTGAGCCTTTGCACATAATACGATTTTTCTGTTTCCGGAGAAGTAAACAGGGACGTATTTTATTCAGTCAGTATTCGCTGCATCTGTGTGCTGTAAAGTAGTGTCATGGATCGAAAGAAAAAGTTTTGTATTTAAGTAAATAACTAAGAGCACACGGGGATGCAGCCAAAGGACTGAGGAAATGAAACTCCCTTTATCACTTATTCAAGCTTTCGGATTTATTTAAATCCTTCCTCAGGAAATCTAGCAAATATAAATAATGCAAAAGTCAACTAGGAAAAATTAAAAAATTAAAGCTTGAATAAGTGATAAAGTGAGTTTGTCGTAAACTTTATTTACTGCATTTACGCTAGGTACATTCGTCGAAGATGTAGATACGAAAGAATGTGTTAGGTACATCCTTTGTTTTCTGCCCAAGCTGCGAACGTCAAATTTTTGTTCTTTCTGATATCTATTCCTCAATGGATTTATCCCACAGCACAAGACTTGCCCCAAATAAAGTTATTAGTAATTCTGCATCGACATTCACGTTGCTCGTCTCTGAATCTGCGCTACTGATACCCGAGTTAAATTTATTATCTACAATTTTCCTTAATACCTCTGCCGGTCCGGCACAAATAACGTATCCGTGTCGTCTGCAAGACACCATATGCTCCTATTGTTCATTGGAACTTCCGTCTCTTTCTACTCGGCACGGCGACCGTGTTCACCGATCGACAACCGTTGCCGCACACGGCAGCCGGACACGGCGACGGTTGCAGTCGTATAGTCTGCAAGTTTGTACTTAAGCCAATACACCATTGGAACGTACGGAAAAAGGAATAAAACCGTGCCGGACAAAATCCGTATCATATGTAAGAGGCCTTGCGCCGTGATAGAGTAGTCGCGGCGAAAGAAGAACCTGTCACGTGGTCGCTCATGCGCACCGACTGCTTCCTATTTATTTGCACATTACACACCCAACAGCATACACATGTAAACAATAAAGGCCGACACGACACTGCAGCTGACAGCAACAGCGGACACCCCCATTACTTCATTGAAGACCCGTCCTAAATAAATCGAAGCGAAGATCTTATATCGCCAAGCATTACGTTTTAAAAGAAAATCATATGCTCTTAAAAGACTACAGGTTTCTTTGAAACAGAAATTACGAGATGCCTCGAAATGTTCCAATTCCCAATTAATCTACTTTAGATCGAATTTGTGCAATATTTTTTGCTAGCCAGCTGGAAGAATTTCTAAGATACTAGCATTGTCTTTATATAAACAGAGTAAACCAGGGTACAAACTGCTATCCAAGATTTTTGCATTACCTTCCAGGCGAACATTATTGTGAATGTTAAACAGAATACCTGTCCAAGCTGGGATGAATGCCAGTATTTTCAGTGCTTTAAAAGGAGAGGTGAAAAATTTTAAAAACAAGTTGGATAAGTACTGTATACTTTTATTTGATGAAACGAGTAAGTTCTCATCTATCTTGGAACCGAAGCAGAGATTCCGTAGAGGGCTTTGAAGATTTTGGATATAAAACTACATAAAATATTGCAAATCGTGTCCAGGTATTAAAAGGATTAAGATGTAAGAGACTGTGGTTAAATAATCAATTCAAGAATCAATTGTACCCCTAACCACATAAAATTTGAAATACTATATACGCATTTCGGCAGCTAAGCTGCCATCTTCAGTAGCAGGGAAAAACCTATAGTAATAAAAATATCAATAACAACATTAATGAAAAAAAACTGAAGATGGCAGCTTAGCTGCCGAAATGCGTATATAGTATTTCAAATTTTATGTGGTTAGGGGTACAATGGATTCTTGAATTGGTCCAGGTATTAAAGGCAAAGTTCTTGGTTTAACAATAATTATTGTTCATTAATGAGTCTTTATGGTAAGAAGTATTTTTGGCAACTGGAAGCAACAGATATCCTTTAATTTTGTCAATGCAAGCACAAATTATATTGATATGGTCAGAATTCTTAAAGAAATAATTAAAAAATTAAATGATATTGGTTTAGTTGTTCTGTCTACTGTTTGTGACCAAGGTACCAACAACTGTGCTGCTGTAGGGCATCTAAAAGAAGATACTCATCGTCGATACATAAGAGAAGGAAAGAAATTTTTACAAGATGGACTCTTTAAAATAGACGAATTACCTGACATAATACCGTTGTCTGATCCACCTCATCTACTAAAAGGTCTCAGAAACAATTTGTTAACAAAGAATGTACAGTTTTTTTTATGGAAAATGTAACAATGACTGCTAAATGGGAACACATTTATAAAGCCTACAAAATTAATTGCGGAAGTAGATCATTAAGATTAATGCCAAAACTAACAGAACTGCATGTGGATCCGCTCAGAATAAAAAAATGAAAGTGTCATATTGCACACAAGTATTTAGTCATTCAGTAGCTGCAGCTATAAATTTTATGGCAAGACATGGTTAGCACAAATATCTTTGTATGAATTTGTGCAATGGTTCTTATTCTTGCCGGTGTTAGGTGTGAAACGGCTGAAGAACAAATTCATATGCCACTAGAAGCAGAACACACTGCTAAATTTATTGAGTTTTTAGATTCATTATTTGATGTGAATGGATCACAGTTAATAGATAAATGTAGTACACCTTTACGAAGAGTGAAAATGTTTCATTTTGGAAAAAGGCTATAACGGTTCTACGCACAGTTATTTATATACGTAGAACCAGCAACAAATAAGAAGTCTGTTCCTCCAAGTGTCAGAAATTGAATTACTACCCTGGAAGGATTTATTGCATTGTATTACAGAACGCAACAACTTGGATTCAAACATTATGGCATGCAGAAAGTTTAATCAGAGGATCCCGTAGATTACTTTTTCGGCCAGATTCGCCAAAGAGGTTCCCGTTTTGTTAATCCAACACCGACTGCATTTATAGCCTTTTATAAATCTCTGCTGCTGAAGACATTTACGTCATCGAATTCTATAGGTACAAATTGTAAAGATGAGAATTCTTCAACGCTTAAACTTTACAGCGATACATGACAAGGTGATTATTTCTATTTCTATTTCTATTTTTTTTTTATTACTTTTAAAATTTGTTAATTTCTCTTTTTAGGGGCTGCCTGAGGAAGATGACATATTTCATATTTTACCACTTATTCCTACATTTAAGAAAGTAAATGTCCATCGCCTGGATAGCCAAATTATAGGGTATATAGCAAGGTTTGTCGGAAACAAATTGTTGCCAAAATTTAGAAGTTGCAGCATTTTCAAAGACAATATTTTGCAGCGAATTCTAGTTTAACTTTGGAAAACTAACTTTTTAAAAAGTTATTTATTAACTGAAAATCTAGAATCTAGAAATTTTGGCGGCTCGAAGAAGTCGATTTAGATCAGCCTTGCATTTTTAAGAAGGAAGAGAACGAATGTGAGCAACATTTTAAAGATCATTTTACACGCGACGAAACTGGACGTCAAATTACCTTCGGTACGGTTTCAGTGGTAACATTATTTCGTTCGAATTTACACAATAGACACTATTCGGTATGCGCGCGTCTCATCCTGGTTTTCAGGTAAATGATTGTGCCAACAAGCAACACTTTTTACTGTTAAGTGTACAACAAGTATTTCTGAAGTTGTGTCTACATTTGTTTTGTTTTGTTAATGTAAGATGTTTAATAAATAGAAAAAATACAGTCCATTCATCATTATTCACACACGGAACACAGCGACATCGACACATTACATGGTCCATACGAGCCAGGATTACATTCAAAACAGAGGAAATTCGTCAAAACAAAGGACAGCAGGTCCGACGCAAGAACAGAACAAAGGACACGAGACTTTGTGCCAAAACATAGGGCGCAAAGTAAGCTCAACAAGTGAGTCAATTATTTTTCCTGTACATATTTTCCATTTCCATTTATTGAAGTGAAACTTCTTTTGTCTCGGTAGAGTAAGTTCCTGTGTTGGCAAATGCGAGCGTCACGAAAAGTGAAACAAATGGAGGGGAGCAGTTTGAGAAGAGGAGAAAGGGAATATCGAACACCCCACTCTTTAGCCACGCTCTCTCTCATGCTTCGTGCTCTTTCTCTCAGGCAAGCGTCAGTTCATTCCTCTAATAACGTTGAAGTTTCACTTCTACCGCGTGTGGCGACCACGCACCCAGTTTTTTTATCTGTGTGATGAAGGTATTGCAGTTATTATTAGTTTACCTATATTTTATCATTTAAGTTTGTGATTCAATATGGCGGAACAAGACAACGCGTTAAAGATTTTAAAACAGCAAAGGGCGCAGATCAGATCGAAAATGACTAGATTCCCCACATATCTTGAAACCATTCCTTGCACTGCAAAATTACACAGAATTGACAAAAAGGTTAGAAAAATAAAGCTTCATTGGGACGAGTTTGATCAGTGTCAGACTAAAATAGAAAGTTTAGATTCGCCAGTATCATTTGAGAACAATCATTTTTCAGTAGTTACAAAGGCGCAAGAGTTAATTGATCAAAACAAGAATCAGTAAATCAAAATCAAGTACAAAACAATGGTACTAAGGGGGGTTCTGCAAATGGCTACACTACATTTCCCGACATTAAACTTGCCGCGATTCAAAGGTTCATATAAAGATTACATGCATTTTAAAGAAACATTTTAAACCTTAATTATTAATAAAAGTCAGTTATCAGACATAGAAAAGTTTCGTTATTTGATTTAAAGTTTAGAAGGTGACGCATTATTAGTTGTTAAATCTTTGGACATAACCGAGAATAATTACGCTATTGCATGGGATCTCTTAAAACAACGGTATGGAAACAAAAGAATTATTATAAACAGTCATTTGAAATCATTATTTGAGTTACCAGTCATGCAAAAGGAAAATTAACCAGCCTTGCGAAGATTTGTTGATTTATACAACCGGGACATTCGAGCATTAAAGGCTTTAGATCAAAACATGGATTTCTGGGACACAATTTTTATATAAATATTTATTAGAATCCAAGTTTGATTTCGGCAGCAAACGCGAATGGGAAGGAAAGATTCAATCTGGAGCCTTGCCCACATTGGAACAATTTTCATCATTTTTAAATAATCGTTGTCAGGTTTCGGAAGCGCTGTATACATAGTCAGCGTCAGTTAATTCGTTCAGTTCAAGCCCTGCCAACGCGCAGGGTAGTTCTATCCTTGTCGCACATTATCACGTCGGCTGCGAAGCAGAACTGGATTCGCAGCGCTACGTGTGCGTTAATTCTGCAGTATATTAAATGAAATAAAAGTACATTTCTTCACTCAAATTTTATTTTGGTCTCGGTTTTATGTTGCCAGAAAGTGGAAGGTGTTCTCCCAGTTCTGTCTTTGTTATCTGCATATACCGTAGTTGTAAAAAGTGCGTTTCTTTTATTATGTATTGTAGGTACCTACTACCTACTTACCTACAGATCATGTACCGCCAAGGAAATAAGTAGGTAGGTATACGTAGATTAATTATGCATAGATTAAATTAAGTGAAGTAAGATTTTGGGTATAGGAAAAATAAAAACTGTTAATTTGGTTCAAGTGAATAATAATATACCTACCATATCAACTACAAGTGCCAAAAATGTTAATCTGTTTTATAATCTCGTTTGAAATATTTAGAACAAAAATATTACAATTTTAAGTCAAAAAGCATCATTAAAATTTCGTTCTTCGAAAGTACATAGGAATTAATTTATTATCCAATCCGTTTTTAAGAAATGAAAATTAGCAAACTTCATGTACGCAGCGTGGCCATATGAAAGCCGGTTTTATACGAAAAAAATTAAAATTTGAAAACCATTACAAGAATGCTCAAATGCCTCTTTACCGTGAATCATACATGGATTTTTTAACTAAAATATTAATTTCGTACAGAATGAGGGATATCAAAAGTACCTACCTAAACCAACTTTGGAGAAGACTGCAATACCGATCCTCAACAAAATTTCGAAAAATGTTATTGCATGTTATTATTTATAAAGTTAGTAATAAGAAGTAACAAACTAGAACTCTTATTTTTCTAATTATATTATCTTAGTCGCATTAAATAAAACGTCATTTATCAAACAGAGAAATGTATAAAATAGAGTTATTCTGCAAGATGTGCCACTATTAAATCAATTTTTGATACTACTATCGGGAAGAAATTTATGAATATTTTAAAAACATAAATATTCGATTTTTGGGAAAATTGGCATGCATGCATACCATTACAAAAGTAAATTGTAACACAAGTGAGGAAATGGCTTCATTACAAAAATAATGTTAGATAGGTATACCTAGGTAGGTACAGGTACCTAATAAATAATTACATATTTCAAATCTTAAGTATTTAAGTTGGACATAACTTTTTTGTTGTAAATAGAATATAAAATTGTGTCTACAGATGTAATGGCAATTGACAAAAAGTAGATATACATATTAGATAAATACCTATTATTCACCACTTACCATTCTTAGAATTTATTTTAACATCTCGTCGACAAGCTACAATTCATTGCTTTGCCAGTTCGCTAATCTTTGGAAACTTGAAGTAAGTACTTTATATACCTTTATATACCTTCGCCTAGTTGGTGATTTATACAACACATTAGGTCCAAATCGAGCCGGATACAGAATAAATCTGGAATTATTAATTAGGAAACCTGAGTTGAAGAAAATTTGAAACGGCGGCCGGCGTTTTGCGTATCTTAACACGGAGGTACCAACCTTTTGTCTTGCAGTGGAAATTCCCACGCTTTACTACAACACAACCAGGCATTTTAACTTAATGTTACACGATTTTTTTCATAGCATAAATTGCAAATAATGCTTAAACGAATAATACACAACACTGCGTCATTGCGTTCGCACAGCACAGAGATGTGTTTCCCGCAAATCTCTGCTTCGCACTCTATGCGTCTTGCGCGAGTGGTGACAAAATTGGGCTGCCTATCGAGCATACTATGTATGCTTATACTATGGTTCAGTTCAGATAATTTCAAGAAACCTCCAATTCAGAAATCTAAATTTATAAGCCATGTAGCCCCAGACAAAATTTTACAATGTTTTTACTGCAAACAAGAACATTATTTTTTCTACTGTAATGATTTCTTGAAATTAGATGCACAGCAAAGATATAGCGAAGTTAAGAAATTAAATCTGTGTTAATTGCTTGCGACCATTTTCTCAGAATCATAGATGCACAGGTTTCTGCAAAATCTGTAAACGTAGAACGCACAATAGTTTATTGCACATAGAGTCTAATAACCCGGAAGCAGATATTAGCCAGCCGGCACCGGCAGCGATATAAGAATCGCTAGATACCACAGCACCATGACCTAATAAATGCTTCTCATTGGTTGTTGGCTCCTTGTTATCTGGAGCCTGCTTATCGGCGGGAAGTGTAAGTAATTCAAATTCAACAGCTGGTTCTGATGTACAACACTTCTAGTCCTATACAGCAACACAAGAGCCAAACATCAACATACCATTTTACGATTTTTAGGTTCTGCAGCTTTTTACTCCGACATTTGATTTATAAATCACATCATATTCTACAGAAAAGGTATAACAGCAACAGCATAACTGGTGGAAACTAATGGGCCCATGGGCCCTACAAATTTTATTTTGAAATTTGTTTGTTCTTTGGTGTCTTTTGTACGTCTGCATTAGACATGCTTTAAGTATAAACTGTGTTTTCCTCAAGCATTATTCTCATCGTTGAGAACTAAATATTAGGATGCTCGATTTGATGGATAAGTAAACAATAATTGGAAACATATTTTTTATTTTTCAGTGCCAACAGCTGTAGTTCTAAACAATTTATTTAAGTTAACAACTACAACTACAACTAATTATAACTAACAAATAATATACAATTTACCAGAAAATATATGTTATATACAGGGTGTAGAACACTTTCTTGTACTTGAATAAAATAATCATGCCACCCTACCCATGATATGTTGCATTCATCTGATTTTTTTTTATATTGCTATTCAAAGAATGTTTTCTTTTCTTAATTCTGTTACTTGGTTCTCCTATTACTGGTCTTCCAGAAGGAACCCTTCGTGCTCCCCTTGTTAATCCAGGTCGCCTTCTAGAAATTGAAGTTGGTTGCACCTTAATTTGCCCTCTTCTTTTGGTCATTATTGCTAAGTTTTTGTTACACTTAACCATGAACGTTGCAAGCTGCTGTGGGTTATTTATTGTCCGAAGTTTTGTGGTAAATTTTGTAATAATATCTGCGGGAACATCATTCAAATAAGTTTCTATTCTTTGAAATTCTTTCTTCATGTTTTGTTTAGATGCATTAAGTTCTTCATCAAGAGAAAGTCTTTCCTCAGTTTGCTCTTGAATGTCCGTTCCACGATCATGATGTGAAGTACTTGATGCTGGATTAGCAGGCCCAGCATTTACTGCGCTGGCTGGTACAACACTGTTCTCCTTAAGTGACAAGAACCATGTCGCCGATGGACACTTATCACCCAAAGCTAATTGCCCTAATTCATGACGTTCCTTAACAGTCAATGCAGGTACATTTGGAAACGGCAAATTTAAATGTTTAAAGAGCCATGCTTGATGCTTGCAAAATGCTCCTGTCACACTAGCATCACAACTACAAACACCTATGGTTACATCAACCAGGTATAGTTTGCTTTTGTTCGAACAAGGAATAGAAAATAGCCCATCCCCTAAATTTTCAACTTCAATTTCCTTTATATTTGTAACTTTATGACATAACTTTGTGTAACTTCTACGAATTTCATCCTTGCGAACATGAGCAGGTTCCAATAGCTTTTTTATAAAGTATTCTTCCCATACTTTGCATACAAATTCAACTAATGCAGTTACATTATAAGCTTTTGTTCTACAAAGCACTATGTCTTTTAAAATTCTTATGCTAGCTTCTGCATAATTGTTTGTATTATTGCCACGTGTCAGATTGTTTAAGCGATGCAAGGTGACCCATTCTTCTTTACGTGCAAAGAAAATCATAAAACGCTTAACAAAATGTGGATATTCATCGCTCAAGGTATGTATATTTTCTACGGCCAGTTTCAAGTCTTCTTCTGTGGTAGCGTACATGCTGTAAAAATACAAATTGAAATCTTAACTTTTTAGATATCAATAAAAAAGCTCATTGTTGAACGTAATATAAAATAAACATACCGATTGAAATAAACGCATAAGCAATTGCTGCTCTGCAATGGAACATTGTTTTTTGAATCTGTAAGCCACCTCCACTCTTTTTGAGCGACATGGAAATGGCATAAGAGTTGTCTTGTATTGGGCCAAACTATCTTCAAGGCTGTTTTTTCAGCAATAGAGTCGTCTGTCATAAAAATGGAAGGTGCCTGAAATTTAATTGTATCAGTAAAACTGAAACTTAAATGTTTAAATATGTATGTTATAAATAAGGCTGGGAAGTGTATGCACTAAAAACCTTCAAAATATACAGCATACATGCACGTTTAAAACCACAAATTATGCACATATAGGTACACGCTGCAATATATGCACAAAAATACATCTAGGTTTTAAAAATAATGTTTATTATTGATCAACAATACCATATATTCATGAAACATAGAAAAACAACATAAATTTTCCCAGAAAGAGAGATCTGCGTTGTCAAACATTTTCATGCATTAAAGATGGGCAATTAAAAAAATATGCATTTTGGCTTCTAAACCAATAAAATGAGCATTTTATGCTTTAAAAATCGAAAAGAATAAATATCTCGGTAAAATTTTAAGACAAGTAAATACAAATATATACTGGAAAAAAGTCTCAATTAAAATATTAGCTCAATTCCACCAAAACAACTAGGCGAATAACTCTTCAAAAGCGTAAAAGCAGTGGTATAACTAGTAGTAGTTTGGCCTTCATGTAGTAACACTGCAACTGGTACCGCACCAGCCTTTGTCACTGATAATAAAATAGTAACTGTCGTTTCCATAACACAACTACTACTACTACTGTCACAAAAGATAATTTCTGGCGACGAACTCAACATTTGAGTTCTCTTCATAACAGGAGTCAGAACTGGTACTACCCATGGCTTCTCTTCTGTTAAAATGATTGTAATACCTAAAGTTATATAAGAAAGTTAACATTAATAGCTGATAAGTTGCACATAAAAACAATTACACACACCTTTAGACTCATAAACCAAAGCTTTCTCTTTCAGTTTTTCCAGAGGATTGATGACATTTCCAAAGTTTTCTTTCCTCCACGTATTATACAAATGATAAACACAATTTTCGGTTGGATTTATCGCACCATTTGCCAACATCTCGAGAGCATTTTCCCTTGTCAAAAGAATGCTTTCATGAAGTCTTCGTGCTTCGGAACATCCCATGCCATCTTCAAAATACTTCATAAAAGTTTCTCGTACCTAAAACATCATTGTCTTAGTTAACCATTTATAAAATTAGTTATTAATTAACATTTAAAATTAGTTATTAATAACAGAAAAATTAACTAACATCAGAAGTTACACGCAAGTATTTTAAATTTTATATAATTATTCGTGCCAATTTTTTTCTTTAAGTTTATAACTTTTGTGAATTTATATATATATGGCCTCCCTAAATTACATAAAACTAATATTCCACTTAGACCAATAGTATCATGTATACAAAGTCCTTTCTACAAATTATCGAAATTTTTATCCAACATTTTATCTAATATTACAGGTCAAAATGAATTTTATATTAAAGATTCATGGTCATTTAAAGAAAAAAGCAAAACGTTTTATATTCCGGAAAATTTTACTTTAATTTCACTGGATGTTGTATCACTCTATACAAACATTCCAATAAATCTAGCAATTACCACTATCAAAAAAAACTGGAATAAAATCGAACCCTTCACATCACTTACTTTAAACAATTTTATTACTGCAATTGAACTTACTTTAACTACTACATACTTCAAATTTAAAGATAAAATTTACAAACAAACTGATGGCTGTGCTATGGGTTCTCCAATTTCAAGCACTATTGCCCAATTAGTCTTAGAAGATTTAGAAAGCACTGTTATTCCCAAATTATCTTTTAATTTACCATTTTTTGTAAGATATGTGGACGATTGTCTCACTGCTATTCCTCCTGGCAAAGAAAATGAAATACTATATCAATTTAATAACTATCATCCCAAATTACAGTTTACTATAGAAATTTCAAAAAATAACCAAATTAACTTCTTAGACTTAACTCTTTACAAAATTAATAATTCTATAGAAACAGAATGGCACACTAAACCCACTTGGTCTGGCCGTTACATTTACTTTAATTCTAAACAACCAATTTGTCACAAAAGAAGTATTGTTATGTGTTTAGCCGATCGAGCAATCAAACTTTCTAGTCCACAATTCAGAAAATCTGCAGTTGACAAAGCCATAAATTGTTTAATAAAAAATAACTACCCAAGATATTTTATTGACAAAATTATAAAAAACAGACTACATCAATTTTATAATAACAACAATATTAATCAGAACCAAAAAGAATCTAAAAACTACATTTCCTTACCCTATATAAAAGAAATATCACACAATATTAGTAACTTATTAAGAAAACATAATTTTGTAATTGCTTACAAAAAGCATAATAATTTACAATTTTTATATTCTCATCTGAAAACCCCCATTCCAAAATTGATGAAAACTCACACCGTATACAAAATTAATTGTAATAACTGTAATAAAACATACATTGGACAAACTAAAAATCATCTCGAGACTAGGTTAAAACAACATACATACCAAAATAGCAATTCAGCTATCAGTAAACACATAAAAAATACTGAACATAATTTCGATTTTAATAACACTACTATTCTTGAACAAGAGAGAAATTTAAAAGCTAGACTTATTTTAGAAATGATACACATCCAAAAAGACAAAAATTCTTTAAATGACAGATCTGACATTCAAAATTTAAGTCAAATATACCGTGACATAATAACGTAATTTGTTCTCTACCACTTGATTCTAAATTAACTCATGTACATTATTTATTTCCTTATTCATAATTATCAAAATCAAATGTGCTAGATATAATTTCTATTATTAAGTTTAACATAGTTACTGTTATTTACAAATTTTATTAAGAAAAAAAATGTCACTTTTTTATACTTTATACAATTTTGAATAAAACCTTGATAAAGCCCCCTAACGGAGGCGAAACGTTGGTGTTTTACAAAAAGAAGTTTCAATTTTGCCAAAAAATTCACAAAAGTTATAAACTTCAAGTATTTTAAAGCTCCACTTGTGTATATCAGATGATTATGTATTCCCAGAAGCGAAATTTGTCCAATCAAAGCAGGCTGTGATTTAAGAAATGGGTCGTTTTTTCTAGTATGCTTATTATTCTTTTTTATAAGAATATCTAACTTAGCTTCACAGCCTGTATTTCTGAAAGTTTCCATGCCATTACAATCACGTTTCTTATTCCTTCTATTATGGTGACAAACCCAATATTTATGAAACAAAACTCTGAAAATATAAAAAATATATTTTAGGTTAGGCACCTAAGTATATGCATTTTGATCAATTACCTCACAGGATTACTATTTTCCCCTTGTACAATCCATTTCGTGCATGTAATTATTTCATAAATACTCAGGAAATCAGAAATACTATCACAATTTATATCACTTCATCATCATCATCATCATAAGGTTCTCAGTCCGAAGACTGGTTGGACGCGTACCTCCATTCTTTTCTATCCTGAGCTAACCTACGCATTTCCCTAAAAGTAGAACATCCTACATCCCTAACTATTTGAGAGCAGCAGTCTAATCTAGGCCTACCCCTACCTCTTTTTATTCCTATCTCTTGACTCTAGTATGTCACGAACTATTCCTTCGTGTCTTAGAAGGTGTCCTACCATCCTATCTCTCCTACTCTTTATTGTTTTCCATACCTTTCGCTTTTCCCCAACTCTTTCTAATACTTCCCTATTGCTAACCTTATCTATCCACGGTATCTTCATCATGCGTCTGTAGCACCACATTTCAAACGCTTCTACTCTTTTTCTATCCGCTTCTCCTATTGTCCAAGTTTCGCACCCGTATAATGCCGTACTCCATACATACGACGTTAAGAGTCTCTTCCTAGTCTCTATATTAACCGTTCTCGAGCATAACAGTTGTTTCTTTTTGTTAAACGCAACTCGGCCCTGCGCCATTCTTTGTTTTATATCTTTAGTGCTCCTACCGTCTTGAGTTATTTTACTTCCTAAGTAGCAGAAATCCGCGACCTCCTCTATCTTCTCATTTCCAATTTGTATTTCCATTTTAGTTCTATTTTCGCATCCCCTACATACCAAAATTTTAGTTTTCTTTTTATTGATTTTCATGCCGAAGCCCTGTGTCAAAACTGCTTCCATTTCATTCAAAGCCGCTCCTAATTCTTCTTTGCTAGATGCTAACACTGCTATATCATCCGCAAATCTGAGCATGTTAATAGTTTGGCCCTGTACATTGATCCCTGAGGCTGTTCTTTCCTTAACAATATTAATCGCATCTTCGATATATAAGTTGAAAACTAGAGGTGACAATGCACATCCCTGTCTCACTCCCTTCCGGATATCTACTTCCCTTTGTTCCTGCTCACATTCTATAACTGCCTTTTGCTCTTTGTAGAGATTATGTATTATTCTTCTGTCCCTGTATTTCATCCCTACCTTTCTCAGCACTTCGAACATCTTCCCCCATTTTACGTTGTCGAAGGCTTTTTCTAAATCTACAAATCCTATATAGACGCTCTTTCTCTTTTCTATCGTTTTTTCTATAATTACTCGTAAAGCTAGAATGGCCTCGCGCGTTCCTCTATTTCGTCTAAATCCGAACTGATCTTCTCCTAATATTTCTTCCGCCTTTTTCTCCATCCTTCTTTGCACAATTCTAGTTAAAATTTTTGACGCATGGGAAGTTAAACTGATAGTTCTAAAATTTTCGCATCTATCCGCGCCTTTTCTTTTTGGCAAAGCTACTATGATGTTCCGTTTGTAATCTTCTGGAATCTCGCCTGTCAGGTATATGCGACTAACTAATTTAAATAAACGATCTATTACCTCTTGACCTGCGCACTTTAAGATTTCTGCCTGCAAGCCATCTATACCTGGTGCTTTATTATTCCTTAAACTTTTTAGTGCTATCTCAAACTCTTCTCTCATTATAGGACTCCCTAGGTTATCCCCCTCTACACTGCTTTCGCTTTCTAATATATCTTGCACTTCCTGTCCCGCATATAAGTTTCCTAAATATTCTTTCCACCTATCTGCCTTCTCCCCACTTCCGATTAGGATATCTCCTGCCTCATTTCTAATGTTTTTGGTACTAGATCCAATTTCTCTAACATTTCTCCTAATTATTTTATATGCTTCATCAGTCTTTCCTACTTCGAATTTATCTTCCACTTCTTTGCATTTATTATCGATCCATTGCTCTTTCGCTTTCCTACATTTCCGAATAATTTCCCACTTGATCGCCTTATATCTTTGTTTCCCTGTTTCATCTAACCTATTTTTATATTTTCGCCTTTCCTCTATTAGACTCACAATATGTTTTGTTATCCAGGGTTTCCTACTTTCATTCTGTTTATGACCCAAAATATCCCTAGCAAAATAATATTTCCAGTCTCGTTTCGTGCAATTTCAAACGTAAAATTAGGAAGTTGCAGCCGAATGTCTTTAATAATGAGGTTTATATCAATTACTTCTTTACAAGAAAACATAACTGCTGCTGTTATTAAAAATTTGTTAATAACATTAACAACAAACCAACAAACGTAGGTTAGCCAACAAGTAACACAAAAGCAGTGAGTGACAGACAGACAACAAAACAAAGATAGAAATGGAATTGCCCCAGCCAATCAGAAGCGTCTATTTTACGATGGTGCTGTGATGTCTAGCGATTCTTATCTCGCGCACCGGCAGTGGTTGAAGAATACTTGAATACTTCCACAGCCCTGATAGAAAGTATGGGTAATGTAAACATTACAGCTCATTGCAGTGATACGAGAAATTCTTTGGTGCTACTAGCAACAGCCAATACTTTTATTCAAGATAGTGCACAAGAATTTGTTAAGTGCAGATGTTTATTGGACGGAGGTTCTCAAAGTAATTTTATTACTAGAGTTAGCTCAAAAACTACGTTTAAAGACTACAAAGGTACATTTCCCAATCAGTGGCGTAGGTCAATCGCTTACTACAATTTCAAAACGGGTTCAGACAAGTCTTAGTTTTCTGTCGAAAGCACTTAGAATTAAACTAACAGACTTGCTAGTATTAAGTCATTTTAATTACTGCGATGTGGCATACGGACCATGTTTGGATAAGAGAACATGCGACAGAATTGAAAAGGTTCAAAAATCTTGTCTAAGATACATATACGTTATAAAGAAGCATGAACCTATATCATACAAATTGAAAAACACAAAATGGGTAAACATGAATATAAGAAGAAAATTGCGCATGGCCTGTACATTTCACGGAATAATTTTAAACAAATCACCTCCATATCTGTATAACAAAATAAGATATCGTAGTGATGTTCATAACCTGAACCTTAGATTTAGAGGTCAGATCTCACCAAAGTTATTATATGGGAAGTTGCCTAATGCGAGATTCGTTCTTAGTCGGCAGCGATCGGAAATTGACTATGAATTCTTAGTAAGTTAACCCCACACGCCAAAAGACAGTGACACAGTAATTAAACTCGACACGTGTTTTGCTGACAACATCAGCATCTTCAGGAGTAGAAGATAATCTAAATTCTAAACTTAAATTACGTTGCTAAAAATATCCAACCCCCACTCACCCACCCTCCACTACTGAAGTGAAAAGGATCGATAAACCTATAGGGTTTCTCAGAACTAATTTGAACATGAGAGCAATAAAATTGTATTCTTAAGTGAAAGGGATCAATAACCTATAAGGTTTCTTAAAACTATTAGAGCAATAAAATTAGGGTCTGGAGGGTAAATATTTTTGGCTAGACTTAATCTATCTACCTGATAAATCTATACAGGGTTGAGTTCGGAATCGGACCATAGTTACTGTTAAGACAACTACGTTTATATTTATATATTTCTATACTTTCCAATGCGTTTAAATCAAATTTATTATTTCCTGGTTTTATGAGTTTGAGATTATTGCTATTGAATTTATGGCCCGTTTCCAACGCGTGTGACGCCATGCTAGACTTATCAGTGCGGCCGTATTTGTAATGAGCTTGATGCTCCTTAAAGCGAGTTAAAATAGACCGAGTTGACTGCCCGATATATTTTTTGTCGCAATTTCCGCATGCTATTTCGTAAATTCCCGCTTTATGAATGGGTTCCGTTTTATCTTTCGCATTTCCTAGTAGATTTTGTAAATTGTTGCTCGAAGTGTGAACCACTTTGAAGCCCGCTTTCCCGAAAATAGTATTCATACCTCTAGTTATTTGCGGTACGTATGGTATTTTTATAAATTTAGTAATTTTATTATCCCAATTTAAAGTGGTGGAATTTCGCAATAGCATTTTAAATTTTCGTTTCCTAATTAACCTATTGACAATCTCTGGATCGAAACCATTACATTTCGCTATATCTTTGATTGTATTTACTTCCTTGCGGTATCTTTCAACGGATAACGGTAGACTCAACAGTCTATTAACTAAAAAACCAAAACTAGCCTCTTTGTGTTGACTACAGTGGTTCGAATCTGCAGTTATATACCGAGCTGTACTGGTTTCTTTCCTATAGATGTCAAATTCTAACTTACTGTCTTTCCTAATTACCAAAATGTCCAAAAATGGAAGCTGTCACCGCGGGACCGCAATTTCCTGCCGTACATTAGCCGATAAGCGGAGCGCATAGAACGGTGGAATAAATCTTTAGGTATAAAAGAATTATAGAAACTCCAAACACCTTGTATTATATTCTTGTATATAGGACCGAGCCATGTGTTTATATTTTAGAGATAAGAATTTTGTGTGTGTGTGTGGATCTGTTTTACGCGAAGATGAGAAAAAAACTCGCTTATTAGAACGCGTAGCGAGCAGTCGATCTTTGTATTATATTAAAATAAAATACGTATCAAAACTTTTGCGTTTCCTTTAATCGAACGAAAGGAAGATACACAACAATAATAATTATTTATTATTATGAGCCGTGGGATCTTGCTGGCATGCGCGAGTGAGTAGTCGTTAATGCTCAGCAACAGTGCCCGCGGTTTGGCTATGGATGGGTGACTCATTTCTGCCCTGTGGCTAGGGCGCGCCTTGGATCGCCTATCCAGCTTTACCTAATGAGGTTTTCCAGGTTTTCCTCATTCTCGCACTAAATGGTGGGTAGAGTACTAACAACTGTAGGTCGTTCCTGTGACGCACCTGCGGCCAATAGTAATATGCCGCCTCCTCCATCCCGCACAAGCTATTTAGTTAGCTTCTGGGGCTAACCTTCGGGTTAGTAGGAGTGAGTAGAGATATTATTATTATTAACCCAAAAACTAAATTTCGGTGAACATCTGTTTCAGTAGGTACCTAAATACACTTTCTTCGCCATGACGAGTGATGAATCAATGAATGCACAAAATTCAGTACTACCGTACCTAGACACTTCCAGATTAGTCTCGGGAATGATATTAGGCAAGTAGGTACGTATTTATTGGAGTAGTAGTAGGTATGAAGGTGGGTAGGTATTAGGTAGGTACATACTTAGTTTTGCTTTTAAAAACACATCGGCGGCGGCGAGCAGAAAGTGTTTAGAAGTAGGTATTTTTATTCAAATAACTGTACATAATGTTATCTATACTGCCTACTACATTTCAAGTTATGCGCATACTTTTTTCAACTTTTTACTTTGTTTGGAATTAGTCGGAGTATGGGTGTATGTATTTATTTCTGAAATTAAAAACTGGATGTGGATTTTAGTTTGTAGTAGGTATACTGTTATTTTAATCATCTCCAGTTAAAATTGAACGGCATCGAGGGCGATTTCATTTTCAATCTAAATTTAACTTTATTAGGTTAACAATACTAATTCAAAAATCTAAATTACTCTACTATATTAGAATACGATCATTTTTGCTTTAAATTTTACAAATTACCTATCCATATAGGTAGTTAAGTTTCAGTAATAAACCTTAGGTATACCAGAAATAGTCAGGCCCACGCCCAGAAGAAACTATAGAATTCGTGAAAGTACGTAAGTATCGAATGAATGAAATTCCAATTTGAACCTGACTATTTCACAATGAAATGATCCGCCGTTTTTACAATTGCCTACCTACGGAAGTAACAAGTGTCGGAAATTTAGCGCGGGAATTTGAGGTAGGTAAGTACGTACCTTTAGGACCTTTACTTACACCCTGCAGAACGATGAAACTTCATAACAACGCAGGTTATACATAAATTTATGCCATCAAAGGCATGCATAAAGCGTGGGAATCGGGAAACACATGCAGACGTCTGTACAAGTATGCTTGCGGAGCGCGGCCGAGGTCCATCGCTGACGTCACATGCTTCCCCCACTCGTACTTCATGCGGTGCTACAGCGCTTTACGGGTATTAGGCAACTTCCTATATAATAACTTTGAGATCTCACCGCCTCCTCATCGTACTGCTGTCTTCCGTAGGTGTTTTCTGTTCAATATTTACAAGATATATAACTTCAGCCCTAGCGTGTATGATTCATTGTGACCGGGCGTATTCAAATATAAAATTAAGAATACTGTAATTAATATGTTTGCTTGAGGTCTGTTTTAAGTAATGTTTGACCTCATCTTGCACAAATTCTTCTGTTTATTTTCTTGTTATAGTAGGTACATGTAAATATTTGTAATCTCTGCGTCATTGTTAAGACGGAAATGCTCATTTAATGAGTTATATTATTGGTTTTTTAATTTGGGGCTGAGACTAAGATCAACATGTTGTTTTCAGTCCTTTTGTAATTTGCAAATTATTATTAGTATTTGTTCATATTTTGTTGATTATTTTTTTAGGTATGTTGTGAATTGCAATAAAATTATTATTATTATTAATAAAATCCGCAAACACAAATTATTCAACAGACTTACAATTTTTGGTATTGGACAACATCACAGGACATCATGTCAATCATTTGACGCTGCACACATAATAATACCAGAAGGCATCATATTAGCTGACATAGATTTTAATCAGTCTAAGAAAATTGGCGTTTTGTTGGGCGCATCTGTATTTTATGGCTTAATTTCTTTCGGTAGAATTAAGTTAGGGGAACACCAACCAACTTTACAAAATTCAAAGTTGGGGTGGTTGATGACAGAAACCATACACATGAATTGGACTCAGCATAAGTTTAACCATTGTTTACTTTCTATTAATCAAGAAAAACCAAATTAAGATACTTTAAAATTCACAGATGCTTTGAATTTTTATTTAGAGAATTTTCTATTCTTTATATGATTAGTAAAATTTTTGATCCACTCGGTATAATTGGACCCACAGTAATTAGAGCAAAAATAATTTTAGAGCAGTTGTGGAAATTAAATATAGGATGGGACAATTCTATTCCTCATAGTCATCATGAACAATTTTCGCAATTTTTTCGTAGTTTAGCAAATAGAAATTCATGGGTTCACAGGCGCCTCAAAATCAGGGTATGGATTCTGTTTATATCTACGTAGGTCAGATGCATGTGGTAATCATTTTACACGGTTGTTGTGTTCTAAGTCAACGGTAGCTCCTTTGAAGGTTGTGCGGAGCGGTCCTTCTGGCTCGGTTACTTCACAAGGTTACAAGCTGCATATCAGTAATATATTTTTATGGAATGACTCAAAAATCATATTAGCAAGGCTGTCACAAGATCCTACACAATGGAAAACGTTTATTTCCAACAGGGTTTCAAAGATTCAAAGTTTGAGCAGCTGCTGATAATCCAGTAGATCTAATATCAAGAGGCTGCAGTCCAAGTCAGTAGGTAGAGTCTAAGATCTGGTGGTCAGGTCAGGTAAAGGGATAGGTTATAGAGATATGCCAAAACTGCCAAAGCATTGTACAACGCAACTAGCAGTTATAATAAAGCTCCCTTACAAAGTAGATGTGTCACGGGTCTATTACAACCGTAATTCCAGTGCGGTAAATCGAATTAAAAATAAAAAGAGGAAGAAAGAAAGAAGAAAGTGCAAGAAAGAAACAAGAAAATAAAATAATGGTGAAAAATGGAATTCTTAAAACAACCAAACCGGATGAAAATGGAGGGAGATTTAGGAGCAAATTGGAAGAGATTCAAAAGCAACTTTGAATTATATAGCGTAGCTTAGCGTAGCTTAGCTACTGGGTGCAAAATGAGAGCAGAAAATGTGCAAGCAGCAACATTACTGCATTGCATTGGTGAAGCAGCCCGAGAAATTTTTGAAACATTCCAGAAGCAGAGAAAAAAGATTACAATAAAATAATGTTTGAGAATTATTTTATCCCGAAGAGTAATACAAGCGTAGAAAAACATAAATTTAACATAAAAACGCAAGGGCCGTTAGAAACATTCGACACATTTTTGGGCGAATTAAAATTGATCGCAAAAAATGCGATTTTGGAAATCTACGTGATGGGTTCACAAAGGACAGAATAGTGTGTGGAGTAAGAAATTATAAAGTACGAGATAGACTACTACGTGAAGTGACTTGGATTTGAAAAAAGCAGTATATATTTGTAAGACGGCTGAACAGACAGAATTATACATAAAGCTGATTATGGAAAAGGGGCAAGGTCAGAAAAATCAGGTATGCAATAAAATAAAATAAAGAACAAAGCAGGAAAATTCCAGAATGACGGATATAAAAAATATCACACGGCAACCAGGCAGTCAATCAGAGGTCAGCTTCAATCGAATGATGCCAGAAGTAATGGCAACCGGGCAACGCGACGACGCAGCAACATCAGCGAAGCTCATGGCACGCCAAAAGCCAACGGCTCCCAAAGTTATTATATGGGAAGTTGCCTAATGCGAGGTTCGTTCTTAGTCGGCTGCGATCGGAATTTGACGTCACCGCCAGACCGAAATTTCCTGCCGTACATTAGCGGTGCGCATAGAACGGTGGAATAAAATAATCATCCTTAGGTATAAAATAATAAATAATACAATTAAAACTAAATTTCCGTTAACATCTGTTTCTGTTGGTATGTACACTTTCTTCGCCATGATGAGCGATGAATCAATAAATGCACAAAAATCAGTACTTACGTACCTACCAGCTACCATATTATTATAGACACTTCCAGATTAGTTTCGGGAATGATATTAGGCAAGTAGGTACGTATTTATTGGAGCAGGTAGTAGATATGAAGGTAGGTAGGTATTAGGTAGGTATACTTACTTAAGTTTTGCTTTCAAAAACACATCGGCGAGTAGAAAATGTTTATAAGTAGGTATTTTATTCAAATAATTTCATAATGATATCTATATCTATACTGCCTACTTATGCGCATACTTTTTTAACTTTTTACTTTGTTTGGAATTAGTCGGAGTATGGGTGAACGTATTTATTTCTGAAAATAAAATACTGGATGTGGGTTTTAGTATACTGTTAAAAATGAACGGCATCGAGGGCGATTTCGTTTTCAATCTAGGTTTAACTTCATTAGGTTAACATAGCTAATTCAAAAATCTAAATTACTCTCCAATATTAGAATACGATCATTTCTGCTTTAAATTTTACAAATTACCTAGGTATCTATATAGGTAGTTCACTTAAAGTAATAAACTTAGATATACCAGAAATAGTCAGGCCCACGCCCAGAAGAAACTGTAGAATCCGTGGACTGAAATTCCAATTTGAACCTGAATAATTGAATAATCCGCCACGTAAGTGACAAGTGTGGGAAATTTAGTGCAGGAATTTGAGGTAGGTAAGTGCCTATCTTTAGGACCTTTACTTTCACCTTTTTGCTTTAAATATAGGAACAAAAGAAATCTACCGTAACTTTTTCATTAACTGCATAACTATCAAACTTCATAACAATACAGGCTATATATAAATTTATGCTATCAAAGGCATGCATAAAGCGCGGGGATCGGGAAACACATGCAGACGTCTCTACACGTATGTGTGCGGAGCGCGGCTGAGGTTCTGCGCTGACGTCACCTGCTTCCCCCACTCGTACTTCACGCGGTGCTACAGCACTTTACGGGCATTAGGCAACACTTCCCATATAATAACTTTGAACGGCTCCAGCAACATGAGGAACGCGGCAGAATTCAAACGGAACATCTACACACGATGCGGTTATGAATATGATAACAAGCATAAATGCAGCGCGATCGATAAGAGATGTAGCTATTGCAATAGATTTAATAATTTTCAAAGCAATGTAGAAATTTAAATGTGAAACTGGGTGTATAAATGAAGATAATTTTGTACTGTATAGTACAAAGCAAATTATTGGTTTATTAAAGTTGAGTTAGTCGATTATGGAAGATCCATAAATTTTAAAATAGATACAGACGCCCAAATTGATGTACTTAATACCTTTGCACATTTTGACATTTTCGATTCTTTGATGATCAATAGAAACAAAATAACGTTTACAAAAATAAATGTTTCAAATTATGGGGGAGAAAGATTAAATGTTCTTGGCTCCTGTAAATTAAATGTTATATTAACAATAAAAACGAAGAGAATAACTTCGTTATTTTCAAAACAAATAATAATTTTACATCAACAATTTTAGGGTTAAAAACAATCTCAAAAATTAAACATTTTGATTCAAGAATCAATCAGATCCCTAACCACACAAAATTTGAAATACTATATACGTATTTCGGCAACTAAGTTGCCATCCTCAGTAGTACCAAAAATATATCCCAACTCACTGCACTTCGAAAATACCGAAGTTCACTCGGCCAGATCTCAAACAGAAATGAGCTCCGCCCGACCAACTCTCTTATATACCCTAAGTGACGTAGCACTGACGTCACCTGTGACGTCAACATAACTCACATAATAGAAAATACCTATATTTAAGTTTTACTCTCATTTCTACACTACTCCGTTCTTATTCTCAACATAACAAATGCACAAAAGGATGCTATCTTTAATGCAGTTTCGGGATAAAACATCCTTTTGTGCATTTGCTATGTTGCGAATAAGAACGGAGAAGTGTAGAAATTAGAGGTAAAACTTAAATATAGGTATTTTCTATCCTACTGTGTCATGTTGACGTCACAGGCGATGTCAGTGCTACGTCACTTAGGGTATATAAAGCAGTTGGTCGGGTGGAGCTCATTCTTGTTTGACATCTATAATAAATCCTCTATAATAAATCCTCTACCAAAAATTAATAACCCTCGAGAATATGAAGACATTAGACCGATCAGTGTTTTGCCAGTTCTGGCAAAGATATTTGAGAAAGTTATAGCCGCTCAGCTTTTGGAGCATGTTGAGAGGTTTAAGATAATGCCGTTGACGCAGTCTGGTTTCAGGGACGGTTACTCATGTGAGACTGCTCTGCTCAGTGTGATGGATAATATCTTGTCGTCACTTGACCAGGGTAGACTGTCGGTTTTGGTTCTGTTGGACTTCTCCAAGGCATTTGACACTATTAATCATACGATTTTACTTTCTATTCTTCATTATGTTGGTCTCAGTCAAAGTGCGTTAAAATTATTTTCGAACTATTTTTTAAATCGATTGCAAATGGTTAGGGTTGGGTCGATCCTTTCTGATCCTGGCAGCGTTAGTTGTGGTGTTCCTCAGGGATCTATATTAGGCCCACTACTTTTCAGTTTGTATACATCTGTTCTTATTACTTCTATTGAGCACTGCCAGTACCATTTATATGCTGATGATACTCAGCTGCACTATTCGTTTGCAGTTGGTGATGTGAATGAAGCCTGTCGCCGAATTAATTCCGATTTAAGCAATTTTTGTGACGTATCCGCAAAACATTCTCTTATCATCAATCCAAATAAATGTAAGGCAATCTTGTTTGGTAGATCGTCGAATATTGGGTTACGTAATGACGTGATTGATAGAATGTTTTTAACAATACAGGGCCAACCATTATTATTTACGGATTCTGCGAGAAACTTGGGAGTAATTTTTGACTCAAGATTACGATTCACTCAGCACGTGACTAATTTAATTCAAAAGGCCTATATCAATTTAAAAATAATTTTTGGTATTAGAAATATTATAAACTATAAAATTAAAATTTTGCTTTGTGAAACGTTAGTGTTATCTCATTTTAATTTTGCAGACACTGTATATGGCCCATGCTTATCAAGCAATGATATTCGAACAATACAAGTTGCTCAGAATGCCTGTTTGAGACTGATTTTTGGAATACGCAGGAGAGAGCATATAAGTTATAAATTAAAATGCATTCCTTGGTTAGACATGAAATCTACAAGATATCTGCACTCTGCCTGTTTGTTTCATAAACTTATTATTATGGAAACTCCACCATACCTTTATGACGGGATAAGATTTAGGACTGATGTGCATAATATAAATGTGCGCCGAAGGCATTTGCTTTTGATACCTTCACACAAGCATTACGTTTATGAAAGATCTTTCTCTTATACTGTATCAAAGGTATATAATTCGGTTCCTGATATATTTAAACGCTTGACTCTCCCAAAATTCAAATCTTCTTTGAAATATTTTCTTCAGTCATAAATCAAAAGGCAACTTTTATAATTTTTCAGCAACATTGAGTACGGTCTTTTATTTTCTTTCCTTTAATGAATTGTAGCTTTAGCTGAATATTAATTTATTAGTAATTTTGACTTTGTGTGCAACAAAATATAGTATATATATTGATAAATCAAAATCAAATTACCGGATTATAACGGTTAAGTGGAAGAGCAGTGTCGCCAATGGTGTGGCACTGAACTTCGCCGTTTCGGCGGCCGCTATGAATACATATGTGCGTTTTTCTTTATTTAATGTCTGTATTGGGATGGCCACGAATAAAGTCGTTTATTATTATTATTATTATTATTATCTGGCTGAGTGAACTTCGGTAAAACTTAAATATCGGTATTTTCTATCCTACTGTTCACTATCTACTGTTTTCTATCCTACAATTCAGTAACGTCACAGGTGACGTCAGTGCTACGTCACTTAGGGTATATAAAGCAGTTGGTCGGGTGGAGCTCATTCTTGTTTGACATCTGGCTGAGTGAACCTCGGTATTTTCGGAGTGTAGCGAGTTGGAATATATTTTTGGTACTACTGAGGATGGCAACTTAGTTGCCGAAATACGTATATAGTGTTTCAAATTTTATGTGGTTAGGAATCTGATTGATTCTTGAATTATTAGTTATTTAACCACCTTAATTCCTTAAACATTTTGAAATTCAAAAGTGCAGATGTGATCAATGTCGATTATACAATCAGAAATAATTTAAAAGTATGAACTTTTATTTAAGTTGTTAGGTAGAATTAAAGTCAATCCGTGCAAATTTGAATTAAAGAAAAATTATAAGCGGCAATAACACCTGCAAGGAAAGTACCCTTCGGGTTAGTTAATAAATTAAAAGAAGAGTTAGATGGAATGACAAAACAAGAAATTATAGAAAGAGCAGTAGAACCAACAGAATTCGTCAGTCCAATTGTTTTAGTAAAAAAGCCATCAGGGGAAATTAGACTATGCCTAGGATCCACAAAATTTAAACAAATGTCTCTTACGCGAGAACATTTCAAAAAATGGTATAGGTATAGACAATGATAAAATAGAAGCAATAAATAAAATACCAGTACCAAAGAATGCTAAAGAGTTGTCACGTTTTTAGGTATGATAAATTACTTGGCAAAATTTGTTGAAAATTTATCAAATTTAACTTCCAACTTAAGAAAATTATTTAAAAAAGATATAGTGTTGGAATGGAATGAGGCACATCAAAAAGAATTCGAAAATTTAAAGAAAGAAATAAGTAAAACCCCAGTTTTACAATTTTATGATGAAAGTAAGCATTTAACTCTTTCTGAGGATAGCTCGAAAGATGGTTTGGGCGCGGATTTATTGCAAGATGGCAAACCACTTGCTTATGGTTCAAAAACACTTAATAGTTGTCAGAAAAATTACGCGCAAATTGAGAAGGAATGCTTGGCAATAGTATTTGTATGGTAAAGAATTTCTTGTGGAATCTGACCTCAAACCATTAGAAGCCATTTTCCGTAAACCCCTAGATCAGTGTTCTTTGAGGTTACAAAGGCTGATAATAAATTTACTAAATTATTCCTTTAATTTCAAATACAAATCAGGTATATATATATATAGCCGATTTTCTGTCTAGACCAAGTTTTGACGGTACAGAATGTAATTTACTAGAAGAAGATATCAGAGCACAAGTTGATATTATTAGAAGTTTCAGCTAATCCAGTTAAAAACAAAGGAAGATGCAGAGTTAATAGAATTAGAAAGAGTAATTAAGGAAGGATGGCCGGAAAAAGAAATAAAGTAAATGATCTTATAAAACCTAATGGAAATTTAGGGACAAATTGGTAATAAATGCAGAAATAAAATACATGGGATCTAGAATAGTGATACCAAAAGCGTTAAGAATTGAAATAATAGATATGTTACATTATAATCATTTAGGTAGAGACAAAATATTATTAAGAGCATATGAATTAGTATTTTGGCCTCTAATGAGAAAAGAGATAGTTGATACAATAAGCAAATGTACAGCACGTCTTATATATCAAAGAAAAATCAAAAAGAGGAATTAATTGAACAATATAGACCACACTTACCGTGGCAGGCGGTAGCGGCAGATTTATTTATTTTCTTTAAAAGACAAAGAATATTTATTGGTTGTAGATTTATATTCCAGATATCGAGAAGTTGTATGTTTCAATAAAGACACAACAAGTGAACCCGTAATAAACGAAACCAGAATATCTTTATAGCGATTTAGGGCCACAATTCAGTAACGAAAATTTTCAAAATTTGTTAAAATCGTGGGAAATAACCCATAAATTAAGCTCACCTCGGAACGCACAATCCAATGGTTTTGTGGAGCGACATATCCAAACAGTCAAAATGATTCTTAAAAAATCAATTTATGACAATCAAATACAGAAACACCCCAATTTATGGGACGCCGTTTGTGTCTTTAATTCTACAGATGCTTTTATGGATATACCAGATATTTTTAAATTTTTAAATATATTTAAATCATTTTGGATATCAAACTCTGAACAATGATTATTTTTATCTGCGAGATAGCTTTAAATTTTTAAAAATATCTCACATATATTTTTAATTCTATAATTAGGGATATCTACATAGGTACTAAGCATTTTGATATCCAAAACTGTGGCGCCACCTATAATGTAAAAGATGTAATTACATATTATTTTCTTTTGGTCTGGTGTAAATCGGTCGCGCGGCTCCATAGCAAATGTAAGGTTAAGGTCAGAGCTGTCATCTTTCAGTCTTGCACGTCGCGTCGTTTGTGGTGATGTGTAGTGAAGTAAAATTTGTAGTAAACCATTAAATATTCGCAACTCACGTTTAATTATGAACAACATTCAAGAACAAGAATTAGGCGAAGTATTTCGAATCCTTGCAGAAGATTTGAAACGGGTGAAGTTGATCGGAATGATTTGTGGCAAAGCCTACAACATTTAATGCAAATTGAAAACATTATATCAAATACAACTTACAGTAGTTTGAAAAGTGCTATCAATGATTTGTGGTCAGGGCTAAAGTTGGATTCGCAGAGCTCCGTTTCATCATATGAATTTTGGGCGAAAGTGTTCTCATTTGAGAAAATGCTTCCCATCGAGCCGAATTTAAATATTTTCAGCAATGAGAACACTTTCGGACGAAAATCATCCGATGAATCGGAGCTATGTGAATCCAGATTTACTCTGAAAATATCAAATTTCAACTTTAATTTACAACTCTTATTTCAATTATCCTGTGACACACTGTCAGTTTGCTAGACACTAGGATGGACAAAAATTTCATTTTGAATCTGGTATGTTACATATTGGCACAGTTTAATGTTTGCATATTTATACAATTGTATGAGTATGTACTTAATGTTTAGGGGCACATCTAAACGCAACAGAAATAAAATAAATGGTGTTTTCATAATTTTCATTTTTTCGTCAATTTTTAGGTGGTTGTATAGATGGTTACTCACGGATTATATTATATTTAAAATGTGAAACATCCATAAATGCAGAGCCAGTTTTAAACTTTTTTACAGACGCTGTGGCTAAGTATGGACTACCATCTAGAGTGCGTTCAGATCATGGCTATAAGAACATTTTAGTTGCATTACTTATGAATCTTATAAGAGGATTTAATCGTGGTAGCCACATAACTGGAAAAAGTGTACACAATCTAAGAATAGAGCGTCTATGGGTCGACGTAAAAAACAAGTAGTTGATTACATATACACTGAAATATATTCACTAGAAGACAGAAATCTGGCACATCCTGGCAATGTTTTACATAGATATTACTTGCAGCTGATTTATTTACCAATTATCAATTCCAAATTAGACAGTTTTATGAATGGTTGGAATTTCCATAAAGTAAGAACATGCAAGAAAAGGACACTCCGTCAGATTTGGATTGACGGAATGTTGGAAAATTGCAATTCAGATCACACAGCAATAAGGGAGGTATTCCATTAAGAAAACTATTTCTTTGAGGGTTAGAAACATTTTAGAATAGATACAACAATCATACATATTGAAACTCCTATACTTGGGCCGCCGAACAGACGGAGTGATCACCCTGCAAGAACGTGCTCTAGCGGGGCCAATATTAATTTATGACGACCGAATTGGAGTGATGCGACTTCGTTGGGTCTAAAGAAAGCGCATCACTCCGGTTCGGTCTCCCTAAATTGATAGTGGTCCCGCCTAGAGCTCATGCTTGCAGGGTGATCACTCCGTCTGTTCGGCGGCCCAAGTATAGGTCATTAATTGCTGCTACGTTGGATATTTCAAATGAGACGATAGAGGAATTAGACGGCATAGTTAGTAGCGACAGAAGCAATATTTAAGATGTTTAAATTAGTTATTCATTATTATTTCACACAAAAAGAATATGTTACATCATCATAAGGTTCTCAGTCCGAAGACTGGTTGGACGCGTACCTCCATTCTTTTCTATCCTGAGCTAACCTACGCATTTCCCTAAAAGTAGAACATCCTACATCCCTAACTATTTGAGAGCAGTAGTCTAATCTAGGCCTACCCCTACCTCTTTTTATTCCTATCTCTGACTCTAGTATGTCACGAACTATTCCTTCGTGTCTTAGAAGGTGTCCTACCATCCTATCTCTCCTACTCTTTATTGTTTTCCATACCTTTCGCTTTTCCCCAACTCTTTCTAATACTTCCCTATTGCTAACCTTATCTATCCACGGTATCTTCATCATGCGTCTGTAGCACCACATTTCAAACGCTTCTACTCTTTTTCTATCCGCTTCTCCTATTGTCCAAGTTTCGCACCCGTATAATGCCGTACTCCATACATACGACGTTAAGAGTCTTTTCCTAGTCTCTATATTAACCGTTCTCGAGCATAACAGTTGTTTCTTTTTGTTAAACGCAACTCGGCCCTGCGCCATTCTTTGTTTTATATCTTTAGTGCTCCTACCGTCTTGAGTTATTTTACATCCTAAGTAGCAGAAATCCGCGACCTCCTCTATCTTCTCATTTCCAATTTGTATTTCCATTTTAGTTCTATTTTCACATCCCCTACATACCAAAATTTTAGTTTTCTTTTTATTGATTTTCATGCCGAAGCCCTGTGTCAAAACTGCTTCCATTTCATTCAAAGCCGCTCCTAATTCTTCTTTGCTAGATGCTAACACTGCTATATCATCCGCAAATCTGAGCATGTTAATAGTTTGGCACTGTACATTGATCCCTGAGGCTGTTCTTTCCTTAACAATATTAATCGCATCTTCGATATATAAGTTGAAAACTAGAGGTGACAATGCACATCCCTGTCTCACTCCCTTCCGGATATCTACTTCCCTTTGTTCCTGCTCACATTCTATAACTGCCTTTTGCTCTTTGTAGAGATTATGTATTATTCTTCTGTCCCTGTATTTCATCCCTACCTTTCTCAGCACTTCGAACATCTTCCCCCATTTTACGTTGTCGAAGGCTTTTTCTAAATCTACAAATCCTATATAGACGCTCTTTCTCTTTTCTATCGTTTTTTCTATAATTACTCGTAAAGCTAGAATGGCCTCGCGCGTTCCTCTATTTCGTCTAAATCCGAACTGATCTTCTCCTAATATTTCTTCCGCCTTTTTCTCCATCCTTCTTTGCACAATTCTAGTTAAAATTTTTGACGCATGGGAAGTTAAACTGATAGTTCTAAAATTTTCGCATCTATCCGCGCCTTTTCTTTTTGGCAAAGCTACTATGATGTTCCGTTTGTAATCTTCTGGAATCTCGCCTGTCAGGTATATGCGACTAACTAATTTAAATAAACGATCTATTACCTCTTGACCTGCGCACTTTAAGATTTCTGCCTGCAAGCCATCTATACCTGGTGCTTTATTATTCCTTAAACTTTTTAGTGCTATCTCAAACTCTTCTCTCATTATAGGACTCCCTAGGTTATCCCCCTCTACACTGCTTTCGCTTTCTAATATATCTTGCACTTCCTGTCCCGCATATAAGTTTCCTAAATATTCTTTCCACCTATCTGCCTTCTCCCCACTTCCGATTAGGATATCTCCTGCCTCATTTCTAATGTTTTTGGTACTAGATCCAATTTCTCTAAAATTTCTCCTGATTATTTTATATGCTTCATCAGTCTTTCCTACTTCGAACTTATCTTCCACTTCTTTGCATTTATTATCGATCCATTGCTCTTTCGCTTTCCTACATTTCCGAGTAATTTCCCCGCCTTATATCTTTGTTTCCCTATTTCATCTAAATATGTTTTGTTATCCAGGGTTTCCTACTTTCATTCTGTTTATGACCCAAAATATCCCTAGCTGAGGAAACTAAACTATTTTTAATGCAATTCCATTCTGCCTCTATGTCCCTAACAATATTTCCACCCGTGCCCTTTAGTGCTTCGTTTGTCTTTTTCTCGAACTTATTGCGCATATCATCATCTTTTAGTTTCTCTGGGTCAAGATACCTTCTTCCGCTTCTTTTTTTCAAAATCTTAAATTTAAGATTGGCTTTCATAACGACTATGTTGTGATCACTATCTATATCTGCTCCTGGATAACTTCTACAATCCCTAACTTGATTTCTAAATCTTTGCCTAACGAGAATGTAATCTATTTGATATCTCCCTAAGTCTCCTGGCATCTTCCACGTATAGCATCTCCTAACATGATGGTGAAATAGAGTGTTCGCGACCGTTAAGTTATGTTTATCGCAGAACTCTATCAGTCTAACTCCCCTATCGTTCCTATTGCCTAATCCAAAGGGGCCAACTATTCCGCCCTCTCGCCCTGTGCCTACGACTGCATTGAAATCTCCTGTAATTATTAAATTTTCGTGCCCTCTCACAAAATCTAGCACATATTCAATATCACTATAAACTGCCTCTACGGCCTCATCACTGTAGTTAGAAGTGGGCATATATACCTGTATTATTACTGTTTTTACAGGTTTCGAATCTAACCTAACCATAACTACCCTGTCACTTTGCTGTAAGAAATTTTCTACACTCTGTCCTACTTTTTTCCGCATAACAATTCCTACTCCCGAATTTCCTCCTACAGATCCTGTGTGTATAACTCTAAAATCTCCGCTCCAGAAGTCTCCAGCTTCTGGCCATCGCACTTCACTGATACCTACTACGTCTAATGCTAACCTATCCATCTCAATTTTCAAATTCTCTAACTTCCCTACTTGTTTCATGCTTCTAACATTCCACGCTCCGACTCGTGAGATGTTACACTTATCATTTCTGATGACTCCCCCCGAAGCAGTCCCCGCCCGGAGATCCGACTGTGGGACTATTTTACCTCCGGAATATTTTACTCCAGAAGGTGCAATCATCATAAATTAAAGTACGCTGTACTAGGGACAAAATAATGTGGTGGTTTCCCGTTGCCTTCCACATCGCAGTAGTGTGTATCACAGTGCCATACCGACCCTCACGATCTCTGCCACTATGATTACTGAAAGAGCTGCTGCCCCCTTCCAGGGACTTGATTTAGTCTGGCTTCTCAAATAAAAACCCCTCCAATATGGTTAAACCTATGGTTCGGCTCTTTATATCATTGAAGCGCGCAAGCCATCCCACCCGTCCCAGTATTACTAGAACTGCGTCAAGGTACAAGTCCTTTGGGAAGGAATATGTTACATTACATAGTTATTTGATATATTTGTGTAAGGAGCTTTAATTTAATAAAAGCATGTTCAGTTTTGGAAAATAATGTTTCTTAGTAGAATATAATTCATCAGTTAGTTTTCATATTGTATATAGGTTATTTTACAAAGTGATTCTGAATTTCCAAAAAATGACAAGAATTGCATTTTTGACTACAATTTACATGCTCCAAATTTTAGATATATGTACAGTGAAACTTGCTTTTAACGAGCACTGGTTATAACGCGAGCTTGGACATAGCAAGCGAATTTGAAAGTCCCATTTCTCAATATGGCAAATAACAGTTCGTTTTTTTTCATTTATAACGTGCACTTGCATATAAAGAGCTGTGGTCACTTGAGCCCTCGTTATATCCACGTTTTACTGTATTTTTAAAAATACGGAAATTTTTGGTGGGCACACCCAAGTTTTCCATCACTCTGTATGCAAGGATGCAAAGTACCAAACAAATTAAAGAGTCATTCTTGTATCAATAAACATTTATTAAAACTTGAGACTGAAAATTACAATACATTAAATGAAAAAATACCTCTGTTTAGGTAACAAAATAAAATTATAAAACATAATAGTGTTGGGATCACTCGAGTGAAAAATAACCTTTCATCCGGTTATTGGAATAACCTACAACATTCGGTTATTTGCTTTTCATTCGAGTGATAAATAACCGGTTTTTATTTCCACTTATCAGTGTTGTTGTTAAGTTACAGCTATTCGCTTACAGCAGTAACTGTTGAGCGGTGCTAGTGACTAATATGAAACTACGATACCGGCAAGCAAGCGTGATCACTCGTTGCCATATACTGCATATACTGCTGCCGTTGTCGTCATAGATCATAGTTATTATTTAAGTTTGCTGTTTGGAAAATCAAACAGCAATCAATTAATAATTTTTTGAAGCAGTAGATTTTTTAAATAATAAATTTATATTCCAAGTAAATAATTGCATACTGCATATACTCAATATAATGGTATTTACCTAAGTAATATAATTAACACAAAAAATAAATGAACTATTTTCTTGATAAATGCAAAAAGTCATAATAATACGATTTCAGTCGACTAAACCGAACGTTTGACGAAGCGACACCGACTACTCGCAAGTCGCAACCTCTGGCGCAACCGTATACTACGAGTCCCGAGAATTCATTCCTCATTCGAGTGATCACTCGAGTGATGATAAACCGGTTTTTCAAATCACTTGAATACTCAGTAGTCGGTTATTGAAATAAATCGGTTTTTCCCAACACTAAAACATACTTCTGGAACATTATAAAATAATCATAACAACTCAATGTTAACAGAAATAAACTCATTTCATTTTAACTGCAACTGCATAGGTACAGGTTTTAAGATTATATTTTCAACTAAAATTGTTCTCTTTTAGATACCCTGTACTAAATTGCGTAATTTTTGATTTACCGGCTATTGGCAATTAGAAACAAAAATATTAATTCAAAATTAGTTTTTAATATGAACAATAAATTTTGGCTTTCTCACTTTGCAAACATATGTTTATATCATTTTTTAGGTCCAGGTAAGTAGGATAGCTTCCTGGCAAAAATAACGTATCTGTACAAGTACTAAACACTGGACGTTGGCTTAAGCCAGCTAAGTCGCTAAACTTTAATCTGATAGAGAGAGGCATCATAAATGATCCTGTGATCATAAAAACAAGCATCTTCTGTACGTCTCTAAATAGTGTAAAATGCGGTTTTCTTTATTTGTAAGTTCTCCGTCTGCAACTATACAATTGGCTACTTTATTTGTGGTAGGCTTTTGCATATAAAGCAAAGTTCCAAAATCACATTTTTTCCATAACTCATATTTTTGTAGTCTGATACCTTTTCTGAGGGAATTTATTAGTCTTCTTGGAGTTTCAATTAAAATTTCTGTGGCAATTAAAAGCAATAATTGCCAATTCAATTTCAATCTCGTTTGTTTTTAATATGCCGAAATCATGATTTCCTTATTTGTAAGTTCTCCGTCTGCAACTATACAATTGGCTACTTTATTTGTGGTAGGCTTTTGCATATAAAGCAACGTTCCAAAATCACATTTTTTCCATAACTCATATTTTTGTAGTCTGATACCTTTTCTGAGGGAATTTATTAGTCTTCTTGGAGTTTCAATTAAAATTTCTGTGGCAATTAAAAGCAATAATTGCCAATTCAATTTCAATCTCGTTTGTTTTTAATATGCCGAAATCATGAACACCATTTTTCAAAACATATTGCAGGCAAGGATTTACATATGCAAATAATTCATCTAATAATTCAGTTTCCTCAAATTGTTTTTCTGGATTTTTACAAGCATAAGCATTATCTTCGAAAATTTCGATGGAATGGTAGATGTTAATAAAAGCAAATGTTCAAGAATTCTGCCTATTATTACATAGTTGTATTTTTCCTTAATCTTGTTTAATTCAAAGAAAGGAACAAGGCAGTCTTCTCCTCGAAAATAATTATTTCTCAATTTCTTTGAAAAAATATTAAACAATTCTTTTGTCAGTACCTAATTCATCCCTAAAGGTAACATTCAATTTTTTATTCACAACAGATTGGGCTGAATAAATTTTGAACATTTCAAAAATACAATTAGAACGACTTATTTCTATTGATAAAACATCTGCATCTTCTTTTAAAATTGATAAACTTAAAACACTGGAATTACTAATTTGCACTTCACCAACTGGAGCTTCTGAAATAAGCCAAATTTCGTAATACAATTTATTATAAAACACAATATGCTTCAAAATTTACCGTCAAAGTTCATAGGTGCAGAACTTATTTCTTGGGTCACTGGTGATGTATTCGCTGAACTATCAATAGATTCCCATGTCTCTTCCGGTTGGAATGCACTGCCGATGCCGTTTTCATTTTGATACCAATTGTCGTCTACTGTGAATGAATCAATAAAATTATTCTTATACAGGGTGTATCCAAATAAGTGCGAAAAAATTTAAAAGGCGATTCCTTGTTGAAAATTAAAGGGGGTGTTTGATATAAAAAAATCCCTTAGGAGTTACGCTCCTCTAAAGTGAGAGGTGGAAATCATGTTTTTATTTATTTTCTCAAAATCTGAAATAGGTAAGGAAATGAAATTTGGTGGAAGGTTTCTAATGTTAAAAAGGCTACTTTCGAATATTTTCTTCACCGATCCATATTGTTGTAAGTGGATGAAACTCGCAACCCCTCTTAAGCAACTTGGCAGCCGCCTACTATTTTTAATTGGAATTTAATTCTTTCAGTGCGTGATGAAGTTAATTATTTTGATTTTACGAAAACAGCATAAGAGACAAGAAAGTTTTTAAAAGCGTGAAGCTTTCTAAGGCATATTTTTAAGCAATCAAATTGTTACACGTTAAAATGCTAAAAAGGAAAAAATTCAGAGAGGTTGCGAGATTCATCCACTTATAACAATATGGATAGGCCAAGAAAATATTCGAAAGTAGCCTTTTTAACATTAGAAACCTTCCACCAAATTTAATTTCCTTAACTATTTCAGATTTTGAGAAAACAAATAAAAACATAATTTCCACCTCTCACTTTGGAGGAGCGTAACTCCCTAAGGGAGGGACATAGGAGGATTTTTTATATCAAACACCCCCTTTAATTTTTAACAAGGAATCGCCTCTTAAATTTTTATTTGGATACACCCTGTAAATATTTTTTTATAATGAAACTCGATCTGATTTTATAAGAAAAAGTTTAGAATTGTTCAAACCCCTAATCCGAAGTTTAATCCAAATAGGAGAAACCGTATTTTTTCGAAAAAATTTAGTAACTTTAAAAACTGAATTGCCTGAAATTACTTTAAACCATGGGACTTAGAAGTTTGGAAAGGAACAAATTTAATGGTTGGTTGTTCATTTAAAGAAAAGACTATTGTATGGGCCATTTTTTATTTTTCCGAAAAAATATTTTTTTATAAATCTTGGAATTTGGGGTTTTAAGTAATAATTCTCAACAACTTGTGCAAAATTTTTCAAGGGTAAAGACACAAGAGCTTGATTTTTAAACGGTTTTATTTAGCTTGGCTTGTTTGTTTGTTTGTTTGTTTGTTTGTTTGTTTGTTTGTTTGTGTGGGTCAAATCTAGTAATTGAAATTTTACCCCCTTCCTGTTGACCAATTGATCTGAAATTTGGTACAAACCTTTAGTTGTGATAACAAAACAATTTTGTATATTCAGTATCTTTGTAAATCCAAGATGGCCGCCGCCACAAAATGGCGGATTAGATATTTTTCCCAACCCCCTCAATATGGGTATCAAATGAAAGGGCTTAACTAGTAGAATACAGTACACCATGAAAAATTCAAAATCCAAGTTGGCCGCCACCACAAAATGGCGGATTCATTTTTTCCAGTCCCCTCATTATGGGTATCAAATGAAAGAGCTTGACAAGTAGAACGCAGTACACTTTAGAAAAATAATAACAACAAAAACAAACAAAAAACTAAAAACTTGAAAATAAAATAAGTAAAAAAATTTTTAAGTTAAACGGTTTTATTGTAAAGAAACATAATAATGATGCAGATAATGTACTAAAAGCAAAAAAATAATTAGGTAGGTACCAGGTACCAGTCATCACACCACTCTCCTCATCAATCTAGAGCATTGATCAGACTAAAATAAAATCGTGGGGCGTAGCGCAACCTGAGTAAATATGTAAATGATCGTTCTGCGATGTTGTCTATTGAGAACATGCATCCAAAGCATACCTATAATGATATGAGCGGTTGACTGTAGATAATAGAAATTCGACTCGCCCCACGATTTTATTTTAGTCTGATCAGTGCTCTAGATTGATGAGGAGAGTGGTGTGGTGTGACTGGTACCTGGTACCTACCTAATTATTTTTTAGCTTTTAGTACATTAGCTGCATCATTATTATGTTTCTTTACAATAAAACCGTTTAACTTAATTTTTTTACTTATTTTATTTATCAGAATATTCCACTCATCGAATCTTAAATCAATCCAAACTCGCCATTTTTGAATATATTGATGTATTACAGCGGAAACAAGTACATGCTAAAAATGTTATCGGTGGTAATAAGCCAAGTTAGCATTCACCAACCTACATGGTAGTGGACCGTTCGAACAACTACTCCCCGGACAAATACGCCACCAGACATTGAAGTATCGAATAGATCAAAAAATTGTGTACTACGAGATATCATAAAATTCTATTTCCACCATATCGTGAAATTTGTCTCTACAAAATTCCGTGCTTACCAGCAGAAGTGTGTGTTAGGGTACTACAAACTTCACGATTCGTTGGAAATGGCATTCTGTGACATTTCGCAGAAAGCAATTTTTGAATTTACTTCTATGATTCAATGTCTGACAGGGTATTTGTTCTATAGGTAGTTATTCAAATGGTCCAGTACTCCTCATTACTCGCATTAAAATACTGTAGTAATTAGATCTTACTGATATCTAACCTACGCTCTTCCGTTTATTGCATAGATCGAGTGTGTAGAGAAAACGCCGTACTGATGAGTCCCACAAGGACGAAACCAGTGGTTTGCAGTTGTTCCATGAGCACTCGAAACATGCAATATTCAAACTTCAACAATAATCAAGTTTTCTTTATTCCTTATTGTAATGCAACTTTTTATCCTGGATTCAAAAACTCTTTCAAAATATTTATATGGTGGTGGGAAAATAACTAATTCTTATTTTTCACCTTTTTCGGTAAATTTTTGTATTGTACAAACAATTTGCAATTAAATTTTTATGTAGTTCTTTTTTTCAAGCAAACTAGAGGTATAATCTTGAATTCCCTATAGAAAAAGATATACTTCAGAAAGTTGAAAAATTTCATTAGTGCCCATAGGAAATGAAAAACTTGACTTCTCGTTATTCGTTATGCATACTATTTTATTAAAATTCGTTTGAAAATAAGGCTGTTGTGTAAAAAGCAAAAAAAAATCCGTTTTCCACTTTTTAATATTTCAAAAACTGTTTGGAGTTGACAAGATTTCAAACTATCATGTTGCTTACTAAACCAACTTTTTGCCTGATTTATATAGGTACTCTACTAACAGATCTTTATTAGCGTAAATTGAAATGTTTCCCACCCTGTGTTTAGAAAAGGGGTCCAAATGGAAAGGATCTATTAAATTTTAGTGAAAAAGAAATTCCCTGCATTACTTGATGGCGACCCATTTTTATGGACCACGAGGGAGCTATTTTGGAGGAGGACGTATTAGTAGCAATTTTCTTGGTTGACTTCAAAAATTAACCTGTTAGTTTGACAGCCGCCACGATTAGAAACGAATCTTTGGACACAGGTTAGCATTGAAGTTGTGTTCATGTTGTATATAAGCATATGATTCTAAAATGAACTAACGTTTTATTCAAATCAATATTTTTAAAAGGTTCAACGACAAGTACGTCGTCTATCATTAGTTTGGAGGAATGGAACAAGAATTCAATGACCGATGATGCAAATACGAGTAGGGCCGAAAATACCGGAGCTATGCCAGTAGTTGATTCTGATGAAATTGAAGATTCGTCGGAACATAGTGACGACGTGGCCTATAATAATGAACATCATTTCAAAAAGCCCGATTACCTTTATTACCATTATCCCACTAGATCGTAGTAATGGAGTAGTCCACGATAGTGAACATTGTTTCAAAAAGCCTTCCTCACCATTATCCAACCAGACAATTTCAACTGAGGTATCTAGGTCTGTTAATAAACTGAACTTTCGCTAAAAAAATTGTTAATTTTATTTTAAGGAATGGGGACATATCTTAAGAAGTGGAAGCTGCAGTAAAGTATTTTCTTATTACGACGAAAATCACATGATAACAAATTCGTTACTTTATGAGTAAGTTAATCAAGTATGTGCCACGTTGGTGTTAAAATACAGTTTAAAAGTCCCAGAATACGCTAAACGTAATGCGGCTGAAGCTGTTGTAATTCTATAATTCATTCATTCATATGGCGAAAAATGTATATGGCCGGTGTTGAGTAGCTGCGTTAAAGTGTGCTTCCAACAAATTGTAGTTGTAGCTATTAACTTATAGTCATTTTAATAACTAACTTACTGTACTGTGCATAAGTATACGTTTTGTTCTGCTGTGTGATAGTTGGAGTGATACGATTAATCATTTTCGAGTATTATTGGGAAGACCTAATTTATTTCAATATGAATACACGAAATAAAAATCTAGTGGAGAAAAACGTACCTTTAAAAACAACATTGGGAAAAAACCTCGTCGAAGAGGACAAATTTAATGTGCTGCTTGCGGGAATTACAGAAATAAACAATAATATATCTGAACTGAAATTGAGTGTAACTACAATTGATAATACATTAAACATGCTGTCAGATAACTTGGGCACTGTAACCAAAACCTGTGAACAGAATACCAAAGACATTGTGAAAGTGAACTACAAGGTGGAACAGTATACCAGAAGAAATAATTTGCGTTTCTTCGGCGTGCCGGAGAATGATGGTGAAAATACTGATAATATTGTCCATTGTTAATGAAAAAATGAATCTGAACCTTTCTTTAAATGATATCGACAGATCGCACCGAGTAGGTAAAAGAAGGGACTCGGGATCGAAATTACGGCCAATTATTGTTAGATTCACTTCGTATAGGCTCCGTGCAATGGTTTTCAAAAATAAGAAGTTGCTCAAGGGATTAAAGCTTTCCATTCACGAAGATCTATCCAAATTCCGACTCGAACTTCTACACAGTGCCGTGAAAGCGTTCGGCGCCGGAAATGTCTGGACCTCGGACGGTAAATTCTTCTGGGTCCAGTCCGTTGATGGGAAGCCCACCGTGTTCACTAGAGATGCCGAAGATCTGCATAATATATTATTTGAAGATGCACAGTAACATTGTGATAGCTGAAGATTATGCTGCTGTGTTCTTAGTGGGTATATTGCGTGTATGCTATATTTTTATTTTATTTCATAAATATGTTGTATTGCTTTGGAAGCGCACTTGTGCAGTTCCGAGCGTTGCTTATATTCTCACTTTTTGTATCTTTTTCCGTTCATTGCACCTCTTGCACTTTTTTCTTTTTTTTCTGTTTCTTCCTTAAAAACCCTCTACAACTGAACTATTTGTTTTTTGTTTTTTTTTTCTTCTCAACCTTATTGCTATTATTACATATTCCTCTTTTACGTGCTATTGTTTGTTGTTGTATATTTGTCACATTGCTTTCTTAATAATTTCTTCTCTTGGTCATGTCTTTTTTTTCAGAGTAGTCTCTTTTCCTAGTCTTCTTCTTTTCCTTTTGTATTATGACATTGTGCATTGCCCACATTAATGTAAGATCCCTTATGGCCTCATTTCATCGTCTTGCTGATCATGTCAGCCAAAATGACTATGATGTGTTATGTTTGAGTGAGACCTGGCTGCATGATGGTATTGGCGATGCTGCTGTGTCACTTGATGGTTATGTGTTGATTAGATCTGATCGTGCTGGTAGAGGCGGGGGCGTTGCCATGTATATTAGAAATATCTTGCAATTTAAAGTAATTTCAAGAATTTGTAATGTTAACTTTGAATATTTAGTTGTGGCTGTGACATCTGGTGGAGGTGACCACGCGATTGGCGTTGTGTACAGACCTCCTAGCGGTGAGTACAATGAATTTCTGAACTGTTTTGAAGACTTGCTTGTTACTGTGGCTTCCAAGTTTAGCAGCGTTCTCTTTGTGGGTGATTTTAATGTTAATTTGTTACATTTCACTAGCATGTCCGATAATTTGTTAACTTTGGCCGAAACTTTTAATTTAGCTCAGATTATCGACCAGCCCACTCGAGTTACCGACTATTCCGTTTCGTTAATTGATTTAATTTTTGCAGCCGAGTCTGAGGTGTGCAGTGCCTCGGTGATTGATGCTCAGATTTCGGATCATTTTCTTATCTACTGTAAAATTAATTGTGTCTCTGTACCCTGTGAAATCGCTAGTTTTGTGTATCGCTCGCTTAGTGATATAGATACTATTCGCTTCAGTTCTGATCTGGCTTCGTTGCCGTGGTGCTCCAAACTTCGGACGGATAGCATCGATGGTAAGATTGATATCTTAAATTCTTTTATTCTCTATCTGTCTAATCTTCATGCCCCCCTACGCGTGTTTAAAAAACGTAAGACGAACTGCTATACGCCCTGGATAACAGATAACATCAAGTTTATGATGAAATTGCGGGACAATGCGCTGAAAAAATTCAAGAGGACTGGGCTCCCTGTCCATTGGTCTTATTATAAGCTACTGAGAAACACCACGACCTCTGCTTTGCGCTCGGAGAAAAAGGCATATCTGAATTTTAAATTCCAGAACTGCTCTGTTAAGGAAAAGTGGGCGGAGCTTAGTAAGCTAAATATTCTGAAACGTAAGTCACATGATCTGCCTCTAAACTTGAGCAACATCGATAATCTTAACAAGCACTTCGTTGAATCATGTAAAACTGCCACTGTGCCTTCTCCAGATTTGCTCTCCTTCTATTCCTCTTCTATAATGCCCGGCGTTTCAGAGTCTCTGTCCTTCCAACTTGTCGATGAAAAGTGTGTCAGCGACCTTGTCCTGTCGGTCAAGTCCGGGGCGTATGGCAGTGACGATCTCAGTATTTCGCTCATTCTTCTGTGTTGTCCGTTTATTATTCCTTTCCTTACTCATATTTTCAATGAATGCATACGCAGCTCATATTTTCCGAGAGTCTGGAAGTGTGCACATGTAATTCCTCTCCCTAAGGTTACCCCTCCTGTGGAGTGATCTCCGTTCAATAAGTATTCTTCCAGTCCTTTCTAAAGTTTTTGAAAAGATTCTTGAGCTACAGCTGCGTGTGCATTTAAACTCTTTTAATGTGCTACCTCTGAGGCAGTCGGGTTTTCGTCAGGGTCATGGTTGCGCTTCGGCTTTGTCGGAGGTTACGGATGATATCTTTCGTGCTCTCGACCAGAACAAACTTACTGTTCTGGTCCTAATTGACTTTTCCAAGGCCTTCGACATGCTGAACCACGAGATTATGATCTCCATTTTGCATCATATCGGTCTGGCCCCTGACTCCGTAAAGCTTATTGCTTCATTCTTATCCGATAGAAGTCAGTGTGTCGCTTACAACAACCGTCTATCATTGCCGTACAGTCTCACATCCGGCGTGCCTCAGGGTAGTATTCTTGACCCCATCTTGTATACTATTTATACGTCTTCTTTCCATAAATCTTTTCGTCACTGTAACTATTACTTTTATGCGGATGATACTCAGCTTTACTATTCTTTCGAAGCTGCAGATGTTCGCAATGCATGTTCCTTCATAAATAGTGATCTTGAAAAGCTATCAATCATTTCCGAACAACACCTTTTAAAAATTAATTAAAAAAAATCTTGTGCTATTTTGTTTGGCGATGAAGGGTTCAGAAATACCTCAGCAAATGACATTGTTTTGAAAATAAACGACGCCGTGGTACCTTTTACGAAATGTGTTAAGAATTTGGGATTGCACATCGATTCTAATTTACGATTTACGCAACATGTCAACTCTATGTTGCAGAAGGCTTACCTTGCGCTGAAAATTGTATACGGACAGAGGCATTATCTTAATCTGAATACCAAGAGGACGCTGTGTGACTCGCTTGTTCTTTCCCATTTCAATTTCTGTGACACTGTCTATGGTCCTTGTCTCTCATTTCGGGATAAATTTCGTGTTCAGAAAGTTCAGAATTTATTGTCTTCGTTTGATGTTTGGAATTAGAGCACGTTCACGTATCTCTCATAAGCTGAAAGACGCGAACTGGTTGAATATAATAATAATAATAATAATAATAAGGGCCTTTATTGCTGCTATACAGATATAAATACACTTATTGCATAATTTTAATCATATCATAAGTTACAGCAGCAAGGGCGAAGTTCAGCTTTGTGCTGGTCATACAACCAACACAAGCTGCTCTTACACAACAGACGTCGCCTTCACATGGTCTGCTTCTTTCTCAAGATTGTCCAGTTCCGTGTACCTCTCTATTTGTATAATAAACTTGTTTTTCGTGCTGATGTGCATGGCGTTGCCACCCGTCGAAAGTCCCTAATGCTCACGATTCCGCGGCATCGCAAGGAAATATTTAAGAGATCTTTCTCGTACAACGTCGTGTCCTGTTTAAATCAGTTTCACTCGTTTCGGACTCTCCCTTGTGGTGTCGTGAAGCGGGAGTTATTCAAAATTCTCTTTGACCAGCAGTAGCTAGTTCCTTTTGTCTACTTAGCATTACGTGGGCTGCACATTACTGTGTTCTTCTTCTACATCTTCATAATCTTTCTTCTTTTTTTTCTCTATCCTTTCCTTTCCTTTCCTCTTCTTTTCTTCTTCGTCCCCCGTTTTATCGTTCTCGATTCATGTAGTTAATTTTTTTTCTTCATTTTTAGTTTATGGGAATAGGAATAGTGAATGGGCCCGCATGGAAGATCAGGCTCTGAGAATACTGCGTTATTCTTAGATGCCTGAATGCTGGCCTTTTAGCATCAGTGGTTATTTTCATTGTGTTGATTGTGCACTTATGTATTTTGTACCTATTGGGTGTTAATAAATTTATTATTATTATTATTATTATTATTATTACGGATATGTAAGAAAATGAGATTAATAATTACAATTATTGCAAAGTTATGCAATTCAAATGTTCTCCTTATAGGAAGCGTTTTACACAAATGCAAACGGAGGCGAGGGGTATATAAGTTGGAGATTACGAACAATTGGACGCTCTGCAGATGTCGGTAATGTGCACAGAAACAAGCGAAAAGGGTAAATTGAAGCTATGTCTTCAAAAAAGAAGACAAAATTAAATAAATGCATCCTTCCACCGATTACCAAAACTGTGGAAATAGAAGAGTATAAATTTCATGAAAAACGTATGAGCTCAATTTAACATGGATATAATTTTGCTAAAAGTGAGAGAAACTCATGCATATAGGAAAACTTTGTGGATAGACATTTTAAGCCAAGATTTTTGGATATACCAACATTGGTAGATGCAACTTAATATAATATAATTTTATTGGAATTTCTATAACAGAAAATTTCATTGCATTATTAATTCCTATTTTAAACTTATCATTATTTTCAAGCTCATTTAATAAATTATATGATAATTAGGTACTTGGAGGGCAAACTAAATCCGCTCCAAAAGTAGTGATGTAATTTTCATTCTAAACAATGCGTAATTTGTTTTACTCCATTTCCCTAACTGTACCCTCTGACCTTACAGCCAGCGCTGCAGAGAAGGCATTTGTTTGGAATGAAAATGACAGTTGTGACAAACGACTTTTCCAGCGCATTCAGCTTTCAGATTTTTTTATAAATTTTTACAGATTGAGTACGACTTTTCCCTAGAATACCCTATTTTGGAGTTTGAAGAAAAGTTCTTGGCCGATGGAGATAACATTTTGAAAATATATGAAACAACTACAAAAATTCCTCATCAATATTTGTTATCAAATACGGAAGTTGATAGTATCCAATGTTTTCTTTTTAGCACATGCGTTGTATAAATCAAAATATTTCAGAATATGATAAATGCACTCGTGCCATTTTAGCAATATTGCGAATGCTCCCTTATTCGAACAAAAGAGGTTCTAGTTCACAAGTTTCATTAGAGGAGAGGTTGATAGTTTTTAAGAAGGTAATTGCAGATTATTAAGTATAAAGATATATATGACTCAAATTTTTCAGGCTAATACTCCAATTTCTGAAGTAATAGTGAACCATACGTCGACAAAACAACCAATTCTCCTAGCCCTGGGAACCAATAAATGAGCCATGGTCAAGTTTTACCATGTCCGAACTTTAGTTCAATTTGTAATGGCATTCCAAATTCTATTATGTCACATTTTGTTTTTAATTTAGAATAGGACCAAAATCTTCAATATTTTTGGAGTTTTATGCAAACATATTATTTTGGCATTGAAATAGATGCTGTTATATACACTTCAAAATAGAGCCAGCTTAGAACTAGTCTTGCAAATTTGAGTGATTAAATTTTATGTTTTTGTCTGTGTTGTAATAACGCAGTTTGTTCGAAAGTTTAATGTTTTTAATATGTACTCACGTTATCTGTGTTATTTGTACTCAGCAAAATGAGTAAGCTTCGAATTTGAGTGTTATTCTATGTTTAGTTTTACTCAGCAAAATAAGCGAGCTTAGAACTCGTCTTGCAAATTTGAGTAATTAGATTTTATTTTGTTTTTTCTTTGTTGTAATAACACAATATTGAGAGTTGTTGCATTATAAATTGACAATGAGGTGATTAATGAAATCAAGACTGCCTTTACCAACTTTTATTTAGCTAATGCTCTAGTTTCACATTCTTATATCCCTCAGCGTTCTGTTGATTTTTGCCTTTATGTTCATGGTAGGTGAACCCTTCGTAGACAGCTCGTTAATCGGTGTTCTTCTTGAATTTTGGTATTGTAACAAAACGAGAATTCCCAGAATTATTACTATTTATTAAAGCCAGATTAGAGCCTGATTTTGGAGACAGTATTCGACCTTTAAACCGTCAAGAGATATCCATCTTCATAAATTGTACTGCCCAGTTCGCATCCCGTGATGTCAGTAATTTTCTAAAATTCGCAGCGGGGATTCGACAAAGTCTCAATGAGCTTCGTAAACGGAAGAGGTAATTCGATACGCGCCTTTTGAAAATGAACTGAAACTTTCGCACATGTGTGTCCTTTTTAAACAAGATTCTCTGAAAACCTTTTGTCAAGTCCTTAGGTCTGTTTCCTGTACAAACAAAAGATGAATCCATATCGTAAATTCAGATGTCAGTTGTCTTTAGAAGTCAAGTGCTCTTAAACCAATTCGTCGCGCCCATGAATGTGACGGGCACCGAGCCATCCGGCGTCCGGCGCCTTGCTGTCCCCACAACAGGGGGTAAAGAACGTAACATTGGGTACAAAGGCAATAGCGATATTTTCCACAGGGTTAATTGAGAGAATGCGCTAAATTTGTGTTATATCATGTTTAGTTAAGGTATGATGTGTTATATAAATATTTACATCAATTGTTTCCGTATTTTAAGTTACTGATTGTTAAATCTAGTGCCATTTGCCATTTTCTGTTCTGTATATGTGTTTTTGTGTTGTTGGAGGCGAGAGATGTTTTCGTGGGATATTTTACTCTATTGTCGCAGGTCGCCTCATGTTTAGATTGCAATCCCATAGTAAAGTAATGTAAAGTTTAGAATGTCAGAAAGTGGCTAAAATTCTAATTTGAGTACAATAATTTTCCTGATGGATATGCAACCAGCATTACTTTAAGAGAAATCACGCCCTGTTAGATGTAGGATCTAAGTACAAAGCATCAGTACCCACCCCCCTTAAACCAGTTCGATTCAAGAAGAAACCCTTATTGGTCACAAATCCGATGCTCGTTCAGAGATGGACAAGTTACCATAAAACCCCACCCCGTTTTCGAATATACCCCTAATCGGGGGAGAAAAGATTTCTGACTGGTCATCTAGAGACCCTCCCAATTTTTCCAAAAGTTATAAATATTATTGCCTCAGTCCGAGAGGACAGTCTTGTTTTCCCTATTTGATATTCAAGTGAGTCTTTTTTTCCGTTTCTCTTATTCAAGGGAGTCTTGTTTTTCGCTATTTGATATTCAAGTTAGTCTTGTTTTGCGTCTTTGATATTCAAGTGAGTTTTGTGTTTTGCGTTTTGTGATTCAAGTAGATATCGAAAGTGACCAAATTGCGCGAGTCAAATATTCGAGTTTTTCCTCAGTCTCCACGAGTTTTGCTGGACTATTCAGTCAGAGTAATAATTTGAGATTAATTTAATTAGAGTACATTTTCAATAATTTTATCCAAATTTCTTCCAAATTTTGCCAGAACTTAGTAATTTAAAGTCTTTGCCACTGACTAAAAATCCTGCAGTAAATTCACGAAGTAATAGTTTTTTTTTCTTTTTTTTGAATTCCAAATAAATCTCAAGAGTGCATTTTCATTCAGAAGTCCAGCTACCTTCCCCAAATTTCCAAGTGACAAAGTGTATCGCGATAACGGAGAGAGCGCGGTCGGGTAAACCAAGGGAAGTGTGTGTTGTGTTCGGTGAGTGTCCCAAAAAGAGGATTATCACCGACCCAGGTGACTAGGGGGGCGCGAAGAGGAAAGGTAAGACGCACGATTTCTCTAACTACGAATGGGCATAAGCTTGAGGGTCCTAACGAAACTTCAAGGTTCGAACCCTATCACTATTTATTTATCATCTTATTAAAGCTCTCATACGAATGTGTTTGGCAAAGTTATCCCGTACAGGGTCTTCCTAAATAATTTGGCCAACCTTTGGAGTAATGCAGACAGGAAGGCCTGGGCATGCGGGGTTGCCACAGTATGATGGGTTTTAGTTGTGGTCTGAAAGCATTTGTGGAGCATTTTTACATATTCAAGTCTTGTTAATAAGTACTTACCTTTCGTTTCTTCCAGTTTTGATTGTGTCTTAACCTGACTTCTGGTTGGGTCCAGTATTTGCACCTCTCTAAGTTTTGAAACACTGTAGTTAGGTATGATTGAGCTTACATATTTTTCTATCCTCTTCTGTCCTCCTTTTTGATCGTTTCACCATTTATTCTATTAATTAGTGCACCTTTTCCATTTGTTTACATGTGTTTTCAAGCTGTCATGCTTTCGCGGGTTTTCCCTCGGTTGACAGTGGTCGTGTCATTGACCTTACGCTCCTCTCGGCTCGGAGCAGTGGCTCGATATTTATATTTATGTGGGGGCAAGCGATTTTCTCTTCATATCTCCCTTCATATTCCATTTCATCACTCTATTCTTGTATATTCTGCTATTCCTCGCCTTTTCTTACTACCCCTGACTGTCTCTTCTTGTAATTCGCTCTCTTTCTTTATGACTTTTCCAGTCTATTTTTCCCCGCCTCTGGCGTGACCGCGATTCTGGTGGATTTTGAATTTACCGGCTGCATTCGGTTTTCTTTTTTGGAGTTCCCCTCTCGGGATAGATAAAAAAAGGGTCTTCTAGTAACTTCCGCAGAGATCAGATGGGTTTTCTGGAGTGTAATTAGCCTTGTGTTCGGCTCTCTTTAATTGAGGATTTTCTCTCGTGATACCATAGTTTGCGGTGTGCGATTTAGTACCGTCTAGGGTTTGGAAAATCGCCGCCCCTCCACGTATTGTGGGATTTTCTTCTGATTTCGGAATTTTCTGGGTTTAAAAAAAACCCTCGCCACGAGGTAGGTCATAGCTTTCCTTCTTTTCATTATTCTAATGTCGCTTTCGCCTTGCAGGGTTTTTTTGTAGGGTCCAGAGCATAGCATAGCTCCCCTTTTGAGAGTCCCGCTAAAATCATAGGGAGAGTTTTTTCCTCCGTCTGTGTTCGGTGTACCGACGTTGTGAGTTGTGGCCGCCTTTTTCAACGACGCCGACGTTTTATCAGCGAGGACGATAATAAAACGCTGTTTATGTAAAGGTCAGATTATTTAATTTCCGTTTTCTTCGCCATTCTGGAAGCCTGTGACGTGCGAACCTCTGCGTGGTTGGAAATCACCGTGGTCTGTCCATGCGCTTTAGCTTCTTCGTGCAGCATTATTTTGCATATAATTAAATTAATTGCGTTTATTTAGTTTTATAATTTAATGGCTTATTGTAGTGCAGTAGTTAGCTTACCTTAGCTTAGTTTCATGTTACATCTTTCACTGTACTTATAGCACTTTGTTTTAGTAATTTGTTTTTTTGTTCGGTGTGACGGGTTGCGCTGCATCGTCCGGGGTTGGGTTGTCCGCGCGATTGTTCCGGTGAGCCGTTTTCGCGTCGGGGCCCTGTCGCGTTTTCGGGTTCCGGAAAGGTTAGCGCTTATTTTGTTTAGTATTAGTTTCCCGTTCGGACGAGGCGACGTTGGCCGCGTTTGCCGCGTTTGCCGCGCTTGATTACATCCTTATCATTTTTCCTTTTGTTGCGCGTATTTACGTAACAGAGTTTGTACTCATGTTATCTATGTTCACTTAAACTAAGCGGGGTAAATGCTGTTATACGTCACTTACGAACTTCTCATGCTCTGTGAAAATTCTAGACTTAACGTTAGATGTTGCTTTCATGACTGCTTTCTCTATTTTAAAACGTTTAGTGGTTTGAGAAAACCTACTGAAAATTTAAGCATACCAATAATTAATTTTGATGTAACATCATTTATAAATATAATCGGTGCATCTACTGAAGTAGAGATACTGCTAATGAGGAAGATATTCAAAGAAATGAACTTGATATTAATTCCATATTTCAACTTTATTTCGCAAATTCTTAGACTTTCTCTGCCTCAGTAGCAAGTACAAGTAATTTTAAATTCAGTTACTGAGTTAACAGAAACGACGAACAGACGAACTCGTTTTTGGCAGTATCAGCTCACTCAGTCATGATAACTTAGCAGAAAATTGCCTCCTTCATGGCATGGTAGAGTCATTTTCGGCTAATTACTACTGTCGGATGTGTGTATCTCAGGGGAGGGTGGGGAAGGTTTTGCCGGCCCGAAAACCATTGGCATCGACCGGCCCAATTTTTTGAGAAACAGAAAATACCCATTTTTTATACTTTATACATGTAATTTTTGGAGTTTACTCCTTAAGAATCGATTTTCAGTTATAGCCGGCGGTACGGAAATTTTATGAGTAGTAAAATCAAGCGTTACATTTCGCGTTAACTAAAAGTAACGCGTTACATACATTGAAATTATGTATTTATCTATGGATACGGCTGTTTATGTTTGACTGCACAGAGCATGGAAATATTGAAAATAGAGTGGCATAGAGTAGATATTACAGTTGGCGTTGTAAAGTCAGCATTTGCAGTGTTTGTTCGTTAATAAATTTGTTGAATATTTAGATTTAATATGGAAAAACCTAATATTAAATACTCCAAATATTGCTTAGTGCCGAAATGTGAATCAACGCCTATCCGAACACCAGGAAAAGTATTTATTGCATTGCCAGTGGGATCGACGTTTAGCAGATTGTCACTTAATTACTGAATTTATAAACAATTTATATTTTGATGTAGTTGGACATTTTCGAACATAAACATTTGAGTATAAAACTGACATTCGCATGTACCCTATTATCAAGTGATTGAAGTTAAAATAATCATTCGAAGGAGTAAACTCCAGTCGTGCGTCGGAGCTGACACACACAAGTTTTATATTTATTTATTTTTTAATAAAATACAAATAGGATTTTTAAGGTTTTTAATACAAAACATTTCAAAAAAGTACAACTAAACTTAAAATCTCGAGAATTTAACGACCAACGACCGGGAGAGACTCGAGATGGGGCGACGAAAGCCGAAAAAACAATAAGCACGCACGCTGTGCGTGCGGGCGGGGCGATTACCGATTAAACTGGCCGCTTTCAAGTTCCAAAATAATCGCATTTTCGGCTGCCCGCTTTGCACTGGCCGCCAATTTTTTTATAATGTCATGTTTTTTCACATCGGTCGGTCCAGACCGGCCCCGAAGCAACCGGCCCTTCGGTAAATCTTCCGAAATCCCCGTTGGCCCACCCGCCCCTGGTGTATCTTCAAAAGCAGAAATGCAGTCAAGGTGTTCAGATATTAATTGTATTTGGAGAACCAGTCAACTGTAACATAGTGAAGGGGCTTCTGAAGAAAAACACATTTTGGGAGTAAAACGAACTACGAACTACGTTATTTTAAATTGTGCGATAACATCGGAGAATATCATGCATGATGTACTTGAAGGTGCTGCCCCATATGAAATAAAATATTTTTTAGTATATCTTATTAAATTAATTTCTATAAGTCAGTTAAATAATAGAATTCATCTTTTTAATTGCAGTAAAAAAGAGCTCTGTAATAAGCCAAGCCTTGTCATTTTGGATAAACCTAGTAACTTAATTGGACAACGAGTTGCTCAAGCATGGTGTCTAATTAGGTATCTACCCTTAATTATAACCGATTTGTTAACACCAAAAATATTCGTTCAAATATTGCATGTTTTGAATGTGCATGGAAAACCGCAGACCAACTGGTTTCGTCCTTCTGGGACTCATCAGTACGGTGCTCTCCCCTACACACTCAAACCATGCAATTTAGCTTGCTGTATATGCTGCCGCGCTCTGCACAGATATCAGCAAGTGACAACTACTTTGAGTAATTATCTAGTATTAATTAGTGGTACAGGACCGTTCGAACAACTACTCCTCGGGCAAATACCCCGCCAGGCATTGAATTATAGAACTAAATCCAGATTTTTTGTACTACGAGACGTTTCAGACTGCTACCCCATCTAAAATGGCTTTGAAACAATCCTAATTTGTCTCCATGTACGTACGTGCTTTTCAGCAGGTCTTCGTTCAAATATTGCATGTTTTGAATGTGTATGGAAAACCGCAGACCAACTAATTAATACTAGATAATTACTCAAAGTAGTTGTCACTTGCTGATATATGTCCAGAGCGCGGCAGCATATATAGCAAGCTAAATTGCATGGTTTGAGTGTGTAGGGGAGAGCACCGTACTGATGCGTCCCAGAAGGACGAAACCAGTTGTTTCCAGTACCACTAATTAATACTAGATAATTACTCAAAGTAGTTGTCACTTGCTGATATCTGTCCAGAGCGCGGCAGCATATATAGCAAGCTAATAGCTAAATTGCATGGTTTGAGTGTGTAGGGGAGAGCACCGTACTGATGAGTCCCAGAAGGACGAAACCAGTTGGTCTGCGGTTTTCCATACACATTCAAAACATGCAATATTTGAACGAAGGTCTGCTTAAAAGCACGTATGGAATAATTTGCTACTGCTTTCAAGCACAACTACTTGTCTCAAAATTGTGCACCTTTGCCGGTTGATTCTTTATCCTACAGTTCCAAAAATTGCATATGCAATTTATATCGCTAGAGAAGAATATTCTATAGCACTTTCAAATTTTAGATGGATTATGCAGGTATGAAACTTGGACAATAAGAGAAGCGGATCGAAAAAGAGTAGAAGCGTTTGAAATGTGGTGCTACAGACGCATGATGAAGATATCGTGGATAGATAAGTTTAGCAAAAGGGAGGTATTAGAAAGAGTTGGGGAAAAGTGAAAGGTGTGGAAGACAATAAACAATAGGAGAGGTAGGATGGTAGGACACCTTCTAAGACACGAAGGAATAGTTCGAGGCATACTGGAGCCAGAGATAGGAATAAAAAGAGGTAGGGTCTAGATTAGACTACTGCTCTCAAATGGGATGTAGGATGTTCTACTTTTATGAAAATGCGTAGGTTAGCTCAGGATAGAAAAGTGTACGCGTCCAACCAGTCTTCGGACTGATAACCTTATGATGATATGATGCGAGAAAATTGTGAATAAAAAAATCAACGTGTCCCAGTGTTATGGACTTTATTGAAATTTGTTAGATACTAATTATACATTTTGAACTTTGTACTCTCACCTTTGGTGTCACTACGAGGTGTGGAGACCACATTTATTACCGAAACTATGCTACGCTAATGGCTTACACAGATACGTTGCAAAATACTTCAATCTTTGTTTTATTTACAAGAAAAATCTCTCTTGAATTTTTTCCGTACAAAGCATAGTTTCAGAGAGAAATAATTTTGTGTAACATGGTGCGTAGTCCGCGCTTTTAAAAACGAAATTATCCTTTATAACAGTAAAACGTTGCTAACATCGAAGGGGCGTGTAAATTCTCAAGAAGTGAATAAAACAGTTGCAAATAGTAAGTAACTACAGAAGCATATATTACATTCTTTTAAGAAATTTCAACACTCTGCATCTCATTTAGTTTCCATTTTTGAACATACCGTCGCCCTTCACACGTAGTGGCGCAGCTGACAAATTTTGAAAAATCGAGATACGCCGCCAAAACATTTATAAACAAATTATTTCTGCATTTGTTTGTTTTACTTGGGCCATTCTTAAAACTGCACTGAAATTTATACAGTTCCATGTTGTACAGTTATGGGTTCAAAATGATTTTTCGGGCACTAGTTTTTTTCTTTTCGCTCTTCTGCAAAATTTAGTCCATGTCAGTTACGCCACTAGTATTTTTAAGTATTCTATCCACTCTCGTTTGTTACACTCGCTATGGATCACCCTGTATAGCAATTTAAATTGTCTTTTAAGAAAATCTTTATAAACTTATTACTTAGTATAGGACCTGCAAAACTTGAAGTCTTCTAACTTAGAGCTTTTAAGGAAAATCTAGTTTTTCTTTTGGAAAAATTCTAATATTTTGAAGCTTCACGTTTTTATTATTGATAATTGAATTCATTATGAATTCCTAATAAGTTAACCCCACACGCCAAAAGACAGTGACACAGTAATGAAACTCGACACGTGTTTCGCTGACAACGTCAGCATCTTCAAGAGTAGAAGATTAATCTTTTAATTATTAAGAATTCATAGTGAATTTACGTCAAAGTTCTTGATCCATCTACTGTGTGTAATTGTATTCATATGTATAAAATCTCATAAGTCGTGACGTTTTTATCAGGATGACAGCGGAGAAGGTTAGTCCTAACTATTGCATAGAAATTTTTTTGTTGAAATATAAATCCAATTCAATCCGTTCATTTCTGGTCAAGTGTGCAAAAATATTGATTACACTGAATATTTTCCTCCTGTACAAAAAGTCCATAAGAGGAGTGCAATTATCACCGAATTACAGCGATAATTACATCTCGAGGGCTACTATAATATAGAAAATATAAACGCCAAAAATTAATTCCCCCAATGTCAGTTTTTATTAAACGAATCGTCAAAACCGATTTTGAGATATCACTTTAGTGCTCGGGAAATATTCTACTGAATTGCACACGTGCATCAAGAAGTCTCCAGATAATAGTTATGGGTAGTTCTTGAAATGGCTGATGGTTTCTGCCTTTACTTGATGAAAATCCATAATTAACTGAACTGATAATAAAAAGACAAACTTGTCTAGATTTTCAATAACATAACAATTGTTTCGCCAACACAGTGGCTTCGTCAGATGGTAGTACAGACTCTACCAACATAGGAGGAAGCCACTGTGTTGGAAATTGTTATGTTACTGAAAATAAAGTTTGAAAATCTAGACAAGTTTGTCATTTTATTATCAGTTCAGGAAATTCTTGATGCACTAATGCAATTTATTACATTCGATAATGTTCCTAGGTCGCTTATCACTTACGTTATAATGTCACTTTGACGGTTCTGTCATAATAATTTTGAATAAATAATTCATTTGGTATTGCAAGAAATTTTCTGACCGAATATCCCTGGAACATTGATAAATAAGTCATAATTTTATAAAAATCCCTCAAGCACGTTGCTTGCGAGTAATAGACCTCCGCTTACGGAGTCGGTCTATTGCCAAAAAACGTGCTTTCGAAAACTTCTATAAAATTATTTAGTAATAATCAATGTTCTTCAGATATTATAACTGATAATTATGTTATTTATATTTTGCTACCATGACGACGCAGCAAATTTCGTATTTTTTATTGTAAAATGTTTAAATTAAAATGTGTCTCTTAAATGTTAAGTTCAACTTTTCAAAGGGAAAACTAAATTTTCCTTTGAAGTTTCCAGTAATAAGATAATAATCGTAAAGGGATTGTCCAAATGTTAATAAAGAATTTCCTCTAAAACGAATTAAATTCCTACGAACTACTGGAAAGCAAATAATTTACTACTTTCAATTTCCCTCATGTTAATTGACCATCTGGCTCTTAATTTGAAATAGGCGGTATATATGTATTTTTGACTTAACGAATTATTTAAACCTGCTATTTTTAGAAACACTCAATCTAAAAATGTCCCCTTATATTATTTATTGTGTTTTTTCAGATAAATTGTGGTAATATTTGTCTTCTAGAGGAGACGCTTTAGCAAAATAGGGGAGAGAGTGGTGATTGCAGATTTTGCTAAAAGGAAAACATCTATGAACATAAAATGAAAGTCAGGAATATTAGCTAAATTAATCAAAAAGTATTCAACAAACATTCCTGCGAGTACACCGAATAAAAAGAAATCGCATATCATGACTAAACCTACCCGTAAAATTTAATTGGGATGGTTAAGTAAATCAGATGTGACTGGTTAGTATATTCAGGTACGAACAAATCAAGGTGGTGAAACACGCCAAATCTACGTCGACAAAAATTCTTCAAAAAACGAACTAATCGAATTAGAAAAACGCTATATTTTTCTGGTGGAAAATCGGGAACAATTTCCAACTCAATGAATTACGCTTAGATTTATTCGATTTTCAAAAAGAAACACTGTAGCATCTATTTTTGAGAAGACCAGATTAATAAGATTAAAATTTTACATAGGGTCAAAGCACCTGTTAGCCGGCCACTCCCTGTTTTCGGCCATAGGCGCAATAAACTAAAGGAAATAGTGTAATTTCAAAGAAAACAGCATTGAAAAATGCTAGCCCATTTTCGGCCACCTTTGTTGCGCATCCTGTAAAAATTGCGCCACCTTACAGCACGCGACAGAACCACAGTGACAAACTTCAAACGGTTGTGTTGAGCGCGAACTAATTGTTGAGTTCGGAAGTGTGTAAAAATTAGTGGTTGGACACCCAGAAAATAGTAAGTAAATTTGATTACAAACACTTCATATGCTTTAAAATGTAACGCTCTGAGAATGTATATACTAAACTACCTTTTTCACATAAAACTTGTAAAATTTAAAGTCAATACACTCAATATTTCGAGTGGCCGGTAACTGGTAGGTCTAAAAAGGCGTCAATCCTTTTTTCGGCCAGGTGGTCGAGAACTGGTGAGGAAGGCACTTCACATTTCATCTCTCTTTCACCTTTAAAACAATTCCTTTGTTAGGGTCTTTCTGTCTTCCGTCTTTAGGAAGCAATATTAAATAACGCTGCCAGTTTTCGGCCGCCGTAAAGCTCCGTAACGTTTAGTTAATGCAACACGATTTTGACCGGCCGAGAAAGGGATTTTAGCTGTCGTTTTGTCGGCCACTCGTTTATTTATAATAGATGTTTTGCGGACGACAATGGGTTCGTTTTCTGTTATGCTACATTTTCACTGCTTTCACGCTTTTTAGATGACACTTAGAAAGATACAGAAATCGGGAAATAAGGCAAAAGAACAGAAAACTAAGAGAACAATGTTCAAATATTCTCAAGACTCTCTTAGAAGGGCTGTTGCGCAAATTCAAGAGAATGGTATGGGAATAAGGGAAGCAAGCCGGGAATTTGGCGTTCCCAAAACAACCCTGCAGGATCGGCTTAAAGGGAAAGTCCCAGACGTGCCAATGAAGACGGGTCCTTCACCTCGCCTAACTGTAGCTGGAGAGAATAGCATCGCTAAATGGATTGTGGAAATTGCCAAGTGTGGTTTCCCCATAAGAAAAGTAGACTTGTTAGAGACGGTCGAAAAGATTTTGAAGGATGCCGGAAAAGAAGATTTATTTAAGGACGGGAAGCCAGGAGAAAAATGGTACCAAAACTTCCTCAAGAGACACCCAGAGATTTCTTTACGGCAAGCTGAGGGAGTAACGAAAGCACGAGCCATAGTTACCGAGGAATCGATACGCCTGTGGTTTAGAAACTTGAAAATATTTTTGACCGAACACAGTTGTATTGATCTTAGAAGATCCGACTAGGATTTTGAATGGGGATGAATCCGGTTTTCCGCTCTGCCCTAAAACCGGTAAAGTTTTAGGACCCAGGGGTTATAGAAATTTATACCAAATTAAAGGTAACAACGACAAAGAAAATATTACGGTGCTAATAGTTTTTTCAGCAGACGGAAAAATATGCCCCCCGTTAGTGATATTTCCCTATGTGAGACCTCCGAAAGCTATCGTTGATAACGTGCCGGATTGGTGGGTAATTGGCAAATCTGAAAGTGGTTGGATGCGGTCGGACGTTTTTTATGAATATGTAGCAAACGATTTTAAAAAATGGGTCGAGCAACATAACATTAAAAAACCCATTTTGCTACTAGTAGATGGTCACAGATCTCATATGAGCATGCCTTTGAGCACATTTTGCGATGAGAACCAAATATTGCTGTATGCGCTGCCACCAAACACAACCCACATTTTACAACCCGCTGACGTAAGTGTCTTTCGGCCGCTTAAACAACAATGGAAAAATACAATTGCCAAATGGCAAGGCAGACCAGCAAATTCAAATAAAACTGTTACAAAGGTAAATTTCTGTCAGGTGTTTAATGAAGCATTACAAACTTCAAATATGACATCAGCCATAAAAAATGGATTTAAGAGATGCGGATTATTTCCATACGATCCAAACAATGTAGATTATAGTAAATGTATCAGAAACACATTGGAGCAGCAGCAGCAGCAGACACCCAGAACAACTGAGAAAGACATGACAATATTTACCAACGAACAGTTTCGAGCAGCGGAGCAAATTATTAAGGAAATTGGGACCAGCCTAGAAGCATATGGGATAAATCCCAAAGTAATTATCAACGAAATCAAATTTTTTGAAGAAGGGCAGGTGTCCCAAAGGAATGTTTTGCAAGAGACAAGTAGACCGGAGGTACTGAGACAGTACGTAGTAATGGTATGTATGTAACTCAAATGGGATAATTTCAGGAAACTTCAACCTTATCAACGGATTTGGAAGACGGATTTGAGCCATCGGCATCGACAATTTTTGGGGAACCAGATACTTTTCTTGAAATGGTTGAAATGGAGCTGAGGGCCGTATTTCTAAATACTTTTCTGTTCATTTGGAATATTTCAGGATTTTCAGGGAATTGCAGCCATTGATGCAAACAAAGCAGAATTACAAGAAATCGCAATATCTTCAGCGAATTCAACTTCAGAAGAGATAAAAGCATCAGAAGTGGAATTGCCACAAGAAGCAGAATCGGAGGTACCCATACTATCAAAAGTGGACATACAACAAGGAGGGCAAACACTAAAGGAAGCAACTTCTCAAATTGCTAGTTCCGAGAAACGCGAACAAATAGAAGATTCTGCAATCCCTGCGATCCCTGCAATTGAGGAAGAGGCGTCAACTTCAATAGCAGAGAATAAAGTAAAACCTCTTTCACTTAAGAATGCATTCGAACAACATTTGGCATTTCCGGTAATACAAAATAACAAAAGAAAGGAGAAAGAAAACATACCCAGTGCGATATCAAGCAGCGCGTGGCGAGACTACTACAACAAAAAGGAAAGTGTTGCAAAACGGAAACTTGATGAAAAAGAAAATAGGAAAAAGGAGCGCCAACTGAAAAAGGAGAGGACAAAAAAACAGAAGTCTGAAAGTGTGAAAAAAAATGCTACCAAGAAAACACAAAAACAAAAGAAAACAAAGTGTGCTTGATAAGTGATGCAGAGAAGATGGCGAAATGAATATTGGATGCGACTTCTGCCGCAGGTGGTTTCATTTACACTGCACCCCATTTAGTGATTCCGTAGTGGCAGAAAAGGAGTACAAGTGCAATTTCTGTTGAGTTTTATTAATTTAGTCTGTCCCTAAACTTCCTTTTTTGTTTTGTTCGGAATTTATTTTATTTTTAGTTACAACTTGTAAATTTTTTTAAATAAATGTCTTGTTTTTCATACCATTTGGACGACTTAAAGCGATTAACCTTTTCCGGACGGGAAACGACCAGAATTGCAAACGACTGAAGTTGCAAGTATGATAGTGGGACACCATTATGGTGTCCAATAACGTCTATAATTAGCGCTTATTGGCTAATTTAACCTCTCTCCATTTTTTCCCAGCATTCTTGTTTCATCATGCAGTATATTGCGTTATGCGTTTGAGTGTGCATCTTGTGCGCAGATTTCAGAAAATGGCTTCGCCAGCGGCCGAAAACTAGCTTATATATGGCCGACCAGAGATGAGAGCGCCGGTCGAAAGGTGGGGTTTTTCTCGGCCGGCGGCCGAAAATAGGTATACTTGTGGCCGACTTGAAGTAAGGCATGGCCGAAAACGGGAAAAATGTGAGTTTTTCACATTATTTTATTCCTGCATTTAATGCAATTGTATATGTCGCCAAATAAGGCTAGACATCTTATGTAATGATATTCAAGCTCGTTCTACGTTTTACACATGTGAAACTACCCACCAGTCACAAAATTACGAATTTTTGAAGTTGCCAAAAAAATTAACTGGCCGGCAACTGGCGCATTGACCCTAGCTACCTAGAAGAAGGAAATTTCAGCTACGTTAACAAGCGGAGCATATGAATCGTTATGTACCGATATTAACAAACAAACAGAAGAGCATAGATTAGATATAGGTAATATATAAAAACATTGTGGAAGAAGCTCTTTCTTCAGATATTCTTTCTGAAGATCAAAGTTTAGTTTTTCAGTGGGAACCAGATGTAACAGAAATTTCAGATTCTGTACACAGAGATGAGGACGAGCCGATCCTTTAGTTACATATTTACAGAGTGCGTGCGCTCATGGAAATAATAACTTTTTTCTAAGAAAATTATAATTTTATAAAAATAAATAAAAATGGTTCTCCCAAATGGACAGGAGGATGCGGGCGAGGATTTTTCAAGATTGCTGAAGTAAATTTTGGTCCGATTTTTATGAATATTGTACACTGGGTACGAAATTGAAGGTTCCTTTTATCCTCGTCGATTATGATGCGAAAAATGGAGAGCTGTAGCACAATGTATTTAAAGAGGATGGTCAGTTGAAAAATATTTTCTTGTGCAATTAGCTCCACCATTTTTTGGAAAGAGTATTTTTGGCAAAACAGTTTCTCTGAGTAATTTTGAAGAATTTTGATTGCAACATCGCTACAACTTTTAAGAATATTAAAAAACTTGTTGCAAAGATCTCCGACAAGGAGTTAATACAGAAACCTATGTTCCTTATTAACTAATGGCGTGATACTTTAAAACACATGTTGGATGAACCAAAACAATTGTCTGATCTTTAAAAACGATTGGAACCTACGTCTGAAAACGTATTGTCTGTACTAAATGGTAAACCATTTGATGTAAAGAAAAAATGTATGGGTTTTTAAAAAAATTATTAGAGAAGTCGACAATAAACTGAAACTGTCTTAAGGCTGGTTCGCATTAGGCCAATAATTTAGTCCAGTAGCGAGTAATTTAGTTACTAAACCTGTGTGAACCTATGAAAATTTAGTAGAGTAGTTTAGTAGTGATTTAGTCGAGTCAATCCATTCCATTCTATTTTTTCGGGCGAGTAGCGTCCTCCACCACGCTTAGCTGTCTACTATATTATCCACTAAACAAGTCCGAACCTGGTGTTTTAGTCGAGTTGATTAGTTGCACGCTGCACGCCAATAAAAAATGTTTCGTTGGAGCGAAGATACAACGTTAAAATTTGTAACACATTATTTGCAACATGAGTGCCTATGGAACATAAAATCTCCGCTTTATAAAAATAAACAAGCAAAGCAATCTGCTTGTGTTGATTTGGAAAATACCATGAACATATCTGAATTTGGAGAGAAGGAAATTAAATCGAAAATCAAAAACATCAGGTTAGTGTCATTTCTGTATTATTTTTAATGATGCAACGGTTCCAGGTTTTACAATTACGGTTATTATTCATACGGTTACGGGTTTTAAAATTAATCGCATAATGAAATAATAAACTTTACATCATTCTAACCTCAAATGTTTAAAATTATGTATTATTTATTTTCAGATCAACCTACTCGCAAGAGTTAAAAAAAATAAAGGAGTGCAAGAAATCCGGCGCAGGAACTGACACAATTTACGTTCCTTCAATAAAATGGTTCAATACATTGGATGGATCCCTACGAAACAAAACATCAGTATTGACTGAAAGTGAAAGCAATTTGGTAAGTACCTACACAAAAGTTTTTAATAAATCATTCTTGTCTGCCATGGAACCGATCCTTCTCCCACAAAGTAATCTGCATATTTCTCACGAAGATCTATAGCGCTTCGAGATGAACGATTTGATAGACATGGTGGTAGTGGTTTCAAACCTTGAGGCTCTGGCTTCTCCCTCCAATTACCAGGGATGACTATTCCTTGAGAAACATTTTCTTTATCAACAGAAAATTCCAACTGCTTGTTCTGTAATGTTGTTTGTCTGAGCCAATTATGTAAAGCGCAACACGCTTTTACAATGCTAACAACTTTTTCAGGCTTGTAGGGCATCGGTTTCTCAAACACTCTGAATCTGGCGGCTAATATACCGAAAGCGTTTTCGACTATTCTTCGAGCCCGTGACAATCGATAATTAAAAATTTTTTTCTTTAATGTTAATTGGTTTCCTGGGAAAGGTTTAAGCAGATAATCTTTCATGGGAAATGCACTGTCGCCAACTAAAATATGACCTTTTGGTAGTATATCGCCTTCCAACGCTTCATACAAACTGCAGTTACGAAAAACGCCTCCATCAGAAACCCTCCCATTACATCCTATGTCTATATAACTGAAGCAATATTTATGATCTACAACTGCCATCAAGACAATACTGTTTGTGTCTTTGTAATTGTAGTATAAACTTCCTGACTCAGGAGGAGCTTTTATTACCACATGCTTGCCGTCGATTGCTCCGCAGTATCCAGGAAAGTTCCATTCCTTCCGAAATCCATTCTCAATCATTTTCCAATCTGTCGTGGCAGGAACCTGAAATAAAATTCATAATGCATATTTTCGATAAGTATTAACAACATTCTACTTCATTTTCAGCCTAGCGAAGAAAGTGCACATGCAGATACTAATGAAGATGCTGAAGAAAAGAGATCTGCAGAGGACCCTAATTTTCGTGAACCTCAACCGAAGCCTCCTCCTGGCAAAAAGAAAAAACTTTCCCATCTTACGAATATGGTTAGTCAGTTGAAAGAAATAACCGACACTGCTAATAATGCTTATTGTACAGCAGACGAAAATGAGTTTGATGTTTTCGGCAAGCACGTCGCTCTTCAACTGAAAGCTTTGCCTCTATTATTAGCACTAGAAACACAAGAACACATTCAAGTGTATTTAAATAGAATTCGACAACAGCACCTACAAGACGAAAAACAAAACAGATACAGCAGGCCATCCACATCATTATCTTATAATTCGCAAGACTCTCCATACCGTAATAATTATGATGACAATTATTATGAAGAACAGCAAAATTCCGGGCAAAATTCTGACCTGCGTGACCTACTTACTGCAGCAATGGAAAGTGCTGATGTTCTTTAAATTGTTTTTTTTTTAATTAATAAAAATGTTTCTCTACTTATATGTAATAATTTATTTAATCTTACCTTGATGACTTCTTTTAATGATTCATATATAGCATAGCAAACTTCTATCAGGAATTCTGAAATAGTTGATTTTCCAGTTCTAAAGACATGTGTGAGAGTCCTTAAACTGCACCCGGTAGCAAGAAAGTAGAGAACGGTCTGTAATTTTGATTTTGCGGGAATTGCATTTCTTAATATCGTATCGTTGCGTTGAATTTGTGACTGCATTTTCATTAACAGAAAATTAAAACAACTTTCAGTCAATCTCAACGTTGCAAAGTATTCTTTGGGATCTTCCAATGCTATTTCCTTCAACAGAGAATTCGTAGCTCCTAGTTCGTCTCTTCTATTGATCCATTTTCGTATCCATAGTTTCTTTAATTTCATCTCAGTAATTTCTTCTTCCACCTCCTCCAAAATAGCCATTGCAACAACCTTTATCATCCCATTTATCCTATTTCTGCGCTGTCTGAGTCTATTCATTTTGATATACCACTCACTCACCACTGTACTCGTTTATAATGTGAACACTTTTTGGCAAGTTCAACTATTTTAGTAACTAAATTACTCGCTACTGGACTAAATTACTGGCCTAATGCGAACCAGCCTTTATTGAGATTCTATATGTATAGGTCTGACGTCGTCACGCATCATCAGATAAACGTTACTTTCAATAAGACTGCCGGATTTATACGAGCACCAATGCCTCACACTTGTGGTTGTGATTTAAAATTATCACTCACTTACGAAAATTACCCAGAATTCCAACGTGAATTCAGAAATGTTTTAGAAGCTAAAGTCTGGATAATGGACATAATTTAATTCATTAATAAATTATGGTGATTACTGAAAGGAACTAATTTCACAAAACTAGGGCCCGGTTTTTCAAAGAATCTAACACCGGATTAAGTCTGACACCGGATTTGTTGCTATGCTACAACCAATCAGAAAGCCGGTATCATAGCAACGAAGCCGGTGTCAGACTTAATCCGGTGTTGGATTCTTTGAAAAACCGGGCCTATGTATCTTTAGGGTGCCGTAACTACCTCACTAGGCACTTAAGAAAAAAAATATTGAGGTTTTCGTCATATAATTTTATGCAATTTACGTACTTACCCTCAAATTTGGAGTACACATAAGATAAGATACACCTAGATTATATTATTGAAGAGGAAATCCAGTGCTGTATAGTGGGTGAATCATAAATTTTACGAAATAAAATTAGTACCTATGTATTATAGTAACTTTATTAAGGAAAAATTGCAAAAAATATAAAGTTATGTCTGTACGAAGAATAATATTAATTTTAATATTAATATTAATTTTATATATATATAGGTAATTATATAATTAAGTAGAAGTATGTAATCAATGTGCTCATCATAAAATCAATCAGACCTTTAAAAAGCCATCATCGCAAATGTAACACTCCCACTGACGAGCACCCTTATTTTCGCGCGGCTGCTGATGCGAAGGGAGATCGTAGTGTATAATATCGTGCTGATGGTGGTGCTGGTGTGCGAAGAAGTGTACTACAGCTGGATTGCTTGTATTCAATTTGGCATAATTGATGGTATTTTTTATGCGAGGGTGCGGCAGGATCGCGTAGTGAAATTCTTTAGGTACTGGTTGCATCGGACCTGTAATATGTATAAAGTCTGATATATAATAAAAAAATATACAACCCTTCAAAACTGAATGCCACTTCAATAAAAAACACCCTGACGCCCTGATGGTAAATAATATATGTGCTGTTTTCACTTACCAAAAATTGCATCTTCAAAATTTGACCATGGACCACCCTGTAGGGAGCGTTTCCGTTTTCGATTCCGCAATGGTCTTCGGCATCTACAAAATTTATAATATTCAACAGCAGCACCTTCCGGTACAATAGATATTTGTCCAACGACGGCGTTTTGTGGCTTGTATTCATTCATAGTGTGAAATATATTCCCAATATCTTTACATTGTAGCTGTTGTGGTGTGTTATAAATTACCAATACCCTGTGCGGGTTTCTTCCTGTAAAAATTTGAGGCAGTACTTGTCGCGGAACGAATCCTGGTAGATAATTTTCTCTGAAATTTTCCAGCAGTTCTACGATGCGTCCATTGTTTGCTGCCCCGCCCCTTACGATATTTTCGTCGCATTCCAACTGAAACCCTCGATTTCGCGGGGGTTGTGGCGCAACATTCATCAGTATTAACACAACGATTACTGACACTTTTAACATTCTGAATCGCGAAAATTACAGAAATGCAGAATTAAATCTGTATCTTCCATTTTATATTAAATGAGTCCCATTAATGTGGCAATTGCTTGTAGATGAAAACGTCATTTCACAAAATTGTAGTAGCAGGCACATATTGTGGGCACATAGTGAGAATCCAAAATTGAAAGTGGGCATATTATATGCAGATATAAGTAAGAGGTAACTTTTCTAATAGAATACAATTTGACTTGGTTTGACTTGGCTATTGGCTTAGCGAGCTTACGTAGACATGACGAATTAATGTTCCAATCTCAGCTTAGCTGATGGTATAGCATTAAATGTGTTGCCTCGTAGTGCATTTCGAGATGGATTGGATTTAGTTGTATAATTCAACGCCTGCCGGGGTATTAGCCCTAGGAGTAGTTGTTCGAGCTATCTATATTCATTCCTCTCTTCTAGAAATAGTCAAAGAAGAATTAATAGACCCCACAAGTAGCTTTTAGGTGGAGATGGCGTTACCATCTGGGAAGGCGTCATTTGAAATTGACGCACAGGCTTATTTTTTCTTAACGGGTAGTCTATGAATGCAGAGCGATATCGAGACAAGGTGTATTATTCCTGTTTAGCCCTATTTGCTGAAGATTTTCGTCCAGATTTCTTATATGCGAATGATAATGCTCGGCCACACCGTACCAATATGGTAAAAAACAATGAGTGTCCACAACATTCACATCTATCCCGGTAATTCTCCTACTCTCAACCCAATCTCAAATTGCAACATTCTCAACGAAATGATGATTTGGAGAACATAAAATGCCTTAAGAAATAAAATTTTGGGCGGCAGTTACGTGCCTGGTCCTAGTAGAAACGAAATCTTCAATTAATAAATGACGTAATTTGCAATAAGTATTGTTATCTCTGTATATTTTTCCTGGACTATACATATAATAAGGTCTTGTCGATTTTTGTTTACTGATAAAATTTATATGTACACATTAAGAATATGGGGTTAAAAAAGGGGCTATTCTGTAATACACCTTTCAATTTTAACGGGCTGTTAAAATTTTAATACCACGTTAAAACTAAAAGTTATTCCGTAAACCACAAAATGTTAAAATTTTAACGCTTGTCCTTTATTTATCCACCTTTGGGGTTAAATTTTAACAGGTTGTTCTAAAGTACATGTTAAAAATTTAAAGGGTCTGTTAGTTTTTTACTTTCGTGAAAGAAACATAAAATGGCCCTATTATTCGGCGGAATAATGCATTTGATACCGATAGATCAAGAAGTGGATAACAGAAGAAAAATGTAAGTCAAATTTGATAATGGCAGTATCCTAACCTCAAAGTGACATGTGATTGTAATTTGTAAATAATTTTGCATAATTGTATCTTTTTAGATATCAGAGACGTCTACAAAGAAATTTGCGAGATCATAGTAACCCTTTTGAATTCTCGAACAATTTATTCCTAAAATTGTTTCGATTTAATAAGCATGTTTGTCAGGATTTGATCCAACAGCTGAACGGCCATATGGAAAATAATCTAAGAAACACTGAGATACCAAAACATATGCGAGTGTTAACAGTATTACATTTTTTGGGGCATGGAAGTTATCACAAAATCACAAAATTATATAGTTTAATAGCATTCAATATTTTGTTATTTATTAATTGGAACGTGTCAAGCTTGGAGTTTTGTGAATTAATTGCCTTAACTGTTTCGTCGGTTAGTCGGTTTCTTTTTGATAGATTTTCAGGTTATTCTATGTTGTGTTTTATCGGTAACGGTAATTTTAGTATACAGGGTGAATCAGGAATCCTTCTATGTATTGGTATTTTTGTTATTTGAAGAGCTACAAGGTCGGTTAAATGAGAGAAAAGTTGCGCTATTATGGGGCCATCTTAAACCTACTTTCAAACTTTCAAAAAATTTCATGGCTTTCTAGATATAATTAAAAAATTAAAATTTCCGATTTTTTTCTTTTGTTGATAACTCAACTGTGGTTTGTGCAAATGACTTGAAACTTGGAATGCTTACATAAAAGAACGTTGTGCATCGTTTGGTGACATTGGCAGTGCAGTGCGATCTGTTATTTTTGCAGAGCGACAGTCAACTTTTTTTTTCTTTATGGCAGCCATATTCATTTCTGCTGCTGACATTAAGACAGCATTATTATGATTACAACGGTTTTTTAATTTTTTAAATCGAACCTCAAATAAAGAAGTTACAGAGAGAAACATGTTAGCACATGTAATCAAGGTAGCCATGCAACAAAAGAGCTGCGGTAAGTAAAAATCTTTATCAATAAACAATTTAATTTGAGTGAAAGCCCACGTATTGCCACCTGTTCTATTTGAAGAGATATAGGTTCGGTTAAATCAGCGAATACTTGAGCAATTACTAGCAATAAACGGTGGTTCCCGAAGAGTTTAAAAAATCGGCTGTGGTCAAAATATTTATGGAAATTTTGAAAAGGGTCAATTAGTACTTGGATTAAAATAAAATCCTACATTTCTTTTACTTTTTGATTAACTATGGAACTTTAAAGAACAATAAAACAAATAACAATAACAACGAATAAACAATTTAACAAAATGCCATAAAACAGCAAAGCAACTTTAATTAACTCAAGTATTCAAATTGTCTACCATTATTTTGTAGACATCTGTTGCAGCGGCTGGAGACACTATCAATAGCACTCCTAATTTGTCTTCCTGGCAATGCTACAATGTGTGCACGAAGGGCCTCTTCCAATTCCTCAATTGTATCATACACTGTGTTGTAAATTTTGTCTTTCAAATACCCCCACAGGAAAAAGTCAAGGGGCGTGAGATCAGGCGATCTTGCCGGCCACAATATGGGGCCGTTGTTGCCTATCCATCTCCCCGGAAATTTTTGATTTAAGTATTCCCTTACAACCTGAGTGTTGTGGGCAGGAGCACCATCTTGTTGGAACCATTGTATTTTTCTTAGTTATACTATTGGTAAATTGTCGAGTTCATTTTCAATGTCGTTTTGAAGGAGGTTTAAATATCTCTGCCCATTTAAATTTTGGTTGTAAATAATTGGACCAATCACTTTATTGTCAATTATACCACACCACACATTAAAACCGAATTTAATTTGGGGTCGCACTTCTTGTAGAAGATTAGGATTTTCTTGCCGCCATAATATCTCATTGTGCCTATTGAAAATTCCACAATTTGTAAATTTGGACTCGTCCGTCCAAAGAATTGACCGGGGAAAGTTTCCATCGGTTTCCGTTTGATTTAAAAACCATGTACAAAATTCGGAGCGCCGATTGGGATCCTGTTCATGATGAAGGGTATGACCACATCTCTTACGGTATGGTTTGTACTTGTGCTTGTGAAGCACTCGAATTGTAGTCATTTGACTAGTGCCGGCTATTAAAGCAAGCTGTCGGGAAGATGCGCCATTATTTGTCGCCAAAGATGCCAACACATTGATCTCTGCCACCTCATTGAGCCTGCGTGGTTTTTTGGCATTTGAAAAATGTTTATTTTCATACACTTGTCGTGCAACTTTCTCAAATTGCGAGATGTGGGGTTGCCTTCTCTCGGGGTATTCTCTCCAATACTTCTCAGCACTTCTCTCTGCATTCCGTCCACAAGAAATGTAAACGCAGAACATATTATACCGTTCATCCTCACTATAAGTTGCCATTGAAATAGGTACGTCAAAACAACAGTAAGTCAAATACAACAATTATGTCAAACAAGGACAAAACAATCTAATAAGACCACGGCCAACTAATACCTAATAAGAATTTGTATGCAATTTTGAAATCGAACGGCAACTGACATAAACTTCCTGCTGTCAGTTCCTGGGACAAATTCACGCCAGGATTTGCATTTAAAATTGAGGATATGGAAGAGGTTGTTCCTTTAAGATTGGTTTTCGTTCTTTAAAGATCAGTTAATAAAAGTAAAACACCGTTTATTGCTAGTAATTGCTCAAGTATTCGCTGATTTAACCGAACCTATATCTCTTCAAATAGAACAAGTGGGAATACGTGGGCTTCCACTCAAATTAAATTGTTTATTGATAAAGATTTTTACTTACCGCAGCTCTTTTGTTGCATGGCTACCTTGATTACATGTGCTAACATGTTTCTCTCTGTAACTTCTTTATTTGAGGTTCGATTTAAAAAATTAAAAAAACGTTGCAATCATAATAATGCTGTCTTAATGTCAGCGGCAGAAATGAATATGGCTGCCATAAAGAAAAAAAAAGTTGACTGTCGCTCTGCAAAAATGACAGATCGCACTGCACTGCCAATGTCACCAAACGATGCACAACGTTCTTTTATGTAAGCATTCCAAGTTTCAAGTCATTTGCACAAACCACAGTTGAGTTATCAACAAAAGAAAAAAATCGGAAATTTTAATTTTTTAATTATATCTATAAAGCTGTGAAAATTTTTGAAAGTTTGAAAGTAGATTTAAGATGGCCCCAAAATAGTGCAACTTTTCTCTCATTTAACCGACTTTGTAGCTCTTCAAATAACAAAAATACCAATACATAGAAGGATTCCTGATTCACCCTGTATAGTGGGTCAGTTTTCCCGGGTTTGTTTTTCTTTATGTAAACCTGTACGACATTTAATTCGGGTTCTGTTTCATTTCGTTTTTCAAGTACACGCTGTTCTTTCTGAAGGGTTTTTCTGTATACATCGTCTAAAAAGGGTAATTATTGTTTTCTGCGGTTATTGTATTCTTCATAAATTGTGAGGTTAATGTCTAGGTCTGTCATGTTCATAGGTAGGGTTGCCAGGTCGCAAATTTAGGAAAGCTGGAGATGATAATAATAATAATAATATCATTAATGTCATTTTTTTAATTCAAACACAAACTATATAGTCCAGCATAAAAATAATAGATTTAAATTCTAGCACAAACAAAAATATAAAACAATATTCTCTAATATGGTCTCACAAATATTTTTCATTGGTCGCAACTTTATCCAACAAATATTTACCCTCATTTTTTAAATAGTTGGCAAACTCAGAGCATGTCATTTCATAATTATTAATGTGTTTAACAATTAATTCCGCCTCTAAAGTGCTAACATGAAGACGATTTCTTTCCTTCCTCCAAGCAGTTGTTATTAAACTAAAAATGCGTTCAGACATGGCATTAAAATGCGGAATAGAAAAAACGAAGGAACACATTTTTGCAAAGTTAAGCGCAGTATGGTTTTTTGTTTTTTTCGCAGGTGGAGTTTCTTCAGATTTTTTACTTGAATTTGAAGCTTGGACTTGTTCATTTTCCGATTCTTCTGATTCTACAAAACCCACCCAATCAACAAAATCACAAATTTCAGGCTCACTATCGGACATTGGAATTGGATTAGAATTGCGGTAATCATTTGATTCTGGGGGCTTTCTTTTGGATTTTCTAATTTCAGAATTCGCAATTTTTCTACAATTTGTCGAATGCAGTATTTCTAAAGGGCTATTGGAATTTGGGTTGTTGATCGTTATAAGGTGAAATTCTATTTTGTGCAACTGACAGAACTCTTTATGGATTTTGTTTGAAAATTCCTTTCCTTCGTCGCAGACTATTTTCTTAGGGTAACTATGGTGAGAGAAATAGTGTCTCAGTTTGTTTAAAATCGTTATGCTCGTTCCGTCCTTCATATAGTAGGCTTGTGCATATTTAGAAAATGAATCTATTATGGTGAGAAATTAGCAATTTTGAAAGGAAAAAGTATCAATATGGATCGTGTCAAACGGTTTCTTAGCTAAGAGGGGGCCTATTAGTTTGGTGTTGTAAGGGTTTCTTTCGTATTTTGATCGCTGGTACCTCCTGAGTAATCATGCTTTTCATGTTGGGCCAAAAATATTGCGACCGTAATTTCGCATAAGTTTCGTGAATACCGGTATGTGACTCGTTGTAATAATTCGCTATTTTTGTCAACCATACTAATGGGTTGTGGTCCGTTTCTATGGTAAATCTTCTTCCGTAAAGGTAGGGTCTAAAGTGTTTGGTGGAATCTAAAATTGTGATCAGTTCTTTTTCTATTGTACTGTAATTTCGTTCGGCTGAATTTAGGGTTCTGTAATAGCATGCGATGGGCTGGTTATTTTGGCTTAGCACACCGCCTATTGCTACATTAGAGGCATCGATTGTTAATTTGAAATGTTTGGAAAAATCTGGATATCTTAAGATAGGGGCATTAATTAATAATTCTTTACATTGTTCGAAACATTCGGTATAGTCAGGATCGTTTATGTCTATTTTGGTACCCTTTTTTAAGCATTTAGTCATAGTGAATGTTATCTTTGCAAAATTAGAAATGAATCTTCTGTAGTAACCTATGAGTCCGAGGAAGGATTTTATTTCCTTGGTCGTATTGGGGATATTGTATTTTGAATTGCCTCGATTTTGGATGGGTTCGGTTTGATATCGTCCGGGATGATTACGTGGCCAAGAAAGGATACTTCTTTGCAGAGGAATTCGGATTTGTCTAACTGAACTTTTAGATTTACTTCCTTAAATTTTTTAAAGATTAATTTAATGTGTAATAAGTGCTCTTGCAATGATTTTGAAAATATTACTACATCATCCATGTACACAAAGCAGAATTTATACACGTACTCTTTTAATACCTCATCCATCAATCTTTGGAAAGTTGCAGGCGCATTCTTTAGACTAAAAGGCATGCGTAGGTATTCGTAATGTCCGTTGTTAACGGTAAATGCTGTTTTTTTCTATTGATTCGGCGTCTACTTCCAGTTGGTGGAAACCCTGAGCGAGATATATGGTTGTGAAATAAATACATCTACCTAAATTGTCCAGTATTTCATCTAAAATTGGTCACGTTTTGTTTTACGTGTTTCTGGAAGGAAGGAAATAACATCGTTATCTTCCACACTCCTAATAGCTTCAGTATCTGGCCATCTGAAAAGCGTATTACTTGCCTTTTCTGCAACTTTTACTTTTAATGTAGATTTGTCTTCGCTTGTGCCAAGAATTTGAGCACTTGAGTGACAGTAAGAATTATTCTTCGTAAAATTTATAATGAGGATTTCTTTATCTGTTGATACGCTAGAATTCATTGTTTCGATGAATTGATTTTCAATGTCTTGAAGTGCACTCTCATCTTCATACGCATGGCTTTCCCAATCAGATTCAAATTCAATTTGATCTTCGTCGCTTTCGTCACTGCATAATTGTGTTTCCTTCTGATCAAACTTTGGCTGCAAGTCTTTTTTAATGTAGACGGTAAATTTGAAAAGGTTGAATAACTGTCTGTTGCGATTACTGGTTGGCAATCCTTCCTAACTCTAACTCTCTTCTTAACCTGGCTCGATGTGTGCTTCGTATTAATTTTTCTTTCTTTAGGTTTCTTCGCTGCCTTACTATTCTTTGCATTTTCTTGTAACTTAACTATAACTTCCTCTGAGGTTATAACTTCAGCTCCCTTGCAAATCTGTTTTTTCTTGAACTGTTGTAAAGGTTTTTGCTTCACAGTCTGTAAGAGCAGGTCCTCAAATGCTGTCGGTCTACTTTCTTGTTATTGTTTTCCGTGATGCTAGTGGCTAAAATTTATTCTCCATCTTCATTCATAATTTCATCATCAGATTGTGCTGTTGATCTAGGTGTTAAGACTGGGCTTGTATTGTGATTGTCATCTTCTGAGGCAGACGCATTATCGTTGTGTGATGCGGATAGGACATTATGGACTACATCTCTTGCTATAAAGCGTTTGTAGAACTGGGTATCAAACTTCTCTTTGTGAACAACTTCATTGTTAAAGGGTATAATTCCGCCTTTTCTAAAACCGCTCTTAATAATACTTGGATATGTATCTCGCCATATTTCTTAAATAAGAGCAGAAAACTCTTGTTTGTAGTTTTTCCCATAATTCTGACAAACTTATTGGTTTTTGGTCCCATCGTTGCTTTAAAGAGCGAAACACACAAGTCAAGCGGTTGTAACACATGACTTGTGTTATGATGTTCTCGCTGCATGCCTTCTCAATCAACTGTAAATCTATATGAGAACTATGGTCATCATAGATTAGCAATGCAGGCTTCCTATCTCAGATTTAAAAAAATGACCGTTCAAAATAATTACGAAAAATCTCCAACTTTGTGGTTGCTTAGGTAATATTGGGGAATTCATTGTCAGCGAGAGCCATCCAAGAATCACATACGTTTTTCCCTTTAAAAACTATAAAGAGGGGCGCCTTCTTCCCATCAGCATTGCACGTCAGTCGGCCATGGTTACTCCTTTGCGTTAAGCCAACCGCCTGTTAGTCGATGTATAGCAGAGTTAATGTCAACTCATTTTTTAAATAGATGGATAAAATTTCCCACGAACATTGACCAACAGAATGAAACAAAACGAGGGTTCCGGACAATTAATCGCAATTTTCCTGATTTGCTTGGTGTGACTGACTGCACTCATATAAAAATTGTGTCACCACCAGCTGACCATCCAATATATCCTGCTCCACCATACTACTACACCATACTACAGTATCAATACGTAAATAATATGCAACTCGAACAAGATTAACGCCAGATTTCCTGGGTCAGTACATGACTCTGCAATATGGTTTTCCTCTGGCGTGAAAGTATGTTTGAGCAGAAAATATATTAATGGTGAAACTAATTATTTAATTGGTGACAGCGGCTATCCATAACAGCCCTGGTTGCTCATACCATTTGTCGAGCCGCAAGAAGATTCTCCAGAATCAAGATTTAACAATGCTCTTTCAGCTTCTAGAATAATAATTGAACATGTCAACGGCCTGTTAAAAGCAAGATTTCGTTGTACGTTAGGACATAGAGCTTTACATTATGATCCTTTAAGGACTGCAAAAATTATATACACGTGCGCTATATTACATAACATGGCAATATTCTATAACATTGATTTACCTGATCCTTACGAAGATATACATAATGAGAACGTGTTTGAAGCAAATGAACCGCGCCAAGTGGAGAATGACAATTGGGTTCTTCAAGGTAATAGGGTTCGTCAGCAAATTGTAAACGATTATTATTTGTAATACATGTATATTAATTATAAATAATGTAAGATACTGATTAAAAGTTTGACACAATACACATTTGCAAATTGCTTAATTTTGTTTTCTCTGCAAATTCATAATTGTATTAAATATATAAATCAGATAGGTTCTAGATTATATTGAAACACCTGCAACGAAAAATAATTTCAAATGACACCATGAACAGCATCTTTTTGGTATTAAAAATTATTCTCAACCATCTCGATTACCAATATTTTAGTGACAATGTTGTCCCTCAACTTCTATTTTCAACAAAATTTTCTGAGAACATTGACCAAGATATACCTTTTTATTTCAAATAAAGAGTAGGAGAGATAGGATGGTAGGACACCTTCTAAGACACGAAGGAATAGTTCGTGACATACTAGAGTCAGAGATAGGAATAAAAAGAGGTAGGGGTAGGCCTAGATTAGACTACTGCTCTCAAATAGTTAGGGATGTAGGATGTTCTACTTTTAGGGAAATGCGTAGGTTAGCTCAGGATAGAAAAGAATAGAGGTACGCGTCCAACCAGTCTTCGGACTGAGAACCTTATGATGATGATTTCAAATTGACTTTTAACTTTACACAAAATAATAACACAGTCTAAGCAAATAAAAATTAAATTTATTTCAGAACTTTACATTATATTATGCTTCTATAACTTTCATTAAAATGTAAAATGAAGTGCGGCACTCTTTTTCCCCCGTGCCCCTCTTGCTACTGCCATGGCTAGCTGCCTTGTAGCACTTGCTAAATTATTGTTCGATTCAGCAAGTACCTCCAAATACTCTCGGTGTTCTTGCAGAACATACCCATTTTTGTTTTTCCCTCTTTGATTCCTCTGAATTCGAGTTGGCCGTTGCACCACAGGTGCACAAGTTTCTTCTTTAGTGGAGTGATGAACGATTTTGTGGGTCTACTAACCTCCCATACCGTTGAAGGAGACTGCATTACTTCTGTGGCTTCCAAAGAAATATTGTCCTCCTCTCCCAATAGTAACTTCAACTGCAAGGAATATTACAATAAATTGATAGATATCTGAAATGTAGAATATTGTAGTTGCTCATTCCAATTTCAATTAGTCAACTCCTATTCGACTATCATAATTTCTATTCAATTTTAGGATAGGGAATATGTCTGATTAGCAGAAAAACCAATAAAATGAAAGTGTATAAAAAATCCATAATCGAGGTACACAGAAATTTAATTTTTGTACAGCTTGGCTTTTACGCACGGCCCCAATAATTTTAGAACATTTGTGTAAAAATACCTCTTTTTCCACTGATATGGCCTCTGTTATTACTTCATCATTTTCTATCTCACCTTCTGGGACACCAGGAGCACCCACAATGACAATTTTTGAAAGTAGGGCTAACAATCGTGCTTCCAGGTCAGTCAAAGGTTTGCCTTTCCTTGGTCTGCCACCTGTACCCGTTATGTCGTACAAATAGGGTTTTCAATCCCGGGATCCCGAATCCCGGGATCCCGAAAAATACCGACATATTCATTTACGCAAAAGGAACTTTTCTGCATTGCGAAATTGTTCCTATATCCCACAGGACGTTACGCCCATGACCTTACAAGTTTCTATCAGCGCCGTGGGTCGGTTTCGGCGCGGCACTGCCGTCTGCCGCGCGCGTAAATAATCTGGTAAATCACCGATTCACTCGCTGGTCGCCGATTATATTAATGTAAACTTCCAACTTCCAAACAACGTGAAAGTTGCTGGATTTTGAAAGTAGGTAAGTTGAATAATAATATTATTAAAAAGAAAGTGTTGTTAGAGTAAAAAACAAAACATTTTAGGGTAGTTATTTCTTGAAAATGGGCGATACGGATGATTTCATTATTCATCCAACTATTGACGAATGACGAAAAGTCCATGTGGCGTTATTTTTTTATTTCCAAGAATAAACAAGAGCAACAGGCTAAATGTAAAATTTGCAAAAAAATATTAAGAACTAAAGGAGGTTCTACGAAAGCTTTACGCGGTCACTACAATTCCGCTCATTCACAAAAGGGATCTTCCTCAAAACAACTATCAGGCACTAAAAATCCACACACGAGCCATGACAATAATCCGTCTAGTGAAGCTATTTTACCCGTCAAGCAAAGAAAAGTGTCTGACTATTTTATCACGCCCAGTGATGATGCATTGGAAGCCGTAATTGCCAGAATGACTTCTGTTGATGGGTTATCATTTAGAATATTTGTAACGTCAGTTGATCTGAGGAAAGCTTTGCAAGCTAGAGGATTTAATGAGTTACCAAATTCCGTACCGTCAATTTGCAAAAGAGTTTTTTGTCTTACCATAAAAAGGTCGTAAATTTGTATACACAAGAATTTGAGACGATTCGCAAAAATAGTAAGCGACTAAGTTTAACACTTGACGAATGGACGTCAACTGCCAATAAAAGGTACATGAATGTCAATTTACATGGAGTTGACTACGATTTAAAAGCCAGGTTTTGGAATATCGGCTTAATACGAATTCATGGGTCAATGTCCGCTGAAAATTGCTCTCAAATTCTTACAAATCGATTAGAAAAATTTAATCTTTCCTATGATGACATTGTTTGTGTAACTACAGATGGTCCAAATATAATGAAGAAATTCGGAAATCTGATAAAACCGAAACATCAGTTGTGTTTTGCTCATGCTATTCACCTAGCGGTTTTAGACATATTATACGTAAGAAAACAGTCTTCCGAGGATATTGAGAGCAACACTGTCGAGTCTGATGAAGAATACCAAATAAGTGATAATGAATTATACTTTGAAGAGGAAGATGGATCTCTTGATATAATGAATGATTCAGAAGAACTTGATTTAACTGCAAATTGTGATATTAACGCAACAATAACTCGAATTAGAAAAACTGTTAAATTGTTTAAACGCTCGCCTGTCAAAAATACAATTTTACAGGATTATGTAAAAGTATCCCATGGGAAAGAAGTGAACCTAGTTTTAGACTGTAAAACAAGGTGGAACAGTCTGGTAGCAATGTTAGAGCGATTTGTTCGCCTGAAGGACTGTATACAAAAGGCTCTGATTGATTTAAAAAGCCCAGTTTGCATCAAAAATCATGACTTTGATGTAGCAAAAGACATTGTTAGTTGTCTTGAACCAGTAAAGTTAACTGTGGAAGCAATGTGCAGGAGAGATGCAAACCTTTCCACAGCGGATGCCAGTTTTAAATTTATGTTTCAAGAATTACTGAATATAAATACAACACTTAGCAGCGATTTGAAACTGCTCTCATAGAACGCATTGCGGAACGCCGCACCATTATGTCTTCTGTACTTAACTACCTTCAGAACCCTAATAATCAGACACACGATGATATTTTCAATGCAGTAGAACACAATCACAATGAAGTCGCTAGTTTTATTAGAAACATGGTAGTGTCTGTGCAAAAAGAAAGTTCAAACAGCACCCTTACGACAGTAACCGTTGACTCTTCAACAGAAGAAGAGAACAATATACCAATTAGTCAGGTAAAAGATAATCTTCAACTACAACCCCATAAAAAGTGCCTAAAAGAAAAATTAGAGAACTCAATAATGGCTTTCACGAAACCACAGTTAATGTCTCGACGTCGACCTCCACATAAAGAAGATCCTTTGAAAATTGTAAAAAAGGAGATGAATCTGTTTGAAAATGGGGGACTGAAAGACTTCTTCCTTCAAAAATGTTATGAAAATTTGCTTACCGTTACACCCACCAGTGTAGAAACTGAAAGAGCATTTTCTTCTGCAGGGTTGCTGGCAACTAAAATTAGATCGCGGCTTGGCGATTCAACACTTGATGCGCTCATAGTACTCAGGGCCTACTTTCGAAGAAATCGAAATTAATTTTGTTTCACTCATTTCAATTTAGTTTTACATTATTCAACACATTGCTTTCATAGTTTTGCGAGTTTAAGTTCATTATTAATATTACACATAGTTTTTTATTTGCATGTCAGTTGTCAATGAACTGTTTATTTTTAAATAAATACCATTATAATGGCATTTGTTGATTGTTTATTTATTTCAGAACTAAATAGTGGTAGATTTGTATTTTAAATTTCATTTAAATTAATACTATAAGAACAACAAAATAATTATGAAAAACACTTGTAGTGTTTCCTATTTCAACTTTGGAATTTCGGGTTCGGGATTCAATCCCGGGATCCCGGGATTCTAAATTTCGATCCCGAAATCCCGAAATTGAATCCCGATCCCGAATTCTGAAAACCCTACATACAAAGCTTCTCGAGATTTCCGACGAACACTCGTCTTGAAATCGTTGAAAGCCTGCAAACATTGATTACATCAATAAGTTACTGAAAAAGTGGCAAACATGTGTACAGTCGTTAAGTTCATGGCAGTATAAAAAATAGCTTAAATTTGTATCACAAAAATTGAGAAAACTTACTGAACAAAAAATTGTAATTGTGATGTGAAACAACTAAGTAGGTACTTCCTTCTTTCCACTGTTTTACCGATTTCACGGCCCCATCTATTGAATTTAGAATGAGTGTAAGTTCTTCCCATTTTTCATTCACTTTTCTCAAGTCTTGAGTGTTTGGCCAATTATTGCCTCTTTTTGTTTTTTCGTCATCCGCGCTGCTCTCGACATGGTAAAAATTGACTATAATATGTACCAATGTACCTAGATATCTTATCTAGCTAACACTAACAACACTGCACCTAGTGGAATTTTAAGGTTACGATCACATGACAAATCACCAAACGTAATTTTTATTAGAGGTTGCCATATTTCACCTGGTTACGTTTGAACTATTCTGATTCATTGCAACTTCTCTTTTAACGCCCCGGTAAAAGTTTACATTTTAAAGGGACCGTTACTTTATGTTTTACAGAATAGAGACATGTGTTAAAAATTTAAAGCTGCCGTTAAATAATAATATTTTAAAGACCCGTTAAAATTTAATCTAGTGTTACAGAATAGGTTTTAAAAAGTATGGTAATCGTGACCTGGCGGCGCCTTTGTTGATATGCGACAAAAATATATCATTTCCGTTATAATTTAGATTTAGCGCATCAATGAAAGTTATGGTTTTCAAGAATATATACTTTTATTAGGTATACATATACATACAAAAAAGTTTACAATTTTATGTTTGAAAACGCATAGTTTGTAAGTAATGTAATACACCCTTGGAGAATAGATACAATTTATTAAAAAAAAACTCGGTTTACATTTGCTTATTTGTTGAATGCTTCTCATTATACAGGTTGGGCCAAATGAACGCATATTTCTTCCAAAGCACTATAACCGTTGATGTTACTAAAACATTTTTGGAACGAACTTCCTTATCGCACGTTACACTCCGGACATTTGACGAATGGGAGCTAGGTCGAAAAAACCGTCACGACACATTATTTTGGGCGGTTCAGCACCAAACTAAATAGCTCCCTTTCATAAGGTGAAAATCGCGGTGTTGAGGTTTCGCTTAATTTCTCTTCTTGCATTTCACATTTAATACGTTTGTGGAAGTTTTCAAAATCAGTCGTTACTCAATCCCGGCATGGTGTAAAAATTATCCTCCATCACGAAATCTGACAGCTCAAATTAAAATTGAAAAAAATTGGTACATTCCGCGAGGCCAGCATAATTGTTAAATTACACCTGGGAACACCCGGAACATCAGTCTCAAAATATAATTTCAGCTTTCAGTTTTGCAAATATGTATAAAAAAAACTAGCCTGAAATTAGAGTTGGCGACCCCAAAACGTTTTTAAAAAGGGCCGGTCTGCAAATCGCATTTCTCATCACGACATAGGGGCCGATTCACGGAAAGTGTTCACTATTTTTCAATATTTGTGTTAGGAAAATTCAGTATAACACAAGGGTAGTCCAGTTAAACGATTTTAATGTATGCCTAATTTATTTTTTTCTGCGTCATATTCCATCAACGAAACGCGAAGTTAACGCAAAAAACCCGATGAAAATATTCCAAGAGGGGTTCAAATAAAATGCTATAAATTTCTTCATTTTCCGGTCAAAATTTTGGCCGCAAAAACAAAAATCCATTTTCTGGCTAAAGGGTTAGACATAAAAAATTGCAACTTTTTTGCGGTAGATGGAGGGCACGAACATGTTGCCCCGTGACCGAGTGCCGCACTCTCACCATCATCCCCCACCCCTCAAAAAATGCAGAAATGTAAAATCGGTTTTCATTTTTTTAACCCTCCCCGTATATTTTAGACAATACTTTTATACCCAGAAACGGTGCTCCTGGACAGTACCGACGTCTGCCTATTTTTTCTATTCCGATAATTCGAACCGTTTTTGAAATATTTACAAAAAACTGACGAAAATTTTGCGCCCGAAAAAATCAAAAATAAAAAAAAATGTTCTATTATCTGTCTCATTTTCAGTGTGCCGGTACATTTTCACGTGCAGCTGACGTTTTCCGAGTCAGTTGCAGGATTTGTGTCCAAAACGGCCACTTAAAAAATTTAAATTTTGCCAAAAATGTCTTAGATTCTGTTTATTTTCCGCATAAAAACATTTTTCAATGTGGGAAATAATATGAATCTAAAGTCAGTTTTTACATCGGAAGGTCGAAGGGTAATTTCGCTACACTTAAAAATTGAAAAATTGAGAAAAATTCTAATTCCAACCCTTATCACGCTCCAGTTATTGTTTTATACAACGTGTTCCGCGTGGGAAACACAAAGGCAACACAAAAACCCCGATTCAAATATTCCAAGGGGTTGAGATAAAATTCTTAAAATTTTCTCATTTTCTGGTCAAAATTTTGGACGGGAAAACAAAAATTGTCGCATCAGTGGCTAAACGGCTTGAGATAAAAAAATTAAACTTTTACGGTAGAAATGTGAGTTACCTTTTGACCACTTGTTTATTTTAAGCATTCTTGACTTATCTGTATCTCTCTCGCTCTCTTTCAGTATAAGAAATAGGGAGTGCCTCCGTAGCCGGCGCCGGCCTTGGGTATAGTTGCCGGCGCCGGTGTTGCGTATACATGCTGGCGCTGGTCTTGCTGTTTTTGCCGTATCTATTATTTGGAATTTAATTATTGGTTATACGCACGTTTTGAAATTAGTCAAAAAAACAAAAATTTGGGATTGAAGTACGGCGTATTGTAATCACAATTACCTTATGTAGGTTCACTTCCAAATGGAATGGCGATAAAAAACATATTGTGGAAATTAAATACTTATTCATTTATTGAATACCTACAACGTGTACATAAAAATATATGAAATAAAATCAAATACAACTGAAATTATATTAAAATTTCCTCTGGACTGCTATTTTATGATAATTTTCATTTTATTTTCTTTCTTTTCAAACCAATAACTGTGTTCCCGCACCCCTTGGGACGGCCTCTCATTTTTACGGTAGGTACTTTAATATCAGAAATTGTTATGGCCTTGGGACAACCTTCATCAGACTGGACATTGGTTACTTTTACAATATTAACAGCACAATTTCTGTTCATATCCCAGTACTCGAAATTTACGTTTTGACACGTGTTTAATTTCGAAATGGCCCGTTCTGGCGCAACCCATTTGGCGTGGCCGAGTTGACGCGGCCGTACTGGCGTGGGTCGGTTGCGACGCAGACCGCTTCGAGCGCAAAGCATACCTGGCGCAGGTACGTTCTGGCGCGGGGATCTTCTGGCGCAAATATATTGTTTACTTCTTTAGTTATTTAGAGATTATAACATTTATAAATTTACGAATTTATTTTCCATTAAAGTTTACAATTTATCGATTTTTAATGCAGCAAGACCAAACGAGGCTCCAACAAAGTTTTCGTTCGAGCGAGCGGCTACTATTATGTAAGTATATATATATATATATATGGTGACCATATTATGTACTTATTTTAGTAGGACAGTACTTTCTTTGGGAACTATGTCCTACAGTCCTTAATGGAAGGTAAAGTACGTTAAAATGTACTTTTTTAATTAAGTAATCAGGCAGCCATATTAAATAATCGCTTTTTGTTTTCCGATGCCACCTAATAATAAAAATACCAAATCTTCCACGCTACTGCACGTTCGTTTGTATGCAGAGCAATCATGAGTGGGCGCCACGAATGCCACCGTGCCAGGTGCACCTAAATCCCGTTCGATCCAGATGAAGGTCACATTTGCTCGTGCGCGCTTCTATTTGGGAACGAACGCATTTTAAACAGACCCCTTACCTGACGGGGCACCAGACACACGCATTTTTAGTAAAAAAAGATAGTGTAGAAACATAAGAAAAACAAAACAACCTCTACGGGAGTCAACCCCACCCAGCCCGAGAATACCAAACCACAAACTCTATTAATTCGCCGACGGTCGGATATCAAAAAATTACAAATTACAAATGTAACCTTGATCTGGATCGAAATTCAGGATTTAGGTGCAATTCACCGTGCCACATTGTGATGCCGCAGGAGCGCGCGTCTCTATGTATTATTATTATTATTGTTATTATTTCCCCTGCTCTTTTTTCCTTGAAAAATTATAGTCACCGTATGTATATACAGGGTGATTCAGAAATGGTGAATCAAACGAAAATAGTAGATTCCCCATGCGAAAATAAGACAAAGAGTCTAATATATCCCTGTCCGAAGTTGTACCCCTGAGGAGATATAGCCCTCCAAGGTATCCCCTTAAATTTAGATAAAAATTAATTTCTCAGAAACTATACGACTTACAAGGTTCCAATTTGGTACACAATTTAGGAACTTTATAAACCATAACTGATGTGAAGTTGAAGTTAATTGAAGTAACGCAAGGTGTTTATTCGGGGTAGGTCACCCTTAAAATTTCATTGAACTATTTAATCCATTAATTAATTTGAAAAAATTTTATGGCATTTCATGCAGAATTTCATTTTCAAACTTTTTTTACTCCTAGTACTTTTCACTAAAATGAGTAGTTTTTGAGAAAAACGAAAATAACTAAAGTAAGATTTGAATTATTTTACTTAAAAATTAATCGAAACGTTCACTAGTAGGCTATGATAAAGAGGCAATTTTTAATAAATTTTAATATTTTTAAATAACGAGTAGTACAGAGTATTACAGAGTTTTACAGAGTATTACAGAGTTTTTAATAAATATCAATTAAGTAATTTTCGTTTTTCTCAAAAACTATTCATTTTAGTGAAAAGTACTAGGAGTAAAAAAAGTTTGAAAATGAAATTTTGCATGAAATGCCGCAAAACTTTTTCAAATTAATTAATGGATTAAATAGTTTTAAGAAATTTTAGGGGCGACCCACCCCGAACAAACACCTTGCATTACTTCAATTAACTTCTACTTCACATCAGTTGTGGTTTATAAAGTTTTTAAATTGTGTACCAAATTGGAACCTTGTAAGTCATATAGTTTCTGAGAAACTAATTTTTAGCGAAATTTAAGGGGATACTTTGGAGGGCTATATCTCTTTAGAGGTACAACTTCGGACAGGGATATATTAGACTCTTTGTCTTATTTTCGCATGGGGAATCTACCATTTTCGTTTGATTCACCATTTCTGAATCACCCTGTATAACAGCCTGTTTGAACAATACGTGTTTTTCTACAGCTAGTATCCCCTGCATTATAACACATGCGTGGTGGTGAACGTTGGTTTGTGAAAAACGTACAAATGTAGAGAGTAGTAAGGTCGTTGAAAAAAGTTCAGGGAACAAATTATTTTTACTATTACCAAATATAAATAATATTGAAATCACAAAATATACATGGACATGAAACGTCTTGTCGCCGTGCTAATGTAATGCACAAGAAGTGTTATTGTTGTATTGAAAATAGTTATTTACAACCCTCGGGGAAAACCCATAAAACCAAAACGCTGGAAGCGCCCATGTCTACCCCTTTTTGCAGTTTCGTGGAATACCAGGTAAATTTTCTTACCTCATATAACTAGTCTAATCTACCTTAAAGGCGGCTATATTTATTTTGTATTCAGTTTAGGGTATACCTTTATATTTCACCGCTGGTTTCGACAATTTTAGAAAAAGGCAGTCAGTCTTGTGATTTTGTCCTGTGAGTTCGAGACGGTTCGAAATCCCATAATTATTATCAAAAACTTTTATACGGTGTTAAAAATGGAAGTGCAAATTAAAAGTAAACAGGGGCGCGAGAAGTTTTTCGAAAATGGATTTTTGTATGTATTTGATAGAAATAGTGCGTGTGGAACAAAAAAGTTTTGGCGTTGCGATAGAAAGGGGGAAGGTTGTCGTGTGAGAATACATACACAAGATGGCACTATAGTAAAAAGTATAAACCATCACACACATGATAGTTCAGCTGCCACTGTGGAAGTTCTCAAGATCAAAACTAAAATCAAAGAAAGAGCCACGTCTACAATGGAAACGCCTGCTCAAATTATCAATCATGTTTTGAGTTCTGACGGTAAAAATGTGCCAAGAAGTGTTTTAGCTGCATTGCCCGTGCAAACAGCATTAAAGAAAATGATCAGAAGGCAGAGAAATCAAGTAAATGGAGCACCACCCGTTCCACGGAGCCTGGAAGAACTAGAAATTCCACAAAAATACAAAACCATTATGGGAAGAGATAACGTGGAAGAAGATTTTCTTCTAGCAGATAGCGGAGCAAGCCCAACAAGAATTTTAATTTTTGGAAGACGCGAGAATTTAAAGGTACGTTCGACTGCTAATTTATCCTTTACTATTTCAAATAATTATGTAAATAAAATTAATTTAATTTAATTATTTACAACATTATTTCTGATTTGGGACAGATCAACGTTCATTATCCGAATGTTTTCGATATACAGGGCGCGGCAAAAGTTCAACATAAATTCATTTTCTTTGTAAAAAAAAAATTTCATGAAAAATCCTCGAACACGTCAAAAATGCGCGGATTGGGCTACTTTGTTCCTTTTGGTTGATATTTAAAATTATTGAGATGCCCCCACTCACGCCACCACTGCTGATAATAAAAGGGTTTACTTTATATCAAAAGATCAAAGATTTTCAACAAAAATCGACGTGCCGACGATTTTTTCTGAAATTTATTGGAAGTCTATTATTTCAAAACAAGAAATAATTCTCGGGCGCCGCTTTTTTCTTAAATCCATAGATTCCAAAATTAAGGTTACCGTTAAATAGGCAATTGAAAACACTTTAAAAATATGCGTCATTTGAACTCTGTTGCTATTTAAAATTTATGCCGAACTTTTGCCGCGCACTGTAAGTACATGGATGTAATTTTGAAAGAAAATAATATGTATTGTTATTTTTCCAGATTTTACGTGAATCCAAACACTGGTTCATCGATGGAACTTTTCGTTCTACTCCTCCACTATTCTACCAAGTATACGTTATTCTAGCAGAAAAATTAGGAGGGATTCATCCAATAATATATGCCTTACTGCCAAATAAACAGACTGGAACATACAGGCGCCTCTTAGATATGCTGCTAGAATTAGAAGCAGGCTTAAATCCACAGCGAATTTCCTGTGATTTTGAATTGGCTGCAATAAATGCTTTCAAAGAAAAATTTCAAGAAGTTCAAATGCAAGGCTGTTTTTTTCACTTAGTCAAGAATTTTAAAAAGCACCTTTCTGAACTTAATGTTTTGGGCAGATATCAGAATGAGCCAGATTTTGCCAACATGGCAAAAATGATAACTTCGTTGGCTTTTGTACCAATCGAAAATCTCGATGAGGCGCTAGTGAATCTCACAGAAGAAATGCCGCCAGAATTGTTGCCAATGCTCGATTGGTTCGAAGATTTTTATGTGGGGCGACCAAACAGACATGGAGGTGGGCGAAGACCACCTATGTTTCCACCAACTTTATGGTCTGTTTATGAAAGGGTTACCAACGACATTCACAGAACCAATAATTTTGCCGAAGCTTCTCACAGAAGGCTTCAAACGGAATTATCAATGGATCACCCAACAATTTGGTCATTTATTGATATACTGAAAAAGGTACAGGTAACAAGAAATATGTATATAGAACAATTAATAGCGGGACATGCACCTCCTAGAAAACTTAGAAAATACGTTGAATGTGATAGAAGGATTAAGAATATTGTAGAGAATTTCAATAATATAGGGGTGGTAGAATATTTAAGAGGCTTAGCTTACAATTATAATATGGATGCCTAGTAGAAATGTATTATTTTTGTAAAAATGTGTATGTAATATTTGTAATAAAATATGTTAATTGAATTACGTTTTAATAAAATTTTTGTTTTAAATGATATAATGTGTGTTTCATTGCTTTTTCAGGTATCTACATATATATATAACAACAGTTTGATGATGAAATTCGCATAAAAATCAATCTTAGATTCCTCTACCTCAGTACTCGTTGCGCTCATGCAATGCCTTCGTATCTCACGAAGGCATTGGCTCATGCCACCGAAATATCAACGTTAAAAAAAGCTATAAAGTGCCTTGGATCTAACTTATATATTTTCAATTATTTGCGCCAAAACGTCCTCGGGTCAGAATTTACCTGCGCCCGATAGGCTTTGCGCCCGAAGAGGTCTGCGCCGTAACGGATCCGCGCCAGTACGGCCGCGCCAAATCGGCCGCATCAAATCGGTCGCGCCAGAACGTCCTAGACCGGTTTAATTTAGATCATTTTCGAGATCTTCGACTTGTGGCGTCATGTTACTGTCTACATGTGTCATCTCGATTGCACAGCTTCGCTCTCCGTCCCGGTATTCTGAATTAGGAGTACATTGAATTTGGTTCAATTGCACAATCGAACTATTGTCACAACTTGGGTTATCCAGTGGTACCAAGGTGGCTATTTCTTCATTGTTTTCAGCGTCGTTGTCAGAACACATTCTGGGGTTATTTCGGTTTTCAGTCTCAATTTCATTATGTGGGAGGCTACTCAAGTTTTCAAATTCATGTTCTTTTTCAGTTTGACTTTCAAAAGTTCCATAATTGTTAGACCATTTTATTGTAAGATTTTTAATGAATTCCAATCTATTGTAAAATCTTTCAGAAGAGACCTCACTGCATATCTGAGACAATCTCAAACATTCATCATTCATCATTTTGAACTTTTGGTGATTTGTTAATGGTCTACGGTTTTTCGGGGTATTAGTGACTTCTAAGTGAATGTTTGTCTCTGAATGTAGATTTGTGTCGTCAGTCTGGTTTGTTGTGAACGATGAAAAGAATGGCTGACGTGATTCGAAATAAGCCCTTTTCCATCGTTTTAAGCAAAGGTTTTCATCAAATAATGCCTGATGACATGTAGAATGAAGTTTGAAGATGTGCCGACAAGGTAATTTTATGGATGTCCAAAACATGCACTGACAACTGTAAGGTGTTACTTCTAGGAGACCTTCGTTACTAGGTGCAAGGCATTTTTCTTCTTCTATAAATCGAAAGTCTGCACGAATTCATGCCTTCAAGTTGCTGTTGAACCTTTTTAAATGCGAAATTCGTTAATAATTTAGAATATAGATCTTCAACTGAATCTGACTTAAACGCTCTCGTAGTAACTTTATGATACTCTTTTGAATTTTTAATATTCCTATCGACTCTTAAAGAGTTTAGAATAACAAAAAATTTTTTTATAAAATCCTCCAGAGCAGAGAATTTTGAAATGACTGATTTCAATTTGGCGTTCACATTTTCAATTCTATTGTTCGTTTTATTCAAAAAAGACATTTCCAAAAGTAAGATACAATACCCACTCATCTTTAATTGTTTCCCAATTTTTCTCATAGTAATCCGTAACGACTTGGGGAACATTCTCCTTCATTTCCAAATATACTTTTCGATAACACTCCTCAGATGAAGAATATGCCAATTTCTGCAAATAATTTCTGGCCACTTCACATTCTTTGCTTGACAAACCCATTTTCTTCGCGCTCACTTCTCTGTTAAAAATTTGAAGCGTATGAAATAAACATATCTGCAAAGAAGCACCAGGGAAATTGTCTTTAAAAACACTCCTTTCCTTGTTGTCTTTATCAGACATCACCACTGTTACATCTGACGCTTTAGGATTCTGGTTTTTGAATGTTTTTATAAACCACTCGATATTTTCTTCAGTTTCATTCATTAATATACCGCATGCCACTATTTCCCCACCTCCCTCTGCATCCTCCACCATAATTAAATACGTGGCCGCTCTACTGTTGTGTAGACAATACGTGCCGTCTACAAATATTATTTCTGGATAAGACTCAAACATATGTTTCATTTCGAAATCTTGGAAATAAAGACATTTCAAATTTGCATCCCCATCCACGAAAATTTGAACGTCACATTTGTAAGTATTTCGCAAAATTGAAACACATTCCTCAAACTGTATTTTTTGTTGTGGTTTCCTGTTAAGATTTGTTAGGTCTTTCAAAGTCACAAGGCAACCGGATTCACTTATGATATTATTTTGTACAATTTTTTTATTAGCGCGAGCATGTAGTGCTGCCGTTGAGTTCATCTTAAGTTGATCCGAAATCTTCAGTCGTTGTTGGGGCAAACTTTTAAATAAAGATGGTGTTACAGGGTGAGTATGATTTTCGTTTAATTCCTTTATCTCCAAAAATTTCACGCATGAGGTTAATTTTAGAAACATACCAGCCGGACACTTTTGCCTAAAGGTGAAAGTGTTTTTTGATATATTTCTTGGAATGTACGTTCGGCCACCTTTGATGCAAGCAATTCTTAAATAATAATAAACTAACTGTTTATTTCCTTTGGCTGATATACTTTCAGGATATCTTTTAGCCTGTGTCTCAATGGTTCTGCTATCTCTAATCCAAAAATCATTGAATACTTTATTTTTATATTCTTGCAACTGCTTGTCGAAGCTTTCATAATTTTCAAACTTATCACCTACTTTTAACATCTGCAAAACCAAAACACCTGATATAAAGAATTATACCTGATATGAAAAGAAAATACCTTTGAAATGTTCGATACCTATTGGCTACTACTCGTAATAAATCTAAAGCGGTCGGCGTACGGTGTGGATGCATTAGGACTTTATGTTAAATATGTCTGCATAATGAAGCATTTCCAAGTTTCAACAATACTAATTTCCTACGCCCACTAGTAGCTGCAAAAGCAGAACATCAGACGTAAGAAATAATAATATAACATGTACAATATCAACAACATACCTTCGACCTGTTGCACATAAATAATAAACTCAAAAATCAGTGACTGAATGCAACGTGAATTGAATAAGTTAGGTTAAGTTTGGTTTTGACAATCGGCCGGCAACAATACGTAGACCGGCCGCGGCCGGCCGAAGTTATCGAGACCGGCTCCGGCAACAATACAGCTAGAAAACTGTAGCCGGCGCCGGCTACGGAGGCACTCCCTAAGAAATAATGTACGCAACTATACATACACTTATGCAACAAATAACAATGTTGCCAAGATAAGAAAATAATATTTGGTATTGTTAGACAAACAGTGGTGCCTCTTGTTTTGGCTACTCACTTGTTATGTTGATAGTTCCATGTTGGTTTAACGCGAATTGTAGCACGTATTAGATTGGAGAGATTTGTAAATTCATTATGTGTAGAGCTTTTAAACACATGAGATGTATTTTTGTTTTATTACATTAAATCGTTTTAACTGGACTACCCTTGTGTTATTTTCAATTTTTCTAACACCCGTGTTCACAGGTGGCACTGAAGTGTGAAAATACGAATTAAAAGTACTATAAAGTTGTGACGTAAATAGTGACTTAAATAGTGATGAGGAAAAAGGCAAACCACCGCTCATCCTCATCTAGCAGCGATGACAATTCGCCCCGCGGGTCACGGCAGCGGAAGAATAAGGAGAAAGAGGAATTGGCAATGTTAAGGCAAGAAATAAAAGAGCGCCGATCAACTGTGAGTACAACTCGTTCATTTACTCCGCCGTTACCTGCACCAATGCGTTTGTACCACTTGGATGAAATCTTAATACCTGAATTTGAACCAGGTACATCAGAAAAAATTACTACTATTAAGTGGGTTAGTAAAATTGATGAGATGGCTGGTTTTTATAGTTGGAGGGACAATGTCACTGTTAGATTGGCAACGGGGCGCTTGAGAGGTGATGCTCGAAAATGGTATGATTCATTGAATAAAACTTGTTTAACATGGCATGAAATGAAAGCACTTCTTTTGGAAGTGCGTGATGTGTTAACAAATCCACCCCCGCAAGACAAGTACGTTAAAGTCTGAGTTGACAAAACGTTTGAGTGCCACACAGGAACAGAAGATCAAGCGCCTCTTGGAACGTGAGGAATTAGGTGACAGGAAGCCGTCACAATTTCTATGCCACCTAGAATCGTTAGCTGGTCCCAACGTACCAGAATTCATGTTACGTTCGATCTGGAGGCCTATTCTAAATCATAATTTCGACTCGAAATCTTTTCAAGTCGAAATGCGACGTTTTCCATCTATCGGATTCCTTCCGAAACGGTACATAACGTCATTACCTTTCGATTCGTCGAAATGCGGTTTCGAGTCAAACCGAGTGTCGAATTCAAAATTTCGATTCGAGTTATGTGCGTCTGGGTTGTAGGTTATGAAATTGTATTATTTAAGAAGACGACACGGTTTATGTACGTATGCTAACAACCCATTTTTTCGTTGTTCACTTCAATTACGGGTGTGAAAACAGCCACATCCACAAGTTACCGAATCGCGGTCGGATCGCGTGCGCTTTAAAACCGAACCCTAGCCACAGTTCGGCGTGGATGAAAACTTTAAAGGGAAAAGTTAAACTTAATGAAATTTCCAGTTGTTACCGAATAGTAGAAATAGCAATAGAAAACAGTCTATTGGGTATATACGAAAAATAATAAAACTACATTTTTAATACCACAAATTTTAAATTCTGGAAACTCCAAATTCGACGATCCCAATTTGGAAATAGGTTTTCCTGGGACACAACGACATGCACTTTCATGGTGGCTATAGAAAACCTCCAGTGTCCTCTTCCGTATATACGAAAAATAAAGATTATTATGCTTTTGACGCAGCGCCATAAATTAGATGCTATATATTTTAAATTCTGGAAACTCCAAATTCGACGATCCCATTTTGGAAATAGGTTTTTCTGAGACACAAAGACATGTACTTTCATGGAAGCTATAGAAAACCCCCAGTCTCCTCTTCCGTATATACGAAAAATACAGATTATTATGCTTTTCATGCAGCACCACACATTAGATGCAAAATATTTTAAATTCTGGAAACTCCAAATTCGACGATCCCATTTTGGCAATAGGCTTCTAAGGGACACAAAGGTATGTACTTTCATGGTAGCTACAGAAAACCCCTAGTCTCCTCTTCCGTATACCCGAAAAATAAAGATTATTATGCTTTTGATGCAGCGCCATAAATTAGATGCTATGTATTTTAAATTCTGGAAACTCCAAATTCGACGATCCCATTTTGGAAATAGGTTTTTCTGGGACACAAGGGCATGTACTTTCATGGTAGCTATAGAAACCCCCAGTCTCCTCTTCCGTATATACGAAAAATAAAGATTATTATGTTTTTGTTGCAGCGCCATAAATAAGATGCTATATATTTTAAATTCTGCAAACTCCAAATTCGACGATCCCATTTTGGAAATAGGTTTTTCTGAGACACAAAGGCATATACTTTCATGGTAGTTATAGAAAATTCTCAGTCTCCTCTTCCGTATATACGAAAAATACAGATTATTATGCTTTTGATGCAGCGCCATAAATTAGATGCTATGTATTTTCAATTCTGGAAACTCAAATTCGACGATCCTGTTTTGGAAATAGGTTTTTCTGGGACACAAAGGCATATACTTTCATGGTAGTTATAGAAAATTCTCAGTCTCCTCTTCCGTATATACGAAAAATACAGATTATTATGCTTTTCATGCAGCACCACACATTAGATGCAAAATATTTTAAATTCTGGACACTCCAAATTCGACGATCCCATTTTGGAAAAAGGCTTCTAAGGGATACAAAGGTATGTACTTTCATGGTAGCTGCAGAAAACCCCAAGTCTCCTCTTCCGTATATACGAAAAATAAAGATTATTATGCTTTTGATGCAGAGCCATAAATTAGATGCTATGTATTTTCAATTCTGGAAACTCCAAATTCGGCGATTGCGTTTTGGAAATAGGTTTTTGTGGGACACAAAGGCATATACTTTCATGGTAGTTATAGACAATTCCCAGTCTCCTCTTTCGTATATACGAAAAATACAGATTATTATGCTTTTCATGCAGCACCACACATTAGATGCAAAATATTTTAAATTCTGGAAACTCCAAATTCGACGATCCCATTTTGGAAAAAGGCTTCGAAGGGACACAAAGGTATGTACTTTCATGGTACCTATAGAAAACCCCCAGTCTCCTCTTTCGTATATATGAAAAATAAAGATTATTATGGTTTTGATGCAGCAGCATAAATTGGACGAAAAATATGTTAAATTCTGGAATTGGAGATTATCATCAACTCCTGAGGATGCTGACGTTATCAGCGAAACACGTGTCGAGTTTAATTACTGTGTCACTGTCTTTTGGCGTGTGGGGTTAACTTATTAAGAATTCATAGTCACCAGTTAATAGCAAATAAGTCTTTAACACAACACATGGACATGAGAAATTATAGGCTGGCATTACAAAAAATTTTGCTTGAGGCATCAGAAAATATGTCTGAAAAATGAGTAACTTGTGCAAGAGATATAAGCAGTCACAAAAACGTAAAATTTTCTGCATGTATCAAGTGCATCAGAAAAGAACATGAAAAATGTAATATACCACCACATCAAGGAGTTTGTGAATTGTGCTTGTTGTATTAACAAGTTTTGCCATAATTTATTATTGTGAAGACGTAGGAAGTAGCTAGAGGATGTGATTTTAAGTTCCTTTTCAAACAAAATGTTTCAGAAACGATTGTTAATTTTACTTCTTGCGTTCCCACTCTGAAGGGAATATTTCAAAAAGAATTGCTGTTTTAGTTTGTATCGGAAGTTATTTTAAAGTTTACATTTTATCGAATTTGCAGATTTTGTTCAGAAGTTCGTCTTAATTAATGTGTTCTGGTTCTGACTGTAGTGAATTGAGTGAATTGTTTGTTAAGAGTTTACTATTTTTGTTTGTTGATTAGTTGATACCTAGGTACCTATTAGAAGATCATTTTACTTATTGCGTCCCCATTCTGAAGAGAATATTTCAGAAAGAGTTGCTGTTTTAGTTTGTATCAGAAGTTATTTTCTGTTTCGTTTAAGGTTTACATTTTATTGAATTTGCAGATTTTGTTCAGAAGATCGTCGCAATTAATGTGTTCTGAATGCAGTGAATTGAGCAGAATGGATTTTTGTTTATTAAGAGTTTACTATTTTTGTTTGTTGTTTAGCTGATACCTACCTTTTAGAAGATCATTTTTGTTTACACTAAATAGGATATTTGGTAAAAGATTATGTATTTTGAGTATAATTAGCGGTTATTTTGTTTATTGTGTTTGTAGTAGGTTTTAGTTTGTATAAGAAAATATTTTCTAATTGAGTTTATAACTAATTACAATTATGTACATAGACTACCAAAGAGTAAAAAGTGATTATGTTAACAACTCAAACTGTTCTGGTTATATGAACTGACTGTAGTCTGTAGGAAACATAGAACATTAGACTTTGGTTTTCTACAGCTACCATGAAAGTACATGCCTTTGTGTCCCAGAAAAACCTATTTCCAAAATGGGATCGTCGAATTTGGAGTTTCCAGAATTTAAAATATTTTGCATCTAATGTGTGGTGCTGCATGAAACGCATAATAATCTTTATTTTTCGTATATACGGAAGAGGAGACTGGGGGTTTTCTATAGCTACCATGAAAGTACATGTCTTTGTGTTCCAGAAAAACCTATTTCCAAAATGAGATCGTCGAATTTGGAGTTACCAGAATTTAAAATTTGTGGTATTAAAAATGTAGTTTCATTATTTTTCGTATATACCCAATAGACTGTTTTCTATTGCTATTTCTACTATTCGGTAACTGGAAATTTCATTAAGTTTAACTTTTCCCTTTGAGGTTTTCATCCACGCCGAACTGTGGCTAGGGTTCGGTTTTAAAGCGCACGCGATCCGGCCGCGATTCGGTAACTTGTGGATGTGGCTGTTTTCACACCCGTACTTCAAATTACCTGCCTCCATCTTTACCCACAAGTAAAACAAACTCAAATATATACTATATTTCTTCAAAATAATTACAATATGACGTACGTATCTGTGGGGATGACAGATTACCATAATTTAAATGTCACCAAACGACCAAGCCGGACTGTCATTACCAACACAGCAACTGTAATCCACTACGAAGTACCAAATATTTCGATCAGAGTGGTCAGAAACAAAATGTGCTTTTCGACTCGAAATTACGTTACGTCGTTTCGATTACTTTTTGTCGAAATGAATTAGAATAGGTCTCCTGGTTGAGTCGTATGCCGTCATCTTTACAGCCCATCTTGGCAACACAGGCAAAATTTTCTTTACCAACCCTCGGCGAACTAGCCTATGCCGTGGCGGAAGCTACTACCACTCAACGGGTTACCGCGGTGTCAACCCCTACGCTTGGTGGAAGTGAAGACATCACGCAACAGTTGAGAAAAGAATTCGAAAATTTAACGGCCACCTTACGACAAGAGATCGCTGCCGTTGCTAGCGCTCATGGACGCAGTGGGCACCAAGGTAAGCGCGACCGATCAAAATCTCGATCACGCTCTTCCAGCACTAGTAGAAAAGGCCAGTTACCATACTCGTTTTGGAGATAAGGCAAAACGCTGCACGTTTATTTCGTCGGAAAACAACAAAGGCGATTGTTAACGGCGGCCACCGATCCCAGCCCTACATCGCGCCGTCTTTTCGTGGTCGATAAAGGCACTCGTATGGAATTTCTTGTGGACACTGGCGCCGATTAGTGCGTATTTCCGCGATCGCGAGTGCGTGTGCAACTTCCGCGAACAGACTATGAACTATACGCTGCGAACAACATAGTCATTTGCACGTACGGAACTATTTCTTTGGCATTAAATATCGGTCTCCGCCGCATGTTACCATGGAGAGTCATCATTGCTGATGTGTCTAAACCTATACTTGGTGCAGATTTCTTATCCCATTATGGTTTGCTTGTCGACATCCTCAACAAACGGCTAATAGACACGCTAATGACGATCTCAATGCAAATTCGCAACGTTTCAGACTTCGATCTTTCGATCCGAGTCATCAAGAGTTCATCCCCTTACCCTTCTCAAAAACTTCACGGAAGTTCTTCGTCCGTCAAGAGTAATTAAAGAACCGAAACATAAAACTCTTCATTACATTCGGACGACACCCGGTCCTCCAGTTACTTCCAAACCAAGACGTCTTGCTCCAGACAAGCTAAAGATCGCCAGAAGGGAGTTAGAAGCTATGCTATGCTCTGACCGCAACTATGGTGCTTATGACCGGGAATTGTTGGCAATTTACCTCGCGATTAAGCATTTTAAACACATGGTGGAGGGACGCGATTTTTCCGTGCATACGGACCACAAACCTCTCGTGTTCGCATTCCGTAAAAACTTGACAAGTGTTCTCCGCGTCAGTTTCGACATTTAGACTATATCGGACAAATTTACAACTGACATTCGAAACATCGCGGGCAAAGACAATCCTGTGACCGATGCATTATCGCGTGTGGACGAAGTTTCTGTAGGTATCACTTCCAAGAGTTAGCTATTTCTCGGACCGGACTTCATTTTAAGAAAGTGCAGATTCCCAATACCAACGACACGTTATTGTGTGATATTTTGACACCAGTGGTTCGTCCCTATATTACCCTACCATTCCGAAGAGCAGTTTTTTAACTCTATTCATAATTTATCTCACTCAGGAATTAAGGCAACTATTAGGTTAGTCACGCAAAAGTTCGTCTGGCTTTCTATTAAACGTGATTGCCGGAGATCGGTGGCCGCCGTTTACAATCGCCCTGGTTCAAGGGCTTCGCCAAGGGTGGGGGGCAGGTGGGGGCAGACAGTTTTGTATTCATTTTCATATGTTTGAGCAATAAAGAGTTCAATAAATATGTTAATATATCTTCTGCCCCCCCTGACTCAAATGCTGGCGACGCCCTTGCCCTGGTTGTTTTCCGACGAAACAAACGTATGCAGTGTCAAAGATGCAAGATCACTCGACATGTTAAATCTCCACCTGGTTCCTTCCTGTGTCCAACATATCGATTTGAACACGTCCATATAATAATAATAATAACGACTTTATTCAGTTGGACACAAATAAAGAAAGCAATACAATAATAAAAAAAGAACAACTGAAATGGCGAAGTTCAGAGGTTGACAGAGTCAATCTCTGTTCTTCCACTTAACTAAACACTCAATTATGGAGAGTATAGTATAACCAAAGCGCAACATTACAGGCAGGTAAGAATTTTAAACATGTCTGTATTATACAGAGGTGCATACTACATTACTACACTATATTACATCATATTATATTAAATTATATTATATAATTTATATAACATAATATTACATCATATCATATTTTACTTTGTTATGGAAGAGGAAAAGAAATGGTAGACCGAAGAAAAAAATATTTTTAAATTTAAGAGACAAAAGCAGCACATAATAGGGCACAGTAACATAACCGTTCGAACGAGATAGTGCCTATGAAATATACCTACTTAGTAAATTACATTTTTTAAATTTATGGATAGGCAGGAGTTTGAAATTATTCGGAACAGAATTATAAATATTACAAATGTTGTAAGACCTGGTTGACCTGGTTGGACCATTGCCCGTTTCAGAAGGATTTCGATATTGTCTAACGTGCATTGATCGCTACTCTCATTGTCTTGAGGCCATTCCCATTGAGAATATCGAAGCTTCTACGGTCGCAAAAGCCTTGTACGGTCACTGGATAGCTAGATTCGGAACACCTTTGACGATAACTTCGGATCAAGGTCGTCAGTTCGAATCCCACTTAATTATGCGACTTCGACAGCTCCGTGGTATCACTAGGGTCAGGACGACTGAATATCATCCTGCCGCGAATGAATTAGTGGAAAGATTCCATCGTCATTTGAAATCAGCCATCATGTGTCACCAAAGTGACCATTGGACAGGAACTTTGCCCACGGTCCTGTTAGGAATTCGAAGTGCCTGGGGAGAGGACTTGGAAACCACTACAGCTGATCTAGTGTATGGTCAACCGTTTCGTCTTCCCGGAGAATTCCTCGTCAAGAATCCAGCAGCTGACCCGTAGGAACCAGCTGATTTCGCTAAGGAGTTGCGTAGTCATTTCCAGGAACTGCGTCCTACCTCTACTTCTCGGCACGGTAACAAACCCGTCTTTGTGTTTAAAGATTTGGGAACTTGTACCCATGTGTTCTTCCGTCGCGACGCCGTCAGACGCCCACTTCAGCAACCGTATGATGGTCCATTTTTGGTAATACGCAGATACGGCAAAGCTTACGTTATCCGCATTGGTAATAACGATGTCACTGTTTCCATTGACCGTTTGAGGCCAGCTTTTATTCTGTTCGCTTCAGATGAATCTAAGGAAGGATATACTCCTAACAATAACAATCAACATGAGAACCTACCAGAATCTCGACCTACAACACGATCTGGCAGATCGGCCCGGTTCACCGAGAAGTACCAAGCATGTTTTTCGTGAATTTGTGTGATTGTGTCAGTGTTTTGTGTTAAGCGCGTTTCTTTCTTGTGTATTTTATGTTTCACTAATTACAATCTTTTCTTTTGTCTAGCAATAAGTTTATTTTTGTACTTTTCGTGATCTTCAATCACACGCAAGGGGGTGCTGTGGGTGCACCACCCTGTTTTACATTTTAATTGCAACATGCTGTATTAGTTTTTAAGCACGGTTTATTATTTTGCATCCGGACGGAGATTTCAACTGCTGAATTCTTTTCTGTAAAACTCCGCTGTTATCGTTAACTGAATGTAACAACAATTCTCGTACGCCGAGTTTGTTTTCGGTGTGAGTTTATTAATAGCTTAAAATTAAAAATTGATGGTATGTGGACTCCAGATCCTATACACTGGTCGAAGCAAACACATGTATTAATATATTCTGTTAAATTTGGTTCAGCAGTATTATTTATTACGCGAATAACGGTATATACATTTACTCGTGAATCTAAGAGAGAACACCTACTTCTTTCACCACCACTATCCCTACTTCTTCCCCCATCACTATCCCCACTTTGTTCTTGATACTTCTCTCTTTGGTCAGTCTGCTAATGCTCATCAACCATGGCAGACATACCATCCGTTGCCGAATGTGAAATGTTCGTGAGTGAAGGTGAGGACAGTGATGGTGATATCGGCAGTGGGTAGGAGTTATCTTGGTCTCCGGATCCAAATTTTGTAGCGAGGGACAGGCACACTCCTTAGTAGCGTATTTGGAAAAACAATGAAAAATGTTGAAAAAAGAGTAGACGTGCGGTTAGTGAGTCACTGTGAGAGGGATAACAATAAAACTGGTGCAGAAACGTTGATCGCTAAACCCAGCTTTCAAAATGTAACCATTTTCTATAAAAATTTGGTAGCCGTACAGATGAAGAAATTGAAGGTAGTTTATAACAAACCAATCTATGTAGGATTTTCAATTATGGTTTTATCAAAAACTGTAATTTACGAATTCTTTTACGATTTTCTGAAATCTCTGTATGAAGATAACGCGTCCCTGTTATACACCGACACAGACTCCTTGATCTTAGAAATTTTTACGGACAATTTTTATGACATAAAAAATAATTTAGACAAGTTTGACACATCAAATTACAAACTGGACAATATTCACAATATTCCCAGAAACCACTCAGAAAAACAATAAATCAAAACCAACAATTGACAAAATTTTGAAACTTGACCATTATAAACGAATCATCGAAAATAATGAAAGTGTTACATGTAAAATGGTTGTTTTTAAATCGCATTTGAGAGTTGAAAAATAAAGTGGCTTTGTCGTCTGCTGATGATAAACGCTTAGTTATACCAAATACCACCAAACATTACCTTGGGGTCACCACCTAATTGATTATAACGAAGACATGTTAATAAAATATGAGGTACTTACACCACTAGTGGTCGGTACAATAATGCAATTGTTTGGGGTATTTGCAACAGCCTTATTTTGTACATTTAAGTGTAATAGTTAAAAAGCTAGCAACACGATGAACCACTTAGCCGTGAAGTTTACTACTTTAACAAGTTTAATCGGGAATGCTCTTAAGTACATTACCCGTCAGCCATTAAAGATGGAAATATATGTTTGGATACAAACACTAAAATAGATAAGTGGCCTGAAAGTTATAGGAGATTGCAAGCCTTAACTATTAATGGGAATTATTTACCTTTTAAAAGTCCCGAAATAAATTACCACGTCTTGAACACTTCAAGTGTAATCAACTATAAACTTAAAATTTTTGCATTAATCAAACTTATTTCACAACTTCATGGGGAACAGGTTACTCATTAACAGTGCGACTGTGATATACTTATATTGCTGTGTTATTGGCACACTTTTACTTCTAATCATAAGTTAGTATTTCAGCTATTATTACTTTCATGTTGTACAAAAAAATCAAAGGATGAATTTTGTGATATTTGTAGACATATAAAATCAAAAAATATCGAAATGTCTGTTTATTGTGTCGCCAACGATGATTTGCGATTCTGCTGCATAAGAATAAATCTTTGACTACTGAATACTTACTGAATGTGTGGCAGAATTTATCCGAAAGTTATAAAGCAAATGCAGTGTTGCAAGGAATGTTACCGTGTTTAGAACATTATAATACAGCCAACTAAGAAACCCATATAGACGGACCAGCTCCAATGAAGAAAAACTGCAGTGTATGTAATTTTAAAATCTATACTTAATTCAATACTAAATAATCTGTTAATGTTCAACCTCTGAAAGTCCTACAAAATTATTTACCTGGGTGAATACCCTAAGAACCTTGAACATTCAACATCTCCATCAAATATTAATCTCCTCCCACCATATTTCCTTTGGGTATATAAATACAACAAGCTAACTACACATTAAGTTTCAACACTTCTCCAACGCAGAAGATTTTAAGCCGCTATTATAGGCTTAAGCAGTGCCGTTGAAAGTTTGTACGATATCAGCAAATCCATCTGCATAATTATACAGTAGGTATGTATTATTAAATAATTTAGAAATTGGTCACCGGAGAGTACAAGAATTGCAACGTAAAATGGTAAAATACTAGAAAATCCAATTACTATCCGAATTGTACTTGGAACATTCATTTTGTATACATTGCTACTGTGAAGAGGTTGTAGTTATTGGTTGTAAGGATTCGTTAAGAATGCTAACAAAATTTGTACCAGACGAAATAATCAAACAATATGAATTACAACGGTCGAAGTGAAGAAAAGAAGAGAGTTACTTTCTCTCAAGAGAGGAATAAAGTTTACAATATGATAGCGTGGGAATTTGCTTACAGACAAGTTCGGCGGTCAGAAATTGGAAGAGATAGCAGTAGATTCAAAAGAAGAATAGAACTTTTGGAACCGATGTTTGAGAAATATTTATAGAAAATTTTACTTTATAATCAGAAGTTTTGTCAGTGAATTATTAATCATATTTTATATTGTATACTTTATTATCAAGAGTTAAAAGCAATTCCAACTGGGTTAAAGTGGATGCAGGGGTGACTGTGACACCGTGACGTGTAGTGAGTTTCATTTGTGCCAAATAGAATATCACTATGAATAAAGGTGGAACAAAAGCTTCAGTGGAGTGGAACCACATAATTAAACAGAATGATGGCAAGATATTTTGCAAATATTGTCATGCTGCACTAAGCCCAAAAATTGAACGAAATTGAAAACATTTAAGCACGTGTAGAAAAAAATCAGAAGAGAAAGGCGACGGTTCTGATTCATACGAATCTCAGGAATTACCAAGTTTCATCTCCATTACAATAAATATGAGTATTTATTATTTATATTTTCTATTCCTAAAACTATTAATTTGTACACCGAGGTATGCTTTTGGTGCCTATAAACCGTATAAATTCCAATTTGTTTCTGTTTCCGTCCTTGATTCAGGCACAGGAGACAGGACAGACATACTAAAATTAAATTGGATACCTACCAAAACGTACAGATTTTTATTAAATTAATAAATTGAAGAAAATGCATAGGTACACTCATTTTTTATGTAAATAGCAGTAAGTACCATTTTTTTAAGATGGTGAGGCAGTACTAATTCCAACCTCGTGTACGTCTGATTCTGAACCACCGAAGAAACAATTCTCAAAATCAAATACGATTTCGCAATATTTGGTACACAGATCAGAACAAGAAGTATTGAAATTAGATGAAGCAATAGCTGAATTCTTTTTTGCATCAAACATACCGTATGAAAAAATGAACATTATAGTCTTTTAAAAATGATACGACTGTTGAGGTCGGGATATCGCCCACCTAACAGAGACATTAGATGGAAAATTGCTAAATGAAATTTTCTGGAAAAATTTATAATATGATCACATGATCAGCACTGATTTGTCAGGTGAAAATATAAGTAGGCCTATCACGTTGTTACAAGATGGTTGGTCAAGTGTACGGAATGAAGTTTGGTTTTCTTTATTGAATGATAAACACCTTCAACCTTACGATGTTATCAAGAGAAAATTTTAACAAACTCCTCACCATTTTTTGGCATACACGATGGATCCCAATTACTTTGGGGAGAAATTAAGCCACGACCAAGATAAAATTGTTTAAGATCTCATTAGAATTGAATATCCTGATTATCTTATATACGTGTTATCTTTTAAAGCTAAGGACGATACCTATTTCCCTAAAATATTGCTTGAAAATGATGTGAAAACATTCAAACCATTCCAGTGGTGGCAAGTAAAAAAATCAAAAATTTTCAATATGAAAAAGAGGAAACAGAACTAATAGATTCTTGTTCATTTATGGGCACTTTGCCTAGCTGTCCCGCCAGCTTTGTAGCTATAGAAAGGGTTTTTATCTACTTTGGGACACATATGGACCAAATTCAGAAACAAACTGAGGCCAGAAAAGTTCGAAAAATTGGTGAAAGTGTTTAGAGTCTTAAATAAGTAAAGAAATTTTACTACATTATTTTACATTTACTTAAATTTGTTTAATTTTAATTATTTGAATAATGTAAGATGTTTTAGTTTGTCGTTTGTTTTATTTGTCTGATAAGATATATTTTTTGTTATGCTATGTTTTGTTACGAAAGATATATTTGTGTTTATTAAGTTTAATTTAAATATCCGTATGTGTTTTTTAACGGAAACAAATTAAACGTTCAATATAAAAGTAACTAGATGAACCCGTGGGCTACGCTCCACGACTTTTACGTAGTGGTGAATCGGTGTAGTGATTATACTTAAAACGTAGGTGCATCCCAGGTGCACCACTAAATATTCCCATAGAATACTCTCAAATAATTAATTGCGTTTCATTTAATACGACAAAAACCATTCTACCTACGGGTGCGACGTTGACCCCCCCCCCCAGGTTGAACTACGACTGCGAACAGCGCTGAGCAGATCCAAGCGTCCATCTGAATGATGCCGATGCAATTTTCTTATTTGCGTTAAAGAAACACCTGATCGAGTGCACGACCTCACCCATACGATCTCCGCCAGTTGAAAAGAGACCGAGCGACCGATATCCCCACCCGTAAAGTGTTGTGGCAGTTCGCTTTTAATATTATGATAAATGGTCAGTAAAAAAGTTTGTAATTTTGTATAAAACTTAAAATAAATTGAAAATGCCCGGTGGTAAGGTCGGCTTAATAAAAATGACGAAAATATTTGTTCAAAAAAGAGCTTACGGCACAATGCTGAGCAATTTAAAATTATTTACCGTGCATCCTTTATATTTTATACTCTGTACACTATATTAAAATATTGGTCGGTTAATTACGAACCTATTTAACATATTATTTTCACTAGAGCTATTCACGAATAAGTGTGGGTAATGTATGAGAATTCCATCTTTAATTTTTGAAACTGTACGTTGCACTAATGCTACTCATAATATAATTCAAATATTTGGCTAGCCGAGAGGCTTGACAGCCCAAATTTTAATTTGAATTTTGCCCAAGCGTGGGTTTTTCCTCTTGGTTAAAACCGGTTAATATCGATGGTTAAAACTAGCCCGGTTAAAGTCGTGCCATCCCTGCGTTAGTATGTAGCATAATTTTTGAACATCCTAACTACAGATGTTTTCAGTGGGAAAGGAACACTTTCCTGAACAAAGCTGAATTTCGTTTTCGTCTACTGCGCATAAACAATCTTTTGTGCTATACAGGGTGATTCAGACCACCCGTACACTATCTTTTACGGGGAAAGTATCGGAGCTACCGACTGGGGAAAAAAATCCTGCCGAGTAAATTGCCCGTGAAGAATTTAATGAAAATATTTTCATTTTTCTCGGAGTCACCCCTTCCGAGATAATAGGGGGTGGGGGTGTGTTTCTCAAGAATTTCAAATAGGATGGGGGGTCGTGCGATACATTATTAAAAAGGAATTAGAAGAAGAAACATTTTTTATCCAAACTTTTCTTCTATAATTCAATTTTATATAATTATTCGTGCCAATTTTTTTCTTTAAGTTTATAACTTTTGTGAATTTTTTGGCAAAATTGAAACTTCTTTTTGTAAAACACCAACGTTTCGCCTCCGTTAGGGGGCTTTATCAAGGTTTTATTCAAAATTGTATAAAGTATAAAAAAGTGACATTTTTTTTTTTTTGTAATTGCTCACAAAAAGCATAATAATTTACAATTTTTATATTCTCATCTGAAAACCCCCATTCCAAAATTGATGAAAACTCACACCGTATACAAAATTAATTGTAATAACTGTAATAAAACATACATTGGACAAACCAAAAATCATCTCGAGACTAGGTTAAAACAACATACATACCAAAATAGCAATTCAGCTATCAGTAAACACATAAAAAATACTAAACATAATTTCGATTTTAATAACACTACTATTCTTGAACAAGAGAGAAATTTAAAAGCTAGACTTATTTTAGAAATGATACACATCCAAAAAGACAAAAATTCTTTAAATGACAGATCTGACATTCAAAATTTAAGTCAAATATACCGTGACATAATAACGTAATTTGTTCTCTACCACTTGATTCTAAATTAACTCATGTACATTATTTATTTCCTTATTCATAATTATCAAAATCAAATGTGCTAGATATAATTTCTATTATTAAGTTTAACGTAGTTACTGTTATTTACAAATTTTATTAAGGGAAAAAAAAAATGTCACTTTTTTATACTTTATACAATTTTGAATAAAACCTTGATAAAGCCCCCTAACGGAGGCGAAACGTTGGTGTTTTACAAAAAGAAGTTTCAATTTTGCCAAAAAATTCACAAAAGTTATAAACTTCTATAATTCAAACCGTTTCAAAATGGCTGCCAACTTACGAACAAATTTGAGGGTTGCAAACAATTTTTTTTGTGATCAACCCCAGCGATTAAGAACAAAAACAAACTTAGTTTATGATTGTACAAGAGTTTGCCTTTCGTGTCATGTATTAAAAAATGTAATTTTGCCAAAATTAGTACCAACCTAACACCGCTAAAATTAAGGATCATTCGGGGGAGGTTTTCTCGAAAAACTCAAATAGCAGTATGGGTTGATTTCCATCTCATCCAAAAGACCCTTTCAAACCTGACAACTTTTGTCTGAAAGTTATCCCTCTAAAACGAGTCACTCTTAAGGGATTGCTTAATTTAAAAAAAAACTGTTAAAATAGCCCAAAACGATCAAAAAAAGAGTTGGCTGGTGTCATCGAGCTGTCATTTTATATTTGTGCTGACAGCGTTGCTAACGAATCAAACTAAAGGGTCACAGAAGAAATTAAAATTGTTGTCCATTGTTCTCCAAACACTTCTGTAGTCTGTTTTCGGAAGAAACGTGAACGCGACGAAGTTCTTCTTCAGAAATGCTCCTGCATGCTTCCACTATCCGCCGCATAATATCCTGCCTATCACACTTCCCCTTTCAACTTTCCAAATAAATAAAAGTATATACAAGTGAGATCCGGTGACCTGGCTGGCCACGATACCTGACCACCTCTCCCAATCCATTTCCTTGGACATATTTGATTCAATATTTCCCTGGCATGCATAGAGAAGTGAGCAGGGCACCCATCATGTTGAGACCTCATCAACTGCCTAGTTTCTAGAGGGACATCTTCCAACAAAACCGGTAAAGTGTCTAACAGAAATCTTCGATAATTGTTTCCGTTTAAAACATCGTCAAAACAGAAGGGACCTGAAAAAGAAATGTTATGCACCTTTTTTTTAAATAGTAGGCGCAACAACATATCAGAAGCTGCTTCATTAGAATGAGGCACTTTAAAAAAACTTGTGTGTGTCTGCTCCGACGCACGACCGGAGTTTACTCCTCACGAACGATTATTTTAACTTCAATCACTTGATAATAGGGTACACGCGAATATCAGTTTTATACCCAAATGTGTATTTATCAGATGGCTTATGTTCGAAAATGCCAAAATGTACATCAAAATATAAATTGTTTATAAATTCAGTAATTAAGTGACAATCTGCTAAACGTCGATCCCACTGGCAATGAAATAATTACTTTTCCTATTGTTCGAATAGGCGTTGATTTGATTTGATTTGATTTAATATTAGGTTTTTCCATATTAAATCAATAGATTCAACAAATTTAGAAACGAACAAACACTGCAAATGCAGACTTTACAACGCCAACTGTCATATCTACTCTATGCCACTCTATTTTCACTATTTCCATGCTCTATGCAGTCAGACAGCCGTATCCATAGATACGTACATAATTTCAATGTGACAGGTAACGTAACATTCACTAGTTAAAGCGTAACGTAACGCTCAATAGTTAACGCTTGATTTTGCTCCTCATACAATTTCCGTACTGCGGGCTATAACTGAAATTCGATTCTTAAGGAGTAAACTCTAAACATATAGAAACAACGTAAAAACTCGAAAATCGAAACAATTTGAAACAACATGGGATACTCAACAAAACGGAACAGGGTTAATGAGGAATACGAACAACACAAAAACGAAAACAACTGGAACAAGAACAAAAACAACAACCAGAAAATCTAACAGAAATTCTCATTCAGCACAAAGAACTCCAAACATAAAATGACAGCTCAATGACACCAGCCAACTCTTTTTTTGATCGTTTTGGGCTATTTTAACAGTTTTTTTTAATTAAGCAATGCCTCAAGAGTAACTTGCTTTAGAGGGATAACTTTCATACAAAAGTTGTCAGGTTTGAAAGGGTCTTTTGGATGAGATGGAAATCAACCCCTAATGCTATTTGAGTTTTTCGAGAAAACCGCCCCTGAATGATCCTCAATTTTAGCGGTGTGGGGATGATACTAATTTTGGCAAAATAACATTTTGTAATGCATGATACGAGAGGCAAACCCTTGTACAATCATAAGCTAGTTTTGATTTCGTTCTGAATCGTTGAGGTTGATCACAAAAAAATTGTTTGCAACCCCCATTTTTTTTTGTAAATTGGCAGCCATTTTGAAACGGTTGGAATAATTGAAAAAATGTTTAGATAAAAAATGATTATTTTTCTAATTCCGTTTTAATGATGTATCACACGACCCCCTTCCTATTTGAAATTCTTGAGAAACACACCCCCACCCCCTGTTATCTCGGAAGGGGTGGCTTCGAGAAAAATGAAAATATTTTCATTAAATTCTTCACCGGCAACTTAATTAGAAGGATTCTTCCCCAAGTCCGTAGCTCCGATACTTTCCCCGTAAAAGATAGTGTACGGGTGGTTTGAATCACCCTGTATATCCTCGGTGCTTCGTACGTCATCAGTGGGTGTCCTGAAGGAGAACAACTATTACTTGATGCTCTTATAAGATGTGTGTTCCATTCTTGCACTGCTGCATCCAACTCTTCCTGAAAAATGCGTTAAGTAAGCTCAATCAATGGAACTAAATTATGGTAGTATACCTGTATTATTTTCATAAAACACAACTGCATGAGCGCTTTATCAATTTGGGAGCCATTTAATTATCCTTGATCTTTTAACCGCCCGAAAAGGCTCATGCAGAACTGCGTCTGGTGTTTTCACAACATAAAACATAAAACATGGCCGATTTCTTTGATGATGGCTGTAGGTTTGAGACCATAACATCTCCTGCATGTCTTTTATAAGAATATTTTCTGTCCCCCATATCAGCTCTTACTGTAACGGACAACCACCTTTACTTTGCACTGTGATGATAAAGCATCCGCCAACAACTTTATTCGTATGTCCGGCAGCGAGTCACATTATGCAGCGTGAAAAACCATCAATACATCCACTAATTGCAATTCCGTATGGTTTCAGTTTGTCGTAGCCATCAATGTTCCAAAGCCAATTGGGTCCTTTTTTAGTATATTGCCCACGACGAAGTCTTCTTCGCGAACGAAATTCTAGTCCTTAAAGATCAATCATTGGAAGAATTGAACGAACAGTATTTTGGGTCACCACAAAATTGTTTTGTAAGCGGCAATGTGATTGCACTTGAGACTCAACAAATTTTATTATATCCGCTATAGGAGTAAAATGCTTTCGTCGATACAAACATAACTTACGAAGCTTCCGCTTTAGTGTACTTTCACTAAGTATTGTATTATTGTATAAGTTAGAACATGCAAAATCAGCCAGTAAGAGACAGATGCTTTGAAGTATTATAGTGTGATAGTGAGTCAGTTTCAGTTGCTGCTTCTTCGAGTACAGACGTGCATGTGCAGTTTGATGTTACATACGTTAGGTGCAAGTTAAATTAGTAATTGTTACTGTCAGTTTTAAATTCGAATGGTGTACTTATTTGTGGATTGTGGGTGCTTAGATGCTTAGGTGCTTGGATAGTAATAGAATAACGGGAACAATAACAGATAACGGAAGTAATTTCGTTAAAGCATTTAAAGAGTTTGGTGGAAATTCTCTAAAAGTCAGTACAGATCAAGAAATTAACGAATTTGTATTACAGATAGGATTGAGGATTACGATAATTGGAAATTTTTGTCTTTCGAAAATGAAATCAATAAAACCCAGTAATAACTTTACATATATAAGGTGTGCAACCCATACCATCAATCTTTTAGTTATAACGGATTTTGTAATAAACAGTACTCCCGCAAAGAGATCAAGACACACTAATATTTTAAAGAAATGCAATACTTTATGGAAAAATGCGGAAAAACCGAAGAGCGCAGAATTAATTGAAAGATGTATCGGACATACCTTAAGTGATCCCATCGTTACTAGATGGAATTCATTTTATGATTCCATAAGTCAAACTCTCTCTATAAGTAAAGAAAATCTGCGTAAATTAGAAATTGAACCTAACATCCACAATAAATTTATACATAGCGATATAATATACTTAAAAGAATATTGTGCCATTTTAAAACCAATAGCCGACACAATTGATTTCTTGCAAGGCCAAGATAATACATATTTTGGTTACCATATACCTAGCATTGTGAGCTTGAAAAATACGATGGAGAGTGAAAAAATGATCTCTAGCCTTGAAAGCCGTTTTTCTTGGTGTTTCAATGTACCACAGCCTCTAGCAGACTGTGCTGTAATAGCAGCAGTAGTATGTTCTGATGTTAAATTAAAATGATTTAACTCTGCAATTACAAATAATCTTTTAAACATGGATATTAACACAATAAAGGAACTAGTAGTAAACGGTAAACGCAAGTGTTGATTTGCTTATTCACGCTGGGTACGAGTACGAGGTAGAAACACCAGAAAATTACCCAAATTGTTCTTTTTCAGTTTGATCAGCAGGATATAGTGCCCGATCAATCTTAAATCCGTTATCCCCATCTCAAACTAAGGAAGGAAAACATAATCATTGAAAAAACAAAGTTCAATAAATTAGAGGTTTTAAGATATTTAGAAGAAAAGGCACCACTGGATAACTTTCCTATCGTCAAAGAATTATTTAAAAAATACAACACCTTATTACCTTCGTCGGCGCAGTTGAAAGAATGTTTTCATTTTCAACAATGATCAACTCTCCCAGGATGCAGGGCTTATCTGACGAATCTGAGCAAATATTTTTTCCTGTCCTCTAAGTCTAAGTAAACTTATTGCTGAAAAAGAAAATGATACTCTATATGGACAACGGGCAGTAGACATGATATGCGGACAAGCTAGTGGTAAATAATATTCTCTATTCAAAAATTAAAAGAACACCGAGTTCTAAATACTTTTTCATTCACGTATTCAGGATAAGTACTTAAGTATTTTGAATATATGTATTTTCCTTGAAGTACTCAAAAATGTATTCGAATACATTTTTCAGTATTCATACCCAACTCTGATCATAGCAACTGATCCAATGTCAGACGAAAGTCTCTGTTACTTTGTTCGAAAAACAGGGCCGTGTGTTGTCTTATCTTCCTGTTCACAGTGTATTTAAAATATGGAAAATACAAACTGATAAGGAAGTAGAAAGAAGGAGAGAAATGAAGAAATTGAGCGTGAGACGTGCTAGAGAGAAACTCCGAAATGACCCCGAGAAGTTCGAGGAGGCTATCTTTAATACTTCCGGAAGAAATTCAGTCGACATTCAGTAAAGGACCTCAGTAACAGAGAGCAAAGTAAAATTTGTAAGATGTGGAAAGAGCGCTCCAAACGGTATAGATCTAATCTGAAAAAGAAAGAAAACGAAAATAATTTTTTACGTGCCATGAACCCACCCGACGGCGACGGTCCTTTTACTTTTAAATGGTTTAATTTTACTTTTATAATTTTTGCAATCTACATACAACAATACATATTTCAAGTCCAGAAACGTCCTATTTGTAGTACCTAGTTACGTCCGTGGTCATACATACTCATTTCCGTGGACATGCAATTTTATAATTTTCAGTTTTTAGCCAAAATGCTGAAAAAGGACTTGCCCGCTATGAAAGGTGTATTCCATACTAATTGTTAGGCAAATATCATGCATTATATTATTTTGAAAAACAAAAAGTTCTTAAACATTGGCCTTCAAAATGATCCCGTTTGGTGAGAATGGCCCAAACATGATAAAAAATAGAACTTACTTAACGAAAAAATTGATTTAATACAATCTAATCTTTTTAAATTATTGTAAATTTAAATTACTTAGGCAGATAATTTCTAAAATGTCTGGCAATAATGATGTCAAAGACACAAATATTTAGTTTTTGCAGTCTTTCTGGATTGTAAGAGTGCTTTGGTTTGTTAGCTTCCTAGCCGAGCTAGGTAGCTATTGTGATAGTCGTTTTTTGACCATGGTGTTTTTTCATCAAATGTAGACGTTTCAGGTCATTCTAAGACTTTCTGTCAAGGTGGCACATTTCCGTCCGTATGTATGTGTGTGTGCGTGCGTGTGTATGTCTGTTGGCACTTTTGCGGGAAAAAAGCTCCACAGATTTTGCTGAAATTTTGCATACGCATATCAGAGATGGTCCATAGGAAACTGAAGGGGCGGTTTTTTTAAAGCACTTTCGAGCCAAGGTATGGCGTTATCGAACATTTTTTCAATGAGACCGTATATATATTTTTGTATTGCATCGGATAGAGGGTATTTTTCGCTACACGATGTGCGAAAATCGTAATAGGTTGTATAAGGAAAAAATTGAGAAAAAAATACGAAAAGAGGGCGCGCGGCAAGCGCGCCCTCCAGTTCAGTTGTGACTGTGGCTAGGAAGCTGTTCTGTCAATGCATTGATAACTAGTTTTTTGAAGTCAACGCCAATGAAGCAAATCTTGTTACAACGTATTGAACAATTAATTGCAACCCAGGACCAGCACACTACTATTTTACACAATATTTTGGAGGAACAAATATCAGAAATTATGTAATGGATATCCTGAAATATTTGCTAATCAATAAGGTGGCTATGAAATTTAATTGGGCGGGCAGGGACAAGCGGCCATTTAAGCATACGAATATGATGAAAGTTATTTTAAGTAAGAAATAAATAACCAAATTTATATATCTTATTACCAACATTTTTGCTTTTCAGAAGCTGAAGGGCTCACTGTTAATAAGAGAGCCTTCAGACCTAAGCGACAAGACAATTAAGGAGGCAGAGCAGGATTGGCTAAAATAACACAAATCTAGATTTATCAGACAAACCAAAGGGATCCCGGGACTTCAACCGAGTTTTGTTTTAATTCTTGTTATACTGTACTTTAGACTTGCATTGAATTTTAATGTTTTAAATCTGTTACAGAACACGAGTTGCCTGATTGAAATAAACTTGATTGTATGATTTTAGAAGAAGTTTACTTAAGAGAAATCGGAATATATTTTACAAATGACGCATTTTCTTTGCTACAAAAATACCTTATCAAGTTAAAAAAACCTAATGGTATTGCAAAGTTTGCAATGTACTCGTAAAAGTAAATATGGACTCTGTTAGATTGGTGTGACTCGTATTTAACTTGGTTTCGCAAGAAATGCAGCTGTGTGAATAAATTGTCAAAATCTACCAGGCCCTTGTTTTGCTTCAAATGCAAAGAAACCTTATAATAATATGAATGTTTTATAAAGTTGCTTTGCATTTAGAACAAAAAAATGAAATTAACATTGTAACGATGCAAAATAAAATGCAACAATTATTCAAACAAATGAATAATCATTTTCTCCGTTCATATAAAGCGAGATGCCGCTGCAAGATGGGGAAATCTGTTCGTGTCGCACGTAGCAATTCTCCTTCCAAAAGTCGAATACCGCTGGCCTCGAGATAGACCGAACGCGCCGAGGCCTCCATAGCATTTCTCTGCCAGCGTTGACACGCAGTAGAAACTGTTCAGGGTACACTCCGAAGACATAAACATTTATGAGATTAAATGTTTATTGTCGTACCGCCGATAGAACTGTTAAATATTTGATAGTTGCTAACCGAAACCGTCGAGTGTGTCGTCGTAATACCTAGAGTTTTACAAACCCGATTACTAATTTGGAGGTGGGCCCGAACATACGTGAAGGCACATTTTCCAATAATCCGTAAACGCAGGTAATCGATTAGAGCTAGTCGAGAGGCTTGCCTAATTTATTACAGACCTAAGTTGCAGGCGGTGAAATACCAGCCTCTCTTTGGGGGGTAAATACAGTGCAGAGGTCTTTAGCATAGTATTTACCTTGCTATTACATAACGCAACACATCCATCATTTACACTGAAGGGAACTGTGCCAATCGAAAGACGGAATAATTCTCTTCTCCGCACATTCATTAGGGAAGGCTGCGAGAGTCCCTAACCGTTACATCACACCTAAACAACATTTATTCCCCATGAATAACCACAAGGTAGTACGATTTACATGCCTTCGTTGATTTTGATTTGTGATCTTGCTGTATAAAAACGCGCCTCATAAAACGGATTTAAATTCTGATGAAGGTAACTTTATAAAAAATGTGCCGAAAACAAACTTTATGAAACATTATTTTAGATCAAGTTTTTGCGTTATCCATTCTACCACTATTATTTCGTAGTACAAGTATTAAAACTAGTCGGCTTGGAAAACACTGGAGACCGTCCAAAAGTGAACTTCAAAGTGGATTTTTACTTTATGCCAAGGTAAGGTAAAACTTATGTCTTCACTATATCTAACTGCAGTAATATACTTTTCTTTTTTAGAATCTTGCAGAACTTGAAGGAGAATTACAATTCAGGTTAGAGAAATACGCGGAGTTTGGTTTAACAGCCCAGCCAATACCAGCCATAGTCGGCGAATTCAATAATATATCGCATTGTTTCGTGTGTGTAGAATCGGTAAGGTACACTGTAGACAGTTTTTTAAAAGCAATTGATCTTTGCTTCAAAATTTATCACGTTTTAAACGCAGAATATTCAAAAGAGGTCGAGGCTGTGTGGACTTTTTTACAGACCTATGTGTATGAAATAAAAACTAAAAATGACCGTAAATTCACTTCGGTAACGCAATTGATTTCTGGCATACAACTTATATTGAATGATACAAAATATTTTTTTCAAATGCGAAAAGGAACATACTATACAAAATGATATGTTTTTACTGTTCAGCTTCGTTGCCAACAGACAAGGCTTTCTTTTACCATCTAAAAGTCTTTCATAAATCAATAAAAAAATTCTGTTGGGGGCAAAAATGATTTCGAAGTTTCTCCAGCATAGATGCGTTTAAACGTCATGTTAAAAATCATTGTGTTAATTTAAATTTGCCTATGTCGCTATGCCCGGTGCTAAATTTAGTGAAGGTGCGTCTGCATTACCGATTAATTATATCCTGCCTGTTGAAAATCATCCTGAAAATGTCAAAAATGTACAACAACTCTGTAATACCTCGTAATTTTATCCAGTATGTTATATCCGAAGTAAAAGATTTATTGCGCCGTATCTTATTGCATTTAAAAAATGTTACGTGTACAATTTTGCATCAAAATAATTACGCGGAATAAATTAAGCGTATATCTGTACTATTTGAAAATTATCAAAATATTTGTGATAAATTGGACACCGAGTACAAACGATTTCAGTACTATAAGAAATGTGGTGATTACATTCCTGCCAACGATTTCGTAATTGGTTATAGAAATACCTACAAAAAATCTACAAATAAGCCTGTAGCTTAAGCCGGCTACTCACTACGCGTTACTTTGCAAGTACTTGGCAAGTACTTGGAAATTAGCAAGTAGTGTGTACGATATGCGAGTACGACTCGGCTAGACTCGGCATGCTACTTGTACTTCCCAATTGAAGTCGGAAAACTGTCCAAAGTCAAAGAGCCCGAGTATTATACTCTGCAAGTACTTGGCGGCAGATACACACTACGCTGTTACTTACTTATGATTCGGGTTGAAAAATTTAGTTGCAATGGAGTGGTCGAATAGAAGGACACTTTTATTTTTAGATATTTATCAGAGGGAACCGATTATCTGGGACCCCTCGCACAAATTGCATAAAAATAGGAACAAGGTTCATGATGCGTGGAAGCGCATTCAATCAAAAATGGTGGAGGAAATGGAAGTTTCCATTCCCGAATTGGAAAAGAAGAAAGATTCCTCAATGGCAATATTTAGGAACTGTTTGAGTTTTACAATTATTGAAATTTCTCCTTCCGTTTCAGTATTATCCGCCATGATGAGAAGCTTTTTGACAAGAACTTGCACTTCCCGCAAAAGATGAGCATTAACCGTTTTTCCGTGTAGTGTGAATGGTATACACATATACTATTCGCCAAGTACAAGTACTTTAACAAATGAAAGTACTCGCCAAGTACCGCGTAGTGAGTAGCCGGCTTTATATTTCTACACCTGCTTATGGTAAAATAATTCCCCTAAAAATGGTTTTTACGCCTTTATTTCAAAAATCTGGTGTTTATGCTGCAGTGAAAAATAATATAGATCGAATTAATTCTTCTACCACATTCGTAAATTTTATACAGGGTAAGCTATGGAAAGCAAAATCGGACGAATACCACCTAAAAAAATCAGTTTGTATTGCCCGTTTTTATTTGTTAACGACTTCCTAATAGAGGCAATCCTTTAGGTTCCCACACAGAATCCAATAAAATTGGAGCTGTTTATGTGTCAATTCCTTGGTTCCCAGATGATTTATTTAACTCTAATATATTTCTCTTCAGTCTATTTTATTCCAAAGATCGAAAGGAGTTTGGAAATGCTGCTGTATTTGCTCCGCTTATATAAGAATTGACTTTTTTACAAACAAATGGAATAACCAATACTGTAGATAATTTGAATATAAAAATTTATTTTAAGTTGGGACTAATAATAGGGGACAATTTAGGAATTAATAGCATCTTGGGATTTCCAGAAAGTTTCTCTTGTCAGCATTACTGCAGATTCTGCAACATTTTGAAAAATGATGCGCAGCTTTGCTGTCACGATGATTCTACGCTTTTAAGAACATTTGAATCTTACCAAAACGACTTATCACATGATGTTAGTAAAACAGGAATTAAAGAGATTTGCGCATGGCATAATTTACCAGACTTCCACGTAACTTCCAACTTTATGGTGGATGTAATGCACGATTTCTTGGAAGGAATTTGTGTTTATGATATAACTGCTCTTTTGCGAATTTTAATACTTGAATATAAATTATTTACTGTAGAAATACTAAATGACAGAATGAAATCATTTGAATTCGGAAATGAAAACTAATAAACCACCATTTATAAACCCTGAAAGTATAAAATCAAAGATCAGAATGTCGGCAAATGAAATGCTTTGTTTTATAAGATACTTCGGTTTACTCATTGGCGACCTAATACCTGAGGAGCTTATTATTTGGGATGTATGGGTAAAATTGCGATCTATATTGGACATCCTTACAGCCCCAAATTTGCAATTTTCAGAAGGCTGCAGATTAAAAGTTGAAACTGAAGAATACTGGAATTTGTTGTAAAATATTTTAAAAAATTAATAACAAAACAACATAATACTCTTCACTATAGTACGGTGTTTGAAATGTGTGGTCCCTTTGTATATATTTGGGGGGTGGAATTTGAACAGAAACATAGAGAATCAAAGAAAAATTCAAAACTATCTGGTTCATTTAAAAACAAAATACATACGCTGCCAAATAAATCTCAATTAAAATTGTGCCATCAATTAATCAGTCCGTTTAAAGACAAATACATTTTTAATTACAAACATTTAGGAAATTGTGATAGAACCGAATATTCGTTTCTTTTTCCAAATTCAAATTTAAAAGGAATTTATACAGTCAGTAAAATAGAAATAGGTGGCTCAAAGTATGCAAAAAATACTGTTTTAATAATTAATAGCATCGATGATCCGATATTTGGGATAATAGACGCTATATTTTTAGATTCTCATAGTGAAAATATTTATTTTTCATATACAGAATTGGACACATTAAATTTTAACAATCATTTTTATGCGTATGAAGTTCGCCACCCTGTAGAATTAAAATGTAAAGTCATTTTGTATAGTATAATCCACAACCCAATACCTTGTTTATTGAAGACATTAAAAGGAAAGACATTTGTGTCAACAAAATATTGTCTGTAATAACATTAATTTAGTATTGGTTGATTGAAAATGCGTTTTATTATTTTTTGTATTCCTGAAAGACAAGCATTTACAACGTGCCTATTATAATACATAGGTCCGTTATGACGAGCTAATCGCCAAATTACTGAACCGATTTTACCAAATCGAGTGGCAAAATAGAGAGTAAAATTCAGCAGTGCATTTTATAAGACACGTAGTAAATGTCGGCCTTAAAAATTTCTGCCAATTATACTTACTATTTTCGTTTTTTTTTCATTTTAGAGGCGTTACGAAGTTTCAACCGCCTCGCTCTAGCACAGTGACTGACTCTGAGAACTAGGGGTTCACTTTTCATAAATTACATAAATTTCGGAGTTTTCCATGAAATTTGACTCACGGAAGGTTCCTGTTATGCAGAATTGCGTTGTGATCTCAGCTTTGTAATTTCAGGAAAAATAATATATTATACACGAGTTTATAATGAATGCTATTATTACCGAGGATGAAGTTTACAACACGAGCGAGTGAAACGAGCGAGTTTTGTAATCATCCGAGGTAATAATAGCATCATTATAACGAGTTGTATACTATACTTTGTCCACGACTATCAAAACGGATTCCAAGAAAGAATTTATCTTCATTTCTCTTCTCCAGTGTAAGAAAGATTCATACATACGCTCTCAGGTATAATTTTCTTGTTTTTTTTGGCAATGAATCTAATGAGGCAAGTTCTGCAGCTTCTTTTATTGCTGGTGCTGTTAAAGAAACCACGTTTTCACTCTCACTACTCATTATATCTTCTTTTTTAGAATATGCATTTCAAATTAAAAGCAAACCATGCTGATTTGACGTTTCAATTTGAACTGACACATCGTGATCGCGGCCTACTAAATAAATGTAAAAAAGGGTCAAAGCGATGTTCCTATTGGTGTAGTGAATAATATTCATTAATCACTGCAGTGATTAATGTATCTAATTATGATTGAAGAAACACAAGTATAAAGAGTATATTATAAGATAGTCGTGGACAAATATCTTTTTGCTTACTTAGAAATTGACAATTTTCTTCTAATTTTAAATTCCAAATGAGGAACTTTTTTATCAAATTACAAAAAAACTGAGACCTCTGTGAATTTCTGCATATAATAAGAAGCTTAAGTGTCCAAAATTTAATGTGAAAACTGCGAAAGTTGTTCGAGTAATCTATGAAAAACAAACACCTAATTCTCAAAGGCACTCAGTATGCACGTGTGAGATGGGTTTCGTCAAGTTCCCTCAATCTGACGTTTATTTATGATTTTTGCGTATTTAATACCTGCCTTAGGTAGTATGTACAAGGTGTCCCAAACTGGACGCGTTCTTATGGGAACACCCCTTATTTGAAGAGATCGAAAAAAATTAACCAAGGTGTCCGGAGCTCAAATTTAATGAGAAAACCACTGGCGCAAACAAAACTTTGCTATCTCTTATCGTTTGGCCGCTAGAGGGCGATTCTCAAATTTCGTCGATTTCTTTTATGTCCTATAACTTGTTTATTATATTATATATTTTCAGCTCTGCAGGCCCTGTAGGCCCATAGCTTGTCCTACTATAGTATTCCATTCTGTCCTGTCTAGGGCTTTTCTTTTCCAGTCCCTCACATTTAGTTTCTTCAGGTCCTCCTCCACACACTCCCTCCACACCCTCTTCGGTCTTCCTCTTCTTCGTCGTTCCTGTGGTTCATTTTCTAGCATCATCCTGGGTATTCTTCTTTCTCCCATTCTTGCGACATGTCCCAGCCATCGTAGTCTTTGCGCTCTTATAAACTGAACTATGTCTGGTTCCCCGTAGAGTTCTTTAATTTCTCTGATTGTCCTTCTTCTGTATTCTCCTTCTTCCTTTATACCCCCAAAAATTCTCCTTAGTATTTTCCGCTCCCACACCTCTAAATTCCTCTGGTCCTCCTTCCTCAGCACCCACGTCTCGCTAGCATATGTAACTGTTGGTCTTATAATAGTCTTATATATTGTTGTTTTAACCCTTCTGGACAGATTTCTATTTCCGAGCACTCCATGCATCGCTCCTGCACTCTTGTTTCCAGCCATGATTCTTTTCTCCGTTTCCTTCCGCTGCTCATCACTTCTTGTTACCTCCACGCCCAAAAACTTAAAATTCTTCACTCTTTCACTTGTTTATTAATAAAGATAATTAATTTTGGTAAAAACTTTCTTAAGGCACTTTTTTCCGTAAAATCCATTGCAATAGGCAGTTTTTTTACAGGGCGTTTAGATTTTCGTGCACCACCCCAAACTCATTTTATTTTATATAGACCACCCTATATATTATGAGATTTTTGAAAAGCTCATAAAATTTCCTAAATTTTGATGTATCACTTGTCATGTTTATCTTAAAAACCATTAGCAACATTTAAAGAATTATTAATTTAATATAATAACTATGAGTAATCTTATCATGAAACTTTAGATCTGTGGTTTTAATCATAACATGTTAGCATCCTATGTCATTTTATTAGTCATGGCAATGTTGATTTCTGTAGGCACAATATTTTAATTTTTAAATCGTAATGTTGCTAATGGTTTTTAATATAACATGACAAGTGATACATCAAAATTTAGGAAATTTTACGAGCTTTTCAAAAATCTCATAATATTTAGGGTGGTCTATATAAAAAAATGAGTTTGGGGTGGTGCACGAAAATCTAAACGCCCTGTAAAAAAACTACCTATTGCAATGGATTTTACGGAAAAAAGTGCATTAAGAAAGTTTTTACCAAAATTAATTATCTTTATTAATAAACACGTTATAGTACATAAAAGAAATCGACGAAATTTGAGAACCGCCCTCTAGCGGCCAAATGATAAGAGATAGCAAAGTTTTGTTTGCGCCAGTGGTTTTCTCATGAAATTTGAGCTCCGGACACCTTGATTAATTTTTTTCTATCTCTTCAAATAAGGGGTGTTCCCATAAGAACGCGTCCAGTTTGGGACACCTTGTACAGCAGCTGATTGCAAAAAAAATCGACACACACCTTCAAAATCGATAGCTCAAAATTTTCCAATTTTTGGATCTATAAGCAACAGAAAGAATTAGAACTTTGTTATTCCTCATTTAACTTGGGCATTTTGTTTGGCAGTGTGACGTCATAAGTGACTTTAATAGGAACGATATACACAGTAGACAATTTCGTGTAGGTATTCGATGTTATTTGCAATCGACTTTGCTTTCTCAATAGAAAATGGTTATTTTTAAGTTTTGTATTTAAAAATTATTCGAAATTTAAATTTTTTCAACCTAGTATTTTCGTTTAATTTGGTGATCTACTTATAAGGTAGGTATTGTTGTATGCAGTGTCCAGAATTAAGTGTGCACTATGATTAACTTTACTAATATGTGTGGAACTACAAGATCGGTTAAATGGGCAAAGAATTGGTATTTTTGTGACGAATAAGATAGTGAAAACAAACAAATAATCGGGAACACCGCATTTTCAAGCTATTCACGAAACAACCTGTGTTTTTAAAGCTGACAAAGGAGCAATATAAATAAACAACAACAAACTCTTAACCCTCCCCAACAATAACTATGGCACGTAGGCACGTTCGACACAAAATGTGATATAACTGGACAGTTTTGATCCTTCAAAATTCACGTTATTTTTAATTTTGAACGTTATGTTCAATTTATTGTTTTTATGCTTTCACCATCTTATTCGTCTTGTTCTTTGTATAGGCCCAATAATGATAAAGATAGTAAGCTTAATTTTGGAGACCCTGATGTATTCCGCATAATGTTTTATTTTGATTTTTCCATATTTCTTGTCTAGGTTAGGTACCTATGTATAAAGGTATGTAATATATATGTTCTTAATAAAACATGTGTTTATTTAAACTATTTTGTATTTCTTTGATTGAAAGAAAACCTATTTCAGAAATTTTTTGCTTACTGTTTTTTTCATTTTTTAAGTGTACTTACTTAGTTTTATACATTATATTACTGTAAGGTTTATTTTTGATTCTCATAATAAATAATGACTAATTCAAGTGCAATAAACATAAACCATAAACTTAGAACCCAATAAGACCTCTATCATTATTGAAAACTATGGGTTTGGCCTATCTACTTTACATGCGTGGATAAGATGCTTTGAGTTACAGTACCGATGAGTCCCAGAAGGACGAAACCAGTTGGTCTGCGGTTTTCCATACACATTCAAAACATGAAATATTTAAACAAAAACCTGCTTAAAAGCACGTACGTACATGGAGACACATTATGATTGCTTCAAAGCCACCTTAGGTGGGGTAGCATTTTGTGACTTCTCGTAGTATAAAAAAATCTGGATTTAGTTCTATAATCCAATCAGTGTCGGGGTATTTGCCCGAGGAGTAGTTGTTCGAACGATCCAGTACCACTAATTACAACTATTTCTATAACAGATGCCAAGTTCCATACAATCCATCTTAGTTTCTATTAATACTTACTAACACCAACCAGCGCACAGCATTCCTTGCGCAGCCGCAGAGCCAGAATAGACGGAGATTATAGAGGCTTTAATGCACAGATTGAATAGTTTAGACTCCCAAATAAAACAGCTGAATTATCAACACTGCAGGGGGCGCAGCTACAACAAAGTTGGCCGTACCGGATATAGAGGACGCAGTCAAAGCCGCAACAGGCGGAATTCCAGTAGCGTCCGAGAATACCGTTGGTATCATGCCAACTATGGGAAAAAAAGCTAGAAAGTGGAGTGGTGAATGCAGTTTTCCAAAAAACTTCGAAAAAAGGCAGGAGTGTGCTCAGCTTCTGCCCAACGACAATAATTAAAATGCAGATTGTTCGTGACGAACTATATTTCTAAGACAAATTTTTTAGGGGACACTGGTGCAGACTTTTCCGTTCTACCAGCAAAATATCGCGAACGCAATGTCACATACATTTCACGGTTTCACCTAAAATCTGCTAACGACTCTAATATTAAAGTGCTCGGTGAAAAGACTATTGTTGTAAACATAGGTTTAAAGTGCTCTTACGAGTGGACATTTTTGATTGCAGATATTACGGACCCAATAATCGGTGCTGATTTTTTAAATAATTTTAAATTGCTAGTAGATATTAGTAAACAAAGACCCATAGACTCTAAAACTTTGCTTTCAGTAGAATGCCCAACAAAAAATTTAAAAGGAGTGGGAATACATGCCGTATTTGAAAATACCAACCAACCACATCAAGAGCTACTACGGAAGTTTCCTGGCGTAATCAGGCCATCAAAAACTCTGAAGGTACCAAAACATTCTATTGTACACTACATCGAAACAAGAGGCCCGCCAGTCAGTCACAGGTCACGTCGGCTGCCTCCGCAGAAATACAATGAAGCTAAAAAGGTATTTGAAGAACTCTACAAAGCAGGTATTATCCAACCTTCCTCTTCAGCCTGGGCAAGCCCAAGGCATACGGTGCTCAAAGCCGATCAAACTTGGAGAGCATGCGGGGATTATCGTACACTAAATGGTAAGAAAGTTCCCGATATATATCCGATCCCGCTATCCAAGATTTTAGTCATCTCCTTCGCAACAAAATTATCTTTACTTCTATCGATTTGGTGAAAGAATACTATCACATACCAGTAAATCCCGCAGATCGCCCAAAAACAGCCGTAGTAACACCATTTGGCCTGTATGAATTTATACGTACACCGTTCGGTCTTCGAAATGCTGCCCAAACCTTTCAAAGGATCATCGATCAAGCACTACGAGGATTAGATTTTGTATACGCGTATATCTATGACATTTTAATTGCTTCAACCTCCTCAGAAGAACATTTAAAACATGTAGAGATAGTGCTGAGGAGATTGCAAGAGTACGACATCGTAATCAACCCTAAAAAATGTATCTTTGGTGTTAACGAGCTTAGTTTTGAAGGTCATACAGGATCTTACTTTCCCAAAGACGTCAAAAGAACTGCAACGCTTTCTTGACATGGTTAATTACTACCGTAGGTGGAATACCACACGCAGCTGAAACACAAGTTGCGCTCAACGCAATTCTAAATGGTTTTTTAAAGAAATATGTGCCAATTAAACAAACAACAGAAGCCGCAGCAGTTTTTGACAAATGTAAATTCGACCTCATCAATTCCTCAAAATTAACGTACCCCAGTGTGCGACACAAAATAAGCATCTCCACAGATGCCTCCGGTAACGCAATTGGGTGAATCTTGCAACAATTTGAAGATGGTAGCGTTCTTCTCACAGAAACTAACACCTACAGAGAGACATTACAGCACGTATGACAGAGAACTCTTAGCTATCTATACAACAGTCCTGCATTTCCAACATTTTCTCGAGGGTCGAAACTTTACTATATTCTGTGATCATCTACGCTTACAGTAAGAAACCAAAGAAGTGCAACCCACGTCAAACAAGGCAGTTAGATTTAATATCGCAATAAACTACGGACATACAATATGTTAGGGGAGATGAAAATACACCAGCCGATACACTGTCCAGAATAAGTCAAGTAACGATGTGCTACTTCGACTACGCCTCATTTGCCAAGGCACAGGAGGAAGACACCCAGCTCCAGCAACTGAAAACAGACGGCAAATTAAACTTCGAGCAGCTGGCAGTACCAACGTCAGAGAAAATGCTCTACTACGAAACAAGCAACGGCAATCGCTTGTACGTGCCAGAAACGTATCGTAGAAATTTATTCGAATTCGTGCACAACTTCGCACATCCAGGCGTTAAAAGCACCACAAAACAAATCGCAAGGAACATGAAGAAAAATGGGGTAAAAACTTGCTTAAAATGCCAACGCAACATAGGCACACGAAAGCCCCTATAGGAACATTCCAAGATCCAGATGCGAATATTTAATAACATTTGTCGAACGTTTTACAAGATGGCCTGAAGCAACTCCGATTACAAACATCACAGCCGAGACTTGCTCCAAAGCTCTCCTCAGTAATTGGATCTGCCGATTTGGAGTTCTTACAATAATAACGTCAGACAGAGGCACGCAATTTGAATCAACATTATTTACAGAACTGAGATTACTTGTAGGTATTCACAGGATCCGTACAACAGCCTATTATCCCGCTTCAAATGGGCTCGTAGAAAGATTCCATAGCCGACTCAAGGCAGCACTAAAATGCCACGACACAGAATAGACTCGAGCCTTGCCACTTGTTCTGTTAGGTATTCGAAGTGATATAAAAGAAGACATCGAAGCATTAGCTACCGAACTTGTGTACGGTACGACACTACGTTTACCAGCAGACGTCGTAGAAGTTGCGTCAACGTCCAACGTTAATAAATCAGCCGATTCATCATTCGCAGCTAAAATACGATCACGTATGGAAAGAACCCGATACTCAAAGAAGAAAACGTATATGTACCAAAGAATTTACATTCTTCCAAATATGTATTCGTACGAGTAGACTCAGTCTACAAACCGCTACGAAGCCCGTTCGATGGTCCATTTAAGGTTATCGAAGCAAGGGATAAGCATTTCAGTTTACTAATAAAAGGGAAACCTGTTACTGTGTCCGTTGATTGTTTAAAACCTGCGTGTATCAACGAAGAGCTAAAACCAAAAAATACAACGGTCGAAGACATAACCTCTAGCAAAAAAAAAACAGCTGTCAGTGAGGAAAAGCGTCAGGCAGTCTGTGATGCAGATCGCGAAACGAAAGAGAACACCTACCACAGAAGCAAAAACAACCAGATCGGGAAGAACTGTTGGGTTACCAACAAGGTTTTGTGACTTGGTGCAATTCAAGTATTTTTAAGTGCAATAATTTATTATGTTCACTTCTATTATCTACATTTTTTTCTTTTCGCCTATTTCACATTTTTACTTATTATTTTCTCGTTCGCCCTTCTCACTAGGAGGGGGTACTGTAGCGGTAGACACTTCCAGTCTCAACCGGAAAGGTGGAGGAGCAGACGCCCGCGCAAGATCCGCCGCCCATTTTGTTTTACTTGTTATTGTTATTTGTTAGGCATTCGTGTTGTAACCTTTGTATTACATTTTATCATTAAATAAAAAGGCTTGTTGATTAACTTTTATGTTTTATTACAGAGCTTACATCTTTGACTTTACTTTTACGTGTCAACAACACTACTGCCGCTTAGCGCGGGAGATTTGACATATCGATACCTTACTTTGAAAAGCTCGTAAGTCCGATTATGGGCAAAAATTACATTTTTGCATTAATGCAATAAGGAACATCAAATTTCGTTACTGTGAAAAGCTCGTAGCTCTATTCCTAAGCTTCAGCCATCTACAGGCAAATTTGAAAACCTCATTAGAGATTTCTGTAATTTTAAGCGTGAATACCTTGTAAGTTCAGTAGGTTACGTTCAGTTATGGAAGAGTGTCAAACCTGCCCCGATTGTGATCGTGATTTGAGTTTTTTTGCAAGGTAAGATTCATTTTGCATACGAATTACTGAAGCTAAGATCCTAAACTTCTTATTACGCCAAAAACCTGAACCTTTAAACTAATAATAGCAATATTTCTCCAGCAACAACAAAACAAAGAGACTTACGAGGTTTTCATCTTTCAGGATTCCGAATCCCTCATTTAATCAAAAGTACTTAAGAGGTTTTCACGATTTAAGAATTCAAAAAAAATGAAAATCTTAAACAGGTTTTTGCGCGTATTATTATTACCATTATTGAAAGAAATGGTTTTTCAAAAATAAGGTTTGTGAATGTTCAATCACTTTTTCTAGGAATACGAGTAGGTATTATATAAAACATGTCTCGAAGAGTATATTTATCGAGGGCACAAAAAATCTTAAAACTCGTACAAAATGTTGACGCAAAGAAGGAAATTGGAGAGGTTGTAAATAATGATAAAGGAATTATGCAACAGAAAAATCGAGATGGAAGGTAATACTTACATCAAATTGAATATTTTGTACCTCACACTTTTTTGGTCATTATATTTAAATTTAATTTAAAATTTTCAAGTTTATGCTTTATGATAAAACTTCCTGTGAAGAGTTCCTGTTGTGAATTAAATCTTGACAATTAATCTATTTATTAATATTTAGCTACGTAGAAAAAACACCAGTAGGTAGGAAAACTACAGATGGAATAGAAAGGCTGTCACACTTGCAAGAAAGAAAAAGCTCAACAGATGAAGGAGATAGAGAAAAAATAAAGGATGGGGAAAAAAGAATAGAAGTGCCAAATGAAAAGAAAAGAGGAAGAGGAACAGATTCAAAAGAAGATTCAGATGAAGAAGGAAACGGAAAAACGAAAGATAAAGGACAAAGGGATAGCACGCCAGATATAGAAGAAAGTGAGGGCACGCCAAATTTGGAAAAAGAAGGAAGCATACTTACAGAAGAAAGAAAAGAAACGGAGAAAACAAGGGTAGACGAAGGAAATGAAAATGAAGAAGTCGAGGAGATATACGAAGTGGGCCAAAATGGAATCCTTGTCCAGGTTGGGAATGATAAAGGAAATAATATGCAATGGGAAAATCAAGATGGACGGTAAATACATCAAGTCGAAATTTTTATGGGCAACTATACTGATTTTCTAATTTAAATTTATCAGCCTTTTCAAGTTTTAATAGACTTCCATTGAAGAATTCCTGCTATGATTTAAATCTTGACAATCATTTTTTTATTTAGCTACGAAGAAGGAAGAGCATCAGATACAGAAACCGCAGAAGAAACAGAAACAACGCCTTACACAGAACAAGGGGATAATATCACGCCAGATATAGAAGAAAGTAGTGAAGGCGTGGAGAGTTCGGAAGAAGAAGAAAGGACAAGCACGGAAGAAAGGAAAAGAACGACAAACACAAGAGCGAAAAAAGGGAAGGCAGATTCCAGAAACTGGAGTTACATGAAAATTAAATATCAGCGGATGAGGGGTGAGGAATATAATGGAAGAGGAAAACTAAATGGCGGAAAATCAGTTTTCAATAAGCCTAAACCACCGAGAACCATGATGCAGACGTGTAATTGTGCACTCAGTCGCAAGTCAAAAAAATTGTTCTGTAGGAGCTTCACCGAAGATGAGCGACAGTCTTTGTTTGATAACTTTTGGAAAGAGATGGATTGGGCTCAAAGAAAAACATACATACAATGTTTGGTAGATGTTGTTCCTGCCAAAAACAAAAAGAACAAAAAGAAAGAAATATCAAGAAGGTCTGTAACATACATTTTGAAGTTGAAAAAGAATGGAGTTCCGCTACGTGTGTGCAAGACTATGTTCCTCAATACGCTGGCTATTGGTGAATGGTCAGTGCATGACTGGACTAAGCTCCAAATAACTGACCAAACCGATGGCGACTCTGACGATCAAGTGGCAGCTGGCTGGCAACCGCCAACAAAAAGACGTAAGATCAATCAAAGAAAAGGGAATCCAAAAGAAGAAAATAAGATCAATTTAGTGGGATTTTTCAATGCGCTACCAAAAATGGAATCCCACTACTGCAGGTCAAGAACCACTAAACTGTATCTTGAGCCATGCTGGCGTACAAAAATGGAGCTTTATCGTGAATATAAAGATAACTATTGCAAAGCAAAAAACCTAAATGCTTTAAGCGTCAAAGTGTTTCATCAAGTCTTCAGAGATCAAAATGTAGGCCTTTATTTACCCAAGAAAGACCAGTGCGACATTTGCTGCAATTATAAAAGTGGAAACCTAAATGAAGAGAAATATCTTGAACATCAAAAAAATAAAGAGAAGGCCAGATCTGAAAAAGATAAAAAATCGAAGAAACATGTTTATTGTATGGACCTTCAAAAAGTACTAATGTCACCTTCTCTAAAGTGCTCCTCATTGTACTACAAGAAGAAGCTTTGTGTTCACAACTTCACTTTCTACAACTTAACAACAGGAGAAGGCATTTGCTACATCTGGCATGAAGGTGAGGGGGACATAACTGCGAATGATTTTGCTAGTATCTTGTGTGACCTGAAGTCCGAAGATGTGAACGATGAGAGAGAATTAACATTTTACAGCGATAACTGCTGTTACCAGAATAAAAATGTCACCCTTTCGAATGCCTTGCTTAATATGGCTATGGAGAAAAATCTCATAATAATTCAAAAATTTTTGGAGAAAGGGCATACTCAAATGGAGGTAGATAGCATGCACGCAAGCATAGAAAGAAAGCTAAAAAATAGAGATATTTATGTTCCTTTCAATTACGCGGAAGTTTGTAAATCAGCCAGGCTGAATCCTTGCCCATATCAAATTAAATACTTGGATCACACTTTTTTTAAAAACTATGAAACAGTGAAGTTTTTTTCCTCAATTCGACCAGGTATGCGCGCTGGTGACCCCATTGTAAATGACATAAAAGCACTGAAATACACTGCTGATGGACACATTGAATTCAAGACAGATTTCGAAGAAGAATGGCATAATTTGAACAAGAGAAAAGACAGTAATGTTCACACGTCTTCCAACCAAGAGTGGCCAAACTTATACCGAGGGCCAAGAAAAATAAAGAAGGACAAGTACGATCACTTGCAGCAAATTAAAAGTTCCTTGATTAAAGATTATCACGCCTTTTACGATAGTTTGAATCATGAATGATTCTGATTCTTATATCTGATAACAATATCAATCTGTTATCTTTGTTTCATGTTAATTTATATTGTTTCTTGCTTTTTCATAATTCACGACTGCGTCATGTTAGGTACTTACATGATTTTTAAAGTTTATTGCCGTTTGTGTATGCTATGTTTTTGGTCTATACTATTTGTTTTATTCTTTGTTTGAAAACAAGAAAGTGTTTCAATTCTTTTATGTTTCAAGTCGTAGTTTACATGTTTTGCAAGTTTTTTGTATTTCAAGTAGGTAAGTTTCGCTCTGGTTTCGAACTATATTTCAGTTTAATTTTATGATTCACATGTTTCAAATTTTCATGTTCGATAGTTTTCATGTTTTATGTTCTCTCATGGTTATATTTTTTATGTCCCAAGTCTTTTCCTTATGTATTTCAATAAATTTTGCAGCATTTTTTCTTGTCTTTTTTAAATTTGAAATACTCGTATGTGCCATCGTAAGTGTCATGAAAATGCCTAAGAAAAATATTAATTGAAAAAACAATTTAGTGACAACAAAATACGGTCATTTGAAGTCATTATTCGAGTAAATAATAAAGAAAGTCATGACTTAATTGAAAATAAACAGTTTTTTGGTCCCCCTATAAAATTTGGCATTTTGCACTTAAGAGGTTTTCAAAGTAAGGTATCGATATGCAATATCCTTATTTTTTTATTATATATACTAACACAACTTAAATATAATCTCTAAGGTAGGTAGGAGTTCTTACAATTCTGCCCACTTTGTCTGTTTCACCTTTACATTATCTGTACTATTATTATTATTAACTACGTGTTGTTGTTTTTGTCCTATACTACCTTTTGTGGTAATTACCATTCCTTCGCCCTCTGCTATAGCTTCAACATTGTCAGGTAAGTAACTACTTTTAGTTTTAATTTCTACTTTATTTGATATGATTTGCGCAAATGAGCACTATTTCTACGCAATACTTGTCCATCATTTCCTTGGACAATCTACGACCTGGGTGTGTTATGATTTAATAATAATAATAATAATAATAATAATAATAACAATAATAATAATAATAATAATAATAATAAATGACTTTATTGCCAGCTATAATGGTAATCACAAATACAAATACACTAAGTATAATGTTCAGCTGACAACGGCGAAGTTCAGCACGAGCCCCCCAGAGAGTGCTCAGCTGCTTTTCAACTTAACCGTTTATAACATAAGTTTTAAGTTTATAACATACCTACATACAAAATGCAAGATAAAACAAAAGAATCCAAAAAAGAAAAGAAGACAAAAGAATCGAAAAAAGGAAAACAAAGGAACCAAAAAAAAAAGACAAAACAAAACAAAACAGAACAAAACAAAGAGAGACGGACAAGAGAGACGAGAAGGGCTAGAAGTCGGACAGCACACATTGTTACGCCGCACACTATGAGATTCACAGAGTCAGGTGGTTCCTCTGCTTGTCCAATAGGTCAATAAAAATGCGAGGCTTAAAGCGAGGGGCACATGTTACATTCCTGAGCTCTCGAGGAAGTGAGTTGTACAGCCTGCAAATGCAGTAGGAAAACGATCTCTCAAAAGCAGCCGTTTTATGAATCGGTGGGACCATAAGGCTTCTCCTTCTAACATTGATATTATGGACATCAGATATAAATTTAATTTTGGTATATAGATAACGAGGCAGTCTCTGCACAACAACCTTATGAAACGCACATATCGTGTGATGGAGGCGCCTACCCGTCATGGTCAACCAATTTAATGAGTTTAACTTCTGCGAAACGTGCTGATACTTTCGCAATCCAAAAATAACGCGCACACATGCATTTTGCACTCTCTGTACTCGTAACTGATCCACGCATCTCAAGCAAGGCCCGTATACAGCATCACAATAATTAAACACTGACAGAACAATTGAATCACAGAGAGTCTTTTTGGCGTTGGTATTTAATAACTCTTTATTCATATAAACTATTCTTAAATTGCAATATGCGGACTTAATACATTTTGATATATGCTGGCTGAACCTCAACCTCTCATCCATATACAGTCCAAGATTACGCACACAATCAGAAGGCAATATCTCCATATTATCCACATCCACAGCAAACACATTCTTTACAGAGGTCCGAGCCTCGTCCCGTCCAAACAAAATCAATGAAGACTTGCTTGCATTTATAATAAGATTGTGCTTCAATGCGAGTGAAAGTAAGGATTTTATGTCTGAGTTAATTATATTAACTGAGTTATTGACATCTTCTTTATAAAAGGAATAATAGAGCTGGGTATCATCAGCGTAAAAGTGAGCAGTACAATTATTTATAGCAGTGGAAAGATTGGCTGTATATAACGTGTACAAGAGAGGACCCAGCATAGAACCCTGGAGGACACCAGAAGGCATATAACGAGGAGCAGACAGCACATTATCAATTCTGACTCTCTGTGATCTCCCAGACAAGTAATCACCCATCAACTGCAACGATAGTCCATCGAACCCGTAATGACTAAGAATACTTATTAGCAAGCTATGGTTGATTGTGTCAAACGCTCTACTAAAATCCAAAAGAACGAGAGCAGTAATTTTGTTTTGATCCGTCGCACACAATATATCATCTGTTATCCCCATTAAAGCAGTCGCGCAGCTGTAGCCAGGTCGGAAACCGGATTGAACCTCTGGCAAGATGTTACGATCTGAGACATATTCCCTCACCTGCATGCCCATCACTCCCTCGAGAACCTTGGACAGTGTTGGCAAAATGCTTATTGGCCTGAGATCTTTGAATTCAGAAGGAGTAGAAGATTTAGGCAAAGGTACTATATGCGCCTCCTTCCAGCAAGTTGGAAAAACACCTTCATCCAGGCAAAAGTTAACAATATGCGTCAAGACAGGTAACAGAACGGGACAACATAATTTCAAGAACTTGATATTTAAACTGTCTGAACCAGTGGCATTAGATTTTATGGACAGTAGTGCTTTTGAAACTATATCCGCCCCAACCAATGTAAATCTGAAACTCCCCGCATTGCTATGCATATTGCTCGTGTAATGGTCCCGTAAAGCAGCGTCCGGCTCGGTACTCAAACTGACAATTGAATCAACAAAAAAATCATTTATTTTTCCAGCATCCAAGAGCGCTTCAGGAATTTCTGGGGTTATTTTACTGTAAATTTTTAACGATTTCAGTTCACGCCAAAATGCTTTTGAAGAATTTTTATTTTTATTTAAACGATATGCCAGGTAAGCCTTCTTTTCCAAACGAACTGTCTTAGTTGTTAAATTGCGTATTGACTTATAGTAGTTCCAGATCTCAACTCTTTTGGTTTTCTTAAATTTTAATAGAGCATTGTCTCTTAATGTTATCATTAGCTTCAAATTGTCAGTCATCCACGGAGCCGGAGGCCTGGAGAACTTGGCAGTTCTTAACGGTACGTGGGCATCGAATAATGTCTTCAAGTTGGTATTCAAGAAATCTAGCTTCTCATCCACCGTAGCCTGTCCATACATAACATGCCAGGGCAAGTTTTCCAGGTCATCTAAAAGTTTGTCCTGATTAAAGTATTCGGGTAACTTTCCCTGGAGTCCACAGCTTTTACATTTTGAATTAGTACATTATTACCCTCTTTAAAATCATTCCGGACTATTGAATTTTTGTCATAACACTCCCTGGCCTTACTTTGCTTATACATTATTTGTTCACTTACATTATTACTAACCTGTGACTTTAGCAATTTTTTGCTACAAGGTAACTTGTCATTTAACATTCTAGACATTAACATTTGAGCGGGGGAGTGTTCAGTGCCTGTTATTGACGTATTCCTATATTTTAACAACGCTAAGTTTAATGTCCGCTACTTTCCCTACATTTCTTTAAAATTCTTTTTGCAATACCCAAACCGTTGGATTTAGGGTACCTAGGACTTGATGTGACTAACCCTATGCCCCACTTATCGGCGAATGATTTAAACTTATAACTTGAAAACGGCTCATTATCACTTACCAAGGTTGTGGGTATCCCATGTACAGAAAATATTTGTTTTCATCTATGTATACAACTTCTAGCTGTTTTAGAATCTAGTTCTTTTATTTCTATCTAGTTACTATAGTAATCTATTAGTAACAAGTACTCCTTATTGTTAAAGTAAAGAATGTCTACCCAAGTTTATTAAATGGAAATTCTGGCACTTCATGAGCTATATAAGGCTCTTTCGCGTTTGAGAAATTAAACTTTTCAAGCATTTCTTTCCTTAGACTCTTTGAGATTACATACTACCTTTTCTCCCAAACAGAGAATGTGTGATTTTGTTTTTCAAGCTATATGTACAAACTTTTTAACTCATGACTTAACTTTTTATTACTTGGTGGAAAACCTTCGGTGTACCATCTCAGATACTCACTTAAACTTTCATCTTTCTTTGTTTCTAATTTTAACTGATTTGATTTTTTTTCTGAAATTGGTAGTTCTATACTCATACAGTGGACTACATCATACATTTTTTTATCTTCTTGACCACTGTTTTTAAAAAAAATCTGCTAATCAGGTAATCTGCTACGAACATTTTGTTACCAGGGATATACCTAACTTCTATATCATATTTTAACAATTTTAGTATCATGCGCTGCAACCTTGCACTGATTTTATTTATGTCTTTTTTATTGTCGATATTAACGGTTTATGGTCCGTGTCCACAACCACCTTGTACCCATAAATGAATTGGTAATACTTTTCCATTGCACAACAGATAGCGTATAATTCTTGTTTCATTAACTGGGAAACTTTTTAAGCAAAAGGAAACGGGTTGCCCAATTTGCAACAAGCAAGCGCCAACTCCCTCCTTAGACGCATCAGTTTGTATGGTTATAGGGAGACTTTTGTCAAATATTTTTAACGTGGGAGCGTTACTTAACTTTGTTTTTAATTCTGAAAAAGCCTTAGCCTCTAATTCTCCCCACGTCCAGTCTTTTTTTGATTAGTTCTATAAGTGTACTTTCTGTAAAGTGTGGTATGAATTTACTGAGATAGTTACACATTCCAATGAATTTTTGTATCTGTTTTACATTTTTGGTTCCTCTAGCTGAGTTATTGTTTCAACATGACTTGGATCGCACCCCTGATTTTGATACTATCAGCCCTAAGTAATTAACCTCTTATACCCTGTACTGTTTTTTCCAAATTGAACTTTACATTATTATGTTTTGCTTTATTCATAACTACTGCTATGATGAGGTCATCAAAATAAATTTCTGCCCCCTCTATCTCTCCAGAAATTTTATAATTTAATTTTTGCATTACCTCCGGAGCCGAAGAAATGCCGAAAGGCATTCTTAAAAATTTGTAAACCCCAAACGAAGTTCCAAAACTGCAAACTTTACTACTAGTTTCGTCTAGCTTAACTTGGTAAAACCCATCTTTCATGTCGAACACACTAAAATAAGCTTTCCCTGCTAACCTGCTCCAAATTTCATCTTCTGACGGTATCAAATATCTTTCTCTAACTATATGTTCATTTAAATACCTATGATCCAAACAAACTCCTAATGTTTTATTTGGTTTCTCTACATTGACCAATGGATGGCACCACTCTGTTGGCCCGCTAACTTTTTCTACTATTTTTTGTTCCATTAGTTTTTTTAATGTTTTTTTAACTCTCCTGAATGGATTTACTATGGACCTTTTGTTTTCTTTTAGTTGCATTTTATACTCACCAATGTTTCATAGCCCATGAAAAACCCCTCTATGTTTACTTAAAAGCCCTTTAATTCCTCCAGTTTCCCTCTTTATTTCATATACTCTTTTTATTATACCAAATTCAACACAATCTTGTAACCCTAAAATTGGTACTACGTTTATTTCCTCTACTACAATGAATTTAACAATTGCTTTTCTAGTATTTACTTCGCAGTCCATACCGACAGCTTCCTTTGGGCTTATTTTATCTTCATTATACCGTTTCTTATGCACAATGACTAATTTTGTTTTTTAATGGCACACGTGTACATGAGTGCATTTTTAGATAACTTATTCGATTTTATTACAAGGTTGTATATAAAATATTTTTGACTAAACTGAGTATTGTTTGAGTTACTACAATTAAATACTAAATACTGAATCAATCTGTAGCAGTGATATTTTGGTGATCCAACCAGAGAATGTATGTTTGAACCTTGTTGAATTATTAGTAATATTTTCATCAACTGAAATAAATAAAGAGCGAACCAGACTGTGATGATCATATGTGGTTCTTTACTTTACTAGCGATTCCTCAGTTTTTTGAGGTAAATTCTTATAGGTTAATTAATTTGAGCTGAAAAGGTAGATGACAGGTGCACAAAATTTGTAACGGTGTCTTTTTCTTGGTATTGGAGAATCTCTCATTTCTTTTAAACGGAGAATTATTCATTTTGAATAAATACAAAAATTATAAACGAGTTATTTTATTAATCGCCCTAGTAAATTAACAAATGCACACACTATAACTATTATGTGATTCATTAAAAACAGAATTTCATGATTTATACAAGCATGAGGACCACAAATACTAAATTCTCTTACTCTACGTATAACTCTTTCGATGTGTATCCGCAAGGAGGCAATACGTTTGTTCATTCGAACTTGTTCCTTGCTAAGTTTCTCACCTTCACTTACACTAGGAGGTCTAATTAATTTACAGTCTTTTAAAATCAAGGATGAGTCAATATGCTTAAAGCCCCGGTCTGCCATTACACAGGTACCTCCCCGTAAAATTTGATAATAACCACTTGCTTCGCAAATTTCATTGTCTGAGATACGACCACCATAACCACCAGATATAAAATTGATTATTCCGCTTGGTGTTGAAGAAATAAGAAATTTTATGTAGTTAATATTTTCTGTCTTGACTATTTGGTAGAAATCCATGATGAAATAGAATATTACTATGCGTACTACCAATAAGTATAAAAATTATTTTATTGACCGGTTCCAAGATTCACAAACGATCTCATCATCAGAAATGGTAAATAAAATGGTAAACAAATTATTATGACAGTTGACAAGGAAACTAAAATTGATAAAACAATACAAAAAATAATGATATCCATGAAACATGTTAACTAGATAACTGAATTTCAGTATTTACCTACGGGGCATAAGAAAACGCAAAGGAAATTCGAATACCTCGTACCTTGAAGGGAAAAAACAATGAATTTAAAGAAAACCAATTCGGGAAAAAACAATAAATTCAATTGAAAAACCTTCAAGTGAAATATCAGAACAGAAAAAATAAATCAATCAATATCCAAGAATTCTTGACAACTGCCAACTGCTAAACTTGAAAAAACTGCGAGGTCAAGTCTATGTCGTTCTGTCTTGACAACATCCAACTGTTAATCTTGTAATAAACTAAAAAAAAAGAGAAATAAGTCAATAAATGTCATAATGAGAGAAACTGTAATACCGACACCTGAGAATTATAATTTTGATCAAAAGATAATTACAAAAGTTTAAATAAACTAGATTGTATTAAATCGACCTGGTCATTAAGTAAGTTATAATTTGTATCATTTTTATGTTTATAAATTTCTATAGACTCTAATATATCTAATTGATAACTCTTTACAAAATTTTATGGTGTTGCAATTTTTATATTGTGACCGTGTCATGGATTATTTGATGGAACTAGATGGTTTTTCAATTTCAATTTCGAGGCAGTCAATAATTGATTCCACTCCACTGAAACGGGCTCTGAATGGAATAGGCAGTAACTTTTTTATGTCCTTGGACTGGGGCACAGGTGTTGCAAATATCCTGGTAATTTGCTACGCTGATAATTCAAAATCGTGGGCCTAATCTTACATAAGTATAATTCAACCGTAGTTTCTTTAACGTTATTAATACGTCTCTGTATGAAACAAATGCAGATTCGGTCAGCAATGTCACTAATGCATGCGTTTCTTCAGGCAAGCCCAAATAGAATCTGCTATTTCGTTCTATCAATGACAGAGTTGACTGTATCCTCGATGAAGAATTTGGAGGATTGTAGTCACTGCTGATAGTTGTAGTAGTAAGAGATTTTGTGGGGCTGTAATCTGACTCTTGAGGAGAATCACTTGCAGATGAGGTTGATGAAAGTTGCCCCTTAAGTGACTTGGGAAGCACAGGTTTCTTTGCTTTAATAGGAAGCTTCAATAATGGAGACATTTGATGAGACGCAAGCTTCTTTTCACTTGTGTTTGTTGCAATACTTCTTTTATGTGCAGTTATATTGACCTGAACACCCTTGTTATGAGTCAGCATTTGGATTTCTGCAGTAAACTAACCGGAAGGAGATGGCACTTTATTATCCACTTCAAACACATGTTTTGTAGTTGTTAAAGCACTTGTACCCGCAACTTCTTTCGAACACAGTTTCTTAACTACACGTTTGGAAGGTTCGCTTAATTTCTGCAGTACTTCCAATTTTCGTTTTTTTTGCCGAAGACGCAAATTCTTCGAATTGAACTTCTTCACCTTTGGTGATGTTAAGGTGCGGTACTACATTTTGTTTTAATTTTATTCGGTCTCCTATTGTTTTAAAATACATTCCATTTTCAGCATCTTCATCAAGCTGTAAGTCACATTTTATATAATTATAGTGATACAGGAAGATTATTATACTTAAAGTGATCTTCACAGCAATATAGTCGGTGACTTTGTGTTTCTGGCAAACCAACTGCCTCGCACCACAACTGACGCCTTGCTTTATCTATCGGTTATAAATAACTTGTTAGATGCATTTATATTATTATTGGCGCATGCTGCCACAAAGCAATGTTTAACTGTGGTCATATTCAACTTTTAACAGCAACAATAATCACAAAACTCGAAACACGGGATCTAACCAAACACTCTTGACATGGACAAAGCACTTTTTTATAGGTTATGGATATTATTTTGACACATTGAGCAGTCAGCAGCAGGTATCTACTACATCGGCAACAAGCAACCGATGAGAATGTCTGGGGATATAAAACGTCACGAGCGCGCGCTTTTTGATTCATGGCTTGATTTCCACAAATATAACTTTTTTTCTCACGTTAAAAATGTGATATGAGAAATTTAAAAAAATACGTGTGTTGTATTTTCTTATGAAATTTCATAATCTGCAATAAAAAATATGCGGGATGACCCTATTTTTAATGCAAGGTATCATGGATGGATCTGGTTTTCATCTTTTTAGGCAGACGATCCAATAGAACAATATTTTTTGGTGCTGAAACAAATTCGCAGTGTCAGGATGATAAAACCTAAATGTTAGGCTGCAGTACCACAATAAAAAACAATGAGTTACACTTCCAAATTCCAAGTATGAGGTTGTGGAATGTGTAGGTGTGTATTTTGTAGTAATACCAAATTGCGTTTTTTCGCGTTTTCTAGAAACTTTTGCAGACATTGGGTTCAAAATTAGTCACATCGGACACATCAGACTAACCATTACTATTCAGAATCAAGTGTATACAAAATTATTTTGAACGGTACAAATTTTTTCGACCACTTGTTCTTATTTAATGCTTCCTTTAGAGCTGACAAAAGCATTCTGTTATCTTAAGTTTAACATTCCCGAATGGGATACTGAATATGGTCTAATGCTTCCGATGCAACAGTTCACCAACTTTATCATTGCTTTGTATTCGCAGCACGAAAGACGTTCCCGGATTTATTGAATAACGAATTCTTGATTCAACTATAGGACCAGACTTTATAGAAACATTCTTAAATATTTCGCCTTTGGGAACTATAGCTATTGCTTTTAGTGACAGAAAACGAGGATCTGGTAATTTCGCCTCTGAATTCTCTCATTATCATCGTTTTCATCCCCATACACAGAACTGAGTTCAAGAGGTACCTCAACAGCTTACTCCGGTCCTGTGACTCCAACAACCAGCTTTGGTGAAGAAGATTCGAATAGGTACATTGCAGATGAGGGTCCACTTAAAAAAAATAAAACAGCCCAGGTTTGCTACCACAGGATCACTGCAAGCGTGAGTAAATGCATTACTAGCAGAAGTTTTAGACATTATTTTTATTAGCTGTTGAATGTTTAAAATTAGGGGAGAAAATGTTTTTATTTAATTTTTTTATTTTGTAGACTACAAGACTGTGATAAAAATGATAACTTCGTGCTTTCGTCACAGTTGTTGCTGGAGGATTGTAATAACGATTGCATTGACTGGCCTGCGAATAATACTTTTAAAAGTGTCAATACATCATCAAAGGTAGGTACCCAATATCGAAAATGTTTTTATAAATGTATATTTCCTGCAAGTTTATAAAGACAATGCTAAACAGAATATGAAGACGTACATATGAAGGGCTATTATATGATGGAAACTGAATTCTTAATAGCTCTGATAGAGTGTCAACTACATATGAAATATTATTATAAAGGCCAAGTGCACACAGAATTTACAAAAAATATAACTTATTTCTCTCGAGTTGTGAAGGATACTGGACAAATTTTGCAAACGTCATGTGAATGTGAGGCTGTAAAAGGAGTGAGCAGTTTGTAAGCACGTGGCCGTACTATGTTATGCTATTTTAAAATAATTGTACTTGGCCCTTAAAAAACAATTACACAATTACAATCTTCCAAAAAAGAACTAAAATTGTAACTGCCTCTCATAAGGTTTGGTGAAAATTGCTCGAAAACAACCGCTCGAAAGAAAATTACTCGAAATCAATTGCTCGAAAAATTGTTCCTTGAATGGGAAAGTTCCTCGAAAGGCAAGTTGCTCGAATAACAATTTCTCGAAAAGAAAATTCCTCGAAATAATGGAATAAGGTAGATGGTAGGTACTTACTTAAAAAAATATTAATTTTTTTCAAATTAATTTAAATTTATATAGATTAAAAATAACTAGATAAACTTTTTTTACATTTATATGTTATGAATGTAGAATGTCAGAAAAACAATTGAGCATCAAATAATTCAGATATAGCAAATACATTAAAAATTTTAAATGGAACGTACCCAGTGTTTTTACGTATTCTAAAACTGTATGAAATTTCCTTTACAACCATATATCACATGTCATAGTTATCTAATCAATTAAAGGCACAAATCGATAATTAAGTAAGAACTGCACGTCTACATGACTTAAGAGTTTTGATCGAAAGAGTAGGCTTTGACAAGAATTGCTATCGCGTGAACTGTCAAATTACTTGAGTAAATTCCTGCGCATGCTTAATTTTCATAACGGATGTCACTTTGAAAAAAACTTGCATTTTATTAACTTAAATTTTAAACTTAACTTGCCTACTAATTTATTGTTACTTTCTTGTTGTTGTTGTTGCTATGTCGTGTTTATGTTGAATAGTTTTATATTGTCAAGCTAGTCTTAAGTAACATTGTTTCATGTAGAAACAGACATCAGAGTTTCATTATTTTCACCGCCTACTCGGATGAAGCTGTAACTAGCGTAACCGTTCAGTTGGTAGATACTTAATTATCGATTTATGTCTCTAATCGATTAGATAAATATAACATGTGATATGTATATCGTTGTAAAGGGAATTTCATATACATTTAGAACCTGTAATATTACTGGGTATGTTACATTTAAAATTTTGAATGTATTTGCTATATCTGAATTATTTGATGCTCAATTGTTTTGCTGATTTTGATAAATTATTGAAAATAAAATGTCTAACAACTTTCATATATAACATTTGTTTGAAATTCTTACAATAGCCGAGATATCAGCCATGACACATCAAATCAAACGCACTGTATACCGGGTGACCACGAGATCAGGCTCACCCCTATAACATTTTTGTTTTTCAAGATATTAATTTGAAATTTGGGACAGTTAAATGGTATATAAATCTGTATTATTTGCTACAATAAAAATTTTCCTGGCACTTCCGGTTTCACCGGAAATGAACCCGCGCTCGAATTTTTAAATGGAACAGCCTGTATATTTTCACATTTTTTGAACCATATACTCATTCTAGATACGGTAGTGCCACTTTTGGATAAAAGCATTACCATAAAAAATTTTTGGACGCAAATTAAATCTTGAATCTAGACATCCATGACTGAAAGAAAAACATTAAGTCGGGGTCCTAAACTAGTGTAAAAACAAAATCATCAAATTAGGTCAAGTAGTTTTTCTGTTACAGCCATCTGAAAATCTAGGACACAGTTTTTGGGGTACAAGTCAATTTTTTTAAATGGAACCATGATGGCTCATCGCGATATTTCGATAGAGGTATTTTTTATGAACCATTTGATACCAAACACGATATCTTTCATTCAAAAATACTAGGAGATATATTTTTCTTTGCATTTACTAAATAGTAAAACAAGTGAAAACTAACACATTTTTTATCAACAGTAAACGTAGCATTCTTCCCCTGCTTCATCTAAAATTTATTATGACTAGAACAGGTTATAATAATTATTATTATGCATTAGTATAAAATAAAGTCGGCACCTGGGTACCCTAAGTTGGCTTAGAAATAAAGTACAAAAACAAAGGAATTACCTAAAATTCCTTGACAGTAATTGGACTTCATTTGTTCATTTGCTTATTGTACCCAGGTACCTACTTTATTTTATAATAATGCATGATAATAATTTATTATTATAATCGGTTGTATTCATAATAAATTTTAGATCAAGCAGAGAAGAATGCTACGTTTACTGTTGATAATAAATGTTCGAGTAAATGTGTTAGTTTTGACTTGTTTTACTATTTAGCAGATGCAAAGAAAAAGATATCTCCGAGTATTTTTGAATTAAAGATATCGTGTTTAATATCAAATGGTTCGAAAGAAATAGCTCTATCCAAATATCTCGATGAGCCATCATGGTTCCATTTAAAAAAATTTACTTATACCCGAAAAACTGTTTCTTAGATTTTTAGATGGCTGTAACAGAAAAACTACTTGACATAATTTAATGATTTTGTTTTTACACTAGTTTAGGACCCTGACTTAATGGTTTTCTTTCAGTCATGGATGTCTAGATGCAAGATTTAATTTGCGTCCAAAAAATTTTTATGGTAATGTTTTTACCCAAAAGTGGCACTACCGTATCTAGAATGACACGATGGTTCCAAAAATGTGAAAATATACAGGCTGTTCCATTTAAAAATTCGAATGTTGGTTCATTTCCGGTGAAACTGGAAGTGCCAGAAAAATTTTAACTGTTCTAAATAATACAGATTTACAGGCCATGTAACTGTCAAAAATTTCAAATTAATATCTTGAAAAACAAAAATGTTATAGGGGTGAGCCTGATCTCGTGGTCACCCGGTATATCACCACTAAAAACTTTCAACCCAATCTGACAAAAACTACCGAAGATATTCGCCTTAGAACATTGAAATATTTTGCCCGGCGGAATTTTACCCTCTGACGTAATCGGATCTCGCGAGTAAGCAGCTGCCGTCTGCGCTCGGCTTCGTACATAGTAAGAAAAATATAATCCGGCGACTGTTTAGTAAAATTTTTAAGGCGTTTTCCGCCTTATTTGTGAATTATTATCATTATATATTTACTTGTATTATATAACATTCGCAACGCGTGATGCTAACTACATTAAAGCGGATTCTTCGAATTTGCCGGAAGTGGACATTATAATGGTAATGGATTATTTTAACTCAAATCGAGAGTTTATAAGTGCCGAAATGAGGGGTGTTAAACTTCAACAGTAAGTTTTTCTTATTACGTAGGCAGCTTAGAGAACGTTTCCTGCTGTAGGTATACAGTGCCCGTCTAAAGTCCGTTCCCCCCCTACTAATTTTTGAACCATTTGAGGTACATCCATGAAATTCGGCACAAGGTAATCACAGGTCACAAGATATTTTTTGACGTATTAATGACAGCTGTCAGTCTCAAGATGGCGGTCGGGCGCCATTTTGAAAAAATATTTTAAATGGGAAGCGGGGTCATGTAACACCTCGTTTTAAAGGTCTTATCGAGTGCAATATCATACTATAAAATATGGCGTCGATACCTGAAAACGTTACAAAATGGTGACTAATCAAATTTCTAAATAACCATGAATGTTGCTCTCAGTCATGTTTGTATTAGAAACAAAATTCGTTGTCGCGGTAACATCTTGTTTTCTACTTGTCAAATGTGGCATGTTTAGTTCCTCCATTTAGGAAAAGTGTGACCTTGGCTCGTTGCTTAGACGATAAATTTGAAACGGTTTTGATTTTTGGGGAAGCTGGAAGAAATTACCATCTAGCGGTAGTTTTTCCTTAATAAACTCTCTTTTCTCCTCTTATTGGTCGATTTCATTAAGAGATTTCACTACAAATTAGAATAAAATTTCGTTAGAAAAATGTTAAAATTTAAAAATTGAACAAAAGACATCGACGCCATGTTTTAGTATGATATTGCACTCGATAAGACCTTTAAAACGAGGTGTCACACGACCCTCCCTCCCATTTAAAATTTTGTTTCAAAATGGCGCTCGACCGCCATCTTGAGACTGACAGCTGTCATTGTTACGTCAAAAAATATATTGTGACCTGTGATTATCTTGTGCCGAATTTCATTGATCTATCTCAAATGGTTCAAAAATTAGTAGGGGGGGAACGGACTTTAGACGGGCACTGTATATTATAAGAAATAATATTCTTTATATTTTTTTAAGATCTGCCAGACAGAACTATGGAGATAAACGGGATAAAAAAGTTTGCCATTTGCAAGCAAAAATCACCCCTGAACATAAAATAAAATCTAAAAATTACCGATTATCATGCACTATCGATGAACATGAAAAAAAGGTTATAGATGTGCGATGTCATGATTGCCCAGCTTCGGAAGGGGGATGTAAACATGCTGTAGCATTTTTAATGTGGGTACATCGCAGAAGCGAAGAACCATCTCCAACGGAAAAAGTTTGTTACTGGAAGAGATCTATTTTAGCTGGTGCTTCTACCACAAAAAAATATGTAACCACTGCAGATTTTGGTGCGAAGAGAGTTGTATCAGCTGATGATAATCTTTTACACGATTATATTGACGAGGCAAAAAAATGAAAAATAAAAATAGTACTCTGAGATACCATCAACATGAAAAATATGATTGTGTATCCCTTCATTTACTAAAAATTAATTACATGTCAACAAATTTTGATAAACACGACCGGGAAAAATTTACTAATTTTTGCAAACAGCAAATGGACGGGGAATTACTCAAAGCTATAGAACTGAATACTAGAAATCAATCTAAAAGTAGCTTATGGACGGAAATGAGGTATGGCCGCATCACAGCATCAAAAGCTTATGATGCTGCAAGATGCAGTACTTTCGATGGAACGTTGGCGGAAAACATTTTGGGAGCTAAAATTTTTCAGACGGATGCAATGAAGCGAGGACTAGATTTAGAGGAAGCTGTATTAAAAGTACTTTCAAGCAAAATTTCGAAAAAATTTCGAAGAGCTGGCCTTTTTCTTTCGGGTGATTGTCCAATAGTAGGTGCCAGCCCAGGTGCTTTGAATGATCAGTTTGTGGTAGAAATAAAATCTCCAAGTTCCAACAAAACGCTTCAAAATTATATTGATACTAACGGAGAAATTAAAATACGATACTTGTATCAAATTCAGATGCAAATGCACCTTGCAAACAGACAAAAATGTATTTTTGTAGTAGCAAAGCCAGACTTTGAGACTAGTAGGGAAATTATTTTTAAATATTACGATTACGATAAGGAATTTGTTAATATAATGTTAAAAAATGTTACTGATTTTTGGTTCAAGGCAATTTTCAATAAAATTTAGTTTTATTTTAACAAATAGTCTTGCAAATTTATTAAACCGCATGCTAATATTATTACATGATCTAAATATTTTATCAAGCTTGCGTGAACACAGGCATGAGGTTCTAGCAACGCAAATTCCCTTATTCTTGATATAACTCTTTCAATATGAATCCGTAAGCTAGCTATCCTTTTGGCTTGTTTCACTTCCTGCTTAGAGTTTTTTATTGTAGATGATACAGATGGTGGCCTGGTTAAAACATTATTTCTAGCAGCCAGGATTTCGTCAATATGCTTAAAACCGCGGTCAGCCATAACACATGATCCACTTTCTAACATATTCAAAAATCCACATTCTTCCACTACCATTTTATCGGTGGTTCTCCCTCCGTAACCGACCGATACATAAGAAATCAAGCCATCAGGGGTACAAGCCACTAAATACTTCATAGTATTGCTTTTCTTGTATTCCGACCAAGTAAAAGATTGCAAAATGGGATCTTTCGGTTTTTGAATCGAGATTTCAAAACAATCTATTATGCACTGAACTCTCTTGAATCTCATTCTGAAGGGTATTGGTAGACACTTTATAGTTTCAGAGAGAGCCTTCCACTTAATAAAAGGTTTAATATGAGCTGACAATATTGACAATGATTTTTTGATTATTAAGTACACTGTTGAAGTCGAGAGACAAAAATCGTCTGCTAATATGCTGTATGGAAGGTTAAGTTTAATTTTCTTCAAACTCACAAATATTTCAATTTTTGTTAGTTGACATCATGTTTATCATGTTTATTATAAAAAGTGAGTGAGTGGGTATACCTATGTAAAGCTTTGGATTTTTTTCAATAACATCAGTTGTTCGATTTTCTACATTTTCTTTCAAATTCCAAATTTTTACTACTTTTCCTGTTAAACTAGAATCGCTAGACATCATTTTAAATGATGAAGACGACGATGAAGCTACCGTAATGCTACTGTGAGATGAATAACAATTTTCCGAGGTTTTCTTCGTTTTTGTTTGCATTTGATTATATTACACTCGGTAGATTTTGATCTCATTTTAAGCTTTATGTTTACTTGAACGTGCTTATCTATTTTGTTAATAGTATCGAAATGCTTAGGCCCGGTTTTTCAAAGAATCCAACACCGGATTAAGTCTGACACCGGCTTCGTTGCTATGATACCGGCTTTCTGATTGGTTGTAGCATAGCAACGAAGCCGGTGTCAGACTTAATCCGGGCCTTAGGGTTTTCCAAATCTTCTTGTATAATAGGTTGTAGCTCCAGAATGTCCACGTCATTCTCATTATCCGATGATGATCGCAATTTTTTTGTACTTGTTGAAGGTTCGTCTAAATCACGCCGCCGTTGCCTTTTTAAAAAAGCTTTTCTAGGATTATGACTGTGCATAGGTTTGCGCTTTTGCTGGCAATTAAAAATATGTGGAATCACTCCAGGTTTCAATTTAATCGGTATGGAATAACAAAAGAAAATGAATGGACGAAGCTGACTACACAGAGTAGAGTAAAAAAACGGAAAAATTTAAATGTGGTGGGAGACAATGAAAATGGATTTACGGCAACTAAATGAAACGGAAAAGGTACACGAACAGATATGATTGAAGAATAACCATCTGGAAACTAGAAATATGGAATGTGAGGAATTTAATTGCCAAGGAAAATGAACTATGTGATGAATTTGAGAGGGAGGAATTGGATATACTGGTGATGACGGAGACAAAAAAGAAGTGCTCCATATTATCGAGGTATGTTGCTGTATAATAGAATAAAAGTCCGTTTGTTGAGGAATATAAACGGACTTTTATTATCCTATTATACTTCCTAGTCCGGTCCTTGTAGAACACAAATGTAGTAACGCATTTCAATGTGTAAGTGCACAATGTTTAAAAAAATATATTCAAAACAAAAAGCTGACCAGTGGCTATGCCAACCTATCGTGCCCATGGAGATTATTTGTCATTACGCAAAGAATACCCTAAACAAGAAGTGACAACTGTGTATTGGTAACGCTGCCTGTATTGAGCGCCATCTGACAGGAGTCTACCGTACTAAATATGAGCGGCATTTTTAAATGAAGCTATTGAAATAAAATTAATTTTCTTTCTTTTGCATACAGGTTTCTGTCTTCCAGGCTACTATAAATACCACGAGACTGTTCATAGTCCCGCGAAATTTATTATGTAACACGGACAAAACAGAAACCTGCAACAATATTAATGTTTAAAAAATAATTTATACTAGAGTTCATACATAATAATTATTATTGAAGGACTTGCACCATGAATTTGAGAAAAAAACAGACACATGAACGTTAAATCTTATAATTTATTACAAAGAATAATAATTATGTTACAGTTGTGACGACAGACGGGGCTCAAATGACAAGACCCCAATTTAGAACATGAAAATTAATAATTAACTATATTAAAACGTCAGGATTACACCATCCAGGTGATTTTAGACTTTTAGGTTTAACATTTCGAACTCAACTGGCCCTATCAATACAAAAATTAATACCGACAAACAAATTTGAAAGTTACATATTATATAATACCAACCTACTAACACAAAGTCATTTGTACACCTTAGGAGAATACATTTTAATATATTTATCAATTATATTATTTTCCCTACTATCTTTGAGTCGTAATTTTCCATTTATTTGGTATAATATTGTATATTTCACCATAATACAGGGTGATCTATAATTACTGTAATAAACTTCGAGGGTAGATAGAAAACTTAAAAATATTGAGAAAATCCTAATGAACATATGTCCAAAAGTGGCAACTAAATGAAATACAGGGTGTTGAAATTTCTCAAAAGAATGTAGGTACTTAATATATCTGCTTCTGTCGTTACTTACTATTTTCAACTGTTTTGTTCTATTCTTAAGTATTTTCATGCCATTTCGATATTAACAAGGCTTTACTGTTACAAAAATGGCTGATAATTTCGTTTTTAAAAACGCGAACTATGCACCATGTTACACAAAATTATTTCTCTGAAACTATGCTTTGTACGGAAAAAAACAAAGAAATATTTTTTACAAAGTCTCAAATATTTGGCAACGTATCTGTTTAAGCCAGTAGCGTAACATAGTTTCGTTAATAAATGTGGTCTCCCCATCTCGTAGATCGTAGCGACGCCAATGGTGAGAGTACGAAATTCAAAATTCATAAGTTAATATGAAACTTCGATAAATTAATATACCCCAAATTTCAATTGAATAGCTTTGGTAGTTTTCCAGATATTAAAATATGACACATTTTTTTAAGAAAGTTGAACAACCTGTTACATATATTATAATACCCACCTACTAATGCAAAGTTATTTGTACAGCTTAGCAGAATACATTTTAATATATCTATCAATTATATTATTTTCCCTACTATCTTTGAGTCGTAATTTTCTATTTATTTGGTATAATATATATTTCACCATAATATAGACAATGCATTGTGCCACTACTTTGTTATTGTGTTCTTTATGTATTGGACAACAAGTTATTTCAGTGCGCAAAACATCTGTTAGGGTATTTAAGAGATTATCTTTTTCTATAAAGTTAAAAAATTTTTCAAATAAAATTTTCTTTTTTTCATTAATAATATTTAAAAATTGATTTGGCGGGTAAATTAATGAAGTACCTGTGTAGTCTTTAAAACGAATTAAGGAATGGCTCTCAGCAATATTGCTGGTAAAAAAAAATGATCTGCAATTTGGACAATCTCTGTTGAGTACCCGTTTACAAATAAACCCGGAAATATAGGATGACGTATTTGTCCGAAATAGTTTGCTGGCAGTTACAAATTGTGGTTTTAATACAACAGGTAAATCAGTTAAAGGAGCATCATAAGTAATATCATCAGGGTCTGCAGATGATCGTGGCTCATTGTGTGATACACATGGAGTTGCAAAGGAATCCAACAACCCTGTTATAAAATCACTGTCATCATTCTCACAATTTGTGGAGGCGGAATTGGTAATAAGGTTATTTATTAACCAGACATGTCTTAAAAGCGGCAGTAAATTGTGGCGTCGTTCGTCTTTGATTTTGCCCACTCAATCCTCGAAACACGCCAAACGTGTTTTCAATGCAATCCTGATTGAGTGTACGGGTACACAAATATGTGAAGCCCAAATTCTTTTTCATGTGATTAAACAGTGATTGAACATTTCTGATAGTTCGTATAAAATTTTTAATTGATGGTGGTGGTGATGTTAGAGTCTCCATTAAAAAATTGTAACCTGTCAAGAAAAGGTTTTGCCTCGGCCCAGAATTCAAAATGATTCGATTTTTCTGTAACCGGTCTGCCTAAAGGTTTGGACGAATTATGTACCCCATTCAACGAATCAAATAATTTATCGAAAAATATGACAAAGTCAGCAGTACCCCGTGCATCAAATAGCTTAGCATTTGTGACAAAGGATAACCCGGCATAAACAGATCGACTCAAAACTTGGGTAGCCAGTTTTACTTTCATCTTCTGCCTCCCCTCAGGATAAACATGGGAGTCTGATAATTTTGGGCATATTTTGCCGTCAGGATTGGCTAGTCCATCAAACTTATACAGATCGACGATGTCACTCCATTTTGCTGTTTTCCCGTCAAAACGGACAGTTTTTTTTTGAAAATGGTTTCTTATGCATTTAATTAGATGTGGTACATCAAAACTTGGAAAAATTCTATCGTCATCCACACAAAACGTGAACTCTTCCAAGGTGTTACTATCTCTGCAAAGGCTTGCAAGGGCTGCTTTATTTGCAGCACCTTGGTCACATACTGTGCATAATATCCTAAATGAAGTTTTTTGATGAACTGTTTTAATAATATCTTTAATAATGTTTTTTAAGTTATACGTTTTCATTCCAGATTTTACAAAATAATAAGCCACTGGCTGTTTCCATTTAGAATTTATTCCGCGTAACATGAAAAGTAAGGCATGATCTGCAATGTTTTTCGATCTACAAAAACCAAAGTCTTCGATGCCCTCAATACGATAAAAATTTCTATTTATATTTAAATGTGGCAAAAGCGATACTTCGTCAAATACAAGTGAACAATATCTTTTTTTTACTTTCATTTTGGACGAAACATCAGATATATGATTTATAATACAGTCATTTATACCAGGACCAATGTTTAACGAATTTAACGATCTTTGTAATGTGCGCACTGATGGGAAATAAAAAATTTTACTTAAAAATCGATAAGCCTTGGGAGAAGTTTTATATAATGCCAAAAAGAAGGATTTTTCTTTCGAGTCCCACCTCATTTCATGCTTCTTTTTTCCCTTTTGTCGCAACTGGGACAAGAAAAATGTCTGAGATGTGGGTGATAAATTTTCCAAGAAATGCACGGCTTTACTGTTCAATATATCTCCGTGATTAAGAAATTTCTTGATTCCGAAAATGTCTTTCTTGCAGCTTCTCAGTTTCTTTTGGTAGTATGATGTCCTCTTCTTCATACCACACACCTTTCGATAAAGGAGTTGTTTTCGTGGGCTCATTTGGCTTCTAACAGTAAACCCAAGTGAATGTAGCAACTTACCACGCATACGCGGTGGGGAGCCTGGTCAGAACGCCTATGTTTTTGCGTAAATTAAACCAAACACAAACAATAGTGTTAATCGGCACGAATAATAAAAGAAAAATTGATTTTACGAACCCTTCATATCAGCCGAGCGAAGATCAATACACCGATACAATCAAAAATGGCAGCTCTGCCGATATAGCAGCATATCAGTATTGGTCGATCCCTGGTGAAATTGACTCATTTGTTTTGTTTCGGTGAAGTAATTCAAAAATAACATGAACAAACTCCAAACCACCGTCACCGCACCTTTAATGCAAACTTACCGGTTTGTGCAGCTACAGATGTAGAGGGAATTGGTTCTACATTCTCCTCTTCAGAAGATATCTGCTGAACATTTGACGCATGTGTACAAGAACCTGTAAGACCTGTGAAAATTTTTTTTCGTGAAAAATATTATGATGACTTAAGAAAAATCTTACCAGATTCTGGGCCTACAATATCTTCAGGTGGTATCTGGTGAATATTTTCCAATGAATACGGAACGGCACCTCTTAGCAACTTCTTTCTCTCCGTAGTTTGGAATTGTGATAAACGAAAATGATCATTACACACAGAATATGATTTTCTAAGAGCGAGATGAGGCACATTCGACAAGTTCGGATTATTCACAACTTCTTTCCACTTTCGAAACATTGCAACATTTGTAGGGAACATATGGTATCTCGCACTGGAATTTCCACCATGATTTTTGCATGAGGAAAAAGCACACTTCTTATAAAATGTTCTAGGCATTTTCTGAAACAATTGGAACTATGTACTTTAAAAAATATTCTTGTGTACCTATCACAACTTGCGAAACTGCTGGACACTAAGTATACTGTTTATTATTATTACATTATTATTAAGTCATGTAGTAGTGTTTAGGGTATTCTTTGGTGTCTACTTACCTACCGATGATATTAAAACAGGTGAAGCCAAGCCAGAATAAAGAAAAACTAAAAAAAAATAACGCCCTTCTCACTCAAACTAGGAAAACGTTGAAACTATCAAATAATATCCTTTTTCTCAACTCGAACTCGAAAAACTCAACGTAGAAAAACAATAAAATTAATTAATAATGATCATTTTACTTAACCGCAAACAGATAACACAACAAGAACAAAGTGCAAACGGATCTTCAGCTTGACAGTTGGCAGCTTGCTAGTTATCTCTCTCACACATTGCTCAGCAGCACCTCTGTCAACAGTCTACCGAACTAATTTGCAGTCCAAGGACGTTTCATATATTTGTCATGAGCATGTCATTACGCTTTTTTGTGTTGTGCGCGCTAGTCACGTTTTTTGTTGGTTGCGTGTATTTCCTTGTTTGATATGGTTAAAAGAAGACATTTTGTGTCGGCGAATTTCAAAGAACAATAAAAGAAGATGAAGAAACTTGAAGAAATGCGCCAGGATGTTTCATCTTCCTCAAGTAGTGGCTAATTTCGTTTTTTCTTTTGGAGATGACATTTGTGCTTTTTGTCTGTTTTTAATTATGATTTCATAGAGGTAGGGGTAGGCCTAGATTAGACTACTGCTCTCAAATAGTTAGGGATGTAGGATGTTCTACTTTTAGGGAAATGCGTAGGTTAGCTCAGGATAGAAAAGAATGGAGGTACGCGTCCAACCAGTTTTCGGACTGAGAACCTTATGATGATGAGACTACTTTATACCAAGGATGTTTTTTTCCGGCCATCTTTATTCTGTAGCGTACGGCTTTACTCGCCGCTTACGCTTATGCTCTGATCTAATATCAAGTTACGGCAGGTGACTTACTCGTCCTTGCAAAACGTCCTTTTTTGAAGAGTTTTTATATATCAGAACGACTTTACTCGTTGTTTTCTGGTATTAGCATGGAATTTCTGCAGTATTGAGCCTGTCGCCTTTTATAAAACTTCCTTTTTTGAGAAGTTTTTTTATATATCAGAACAACTTTACTCGTTGTTTTCTGGTATTGGCATGGAATGTTTGCAAAATTGAGCCTTTCGCCTTTTACAAAACTTCCATTTTTGAGAAGTTTTTTATATATCAGAACGACTTTACTCGTTGTTTTCTGGTATTGGCATGGAGTTTCTGCAGTATTGAGCCTGTCGCCTTTCACAAAACTTACTTTTTTGAGAAGTTTTTTATATCAGAACAACTTTACTCGTTGTTTTCTGGTACTGGCATGGAGTTTTTTGCAGTATTGACCCTGTTTTTTTGTTTATTTAGGGTTAGGCGATCAAGAGTTTGGTGATGTTCGTCCAGCTATTACTCATGCTGCTAAACGACGACGAATTTTATTTGATTCAGACTCAAGAGTCTACTCATGATCATCCTCTCGAAGACCATCTTGTCTCTCATGACTATTATATGGATATATTGGGATGCGCCGATTCCAAGTTTTCAACCACTACAATCAGAACTGCATTACAGAGACTCAGTGGTATATTCTGTAGTAATATAATAAGTGGTCTGGAATAGTCGGAGATTTTACGAAACTTGTTGCGTTGCTTGGTAGCCACGAGTGTAAATTTGAAGATGTCCATAATTTCAAATTAAGATGTTTGGATTATTACATAGAATTATGTTCCCAATTAAAAAAGAGATTTCACAACATCGAGTCCTATAAAGTATTTCAAAATTTGAGTCCATTTGTTGTATTAAATGGTGACCATAACGTAACTGATTTATTTGTTATATTTAAACATTTTGTTCCATGTGAAATGGAAGATTTGAGCACTGAATACAGAGAGCTATCCAACTTACCTGTTAATATAAAAACAAAACTTTCTGATTGTGACTTCCAAGACTTTTCGTTCGAAATATTTGAATATAAGAATGCCTTAAACGAAAAATGCTTCGTATTCAATATTATGAGTCTCCCACGCAGCAGCGCATGCGCAGAGAGAGTCCTTTCTAGTTTAAATAACATTAAAACGAAGACGAGAAACAAACTATTGCCTGAAACATGAAATAATTTGCAGCGGGGTAAAGAAGTCTTAAATGGGCAATATTGTTATGAGTGGGAGCCCTCAGATATTCTGATTAAAACAAATGTTACCTACCAATAAATAAAAATGATTAAAAAATGTCTTTATTTTTTATTTTTCCTTTTATACATACCTACCTATGCGCACGAAAAAAAGTTGCCAGAAAATCTACAGCTCAATTTGAAGAGGTGCTTCGTGATTGAGCAACTGCAAACTAGATGTCAGTACCATTTAGTACCTTTTCTGTATTTCATTCAGTACATTTTTGTTGGTGCTCCTGGCAACGCTGATTACTGCTGAGTCGTAGGTTAAAGGATAACTTTCCTATGGTAGAGAATTTGCTCATGCCCAAGATTAATAATAGACACTTGATATATAATAGGTTAATTAAGAAGCAACAGAATCAGAGTTAATATTACAATCGCCGCACAAAGAGGTTGGTTGAATTTAAGATTGGAGACAGATTATTATAAGCATATTAGTAACAGTGTTAAGTGGAAAGTAGGTAGAATAGTAGAAAAATGTCAGCAGCCTAGATCTTATGTTGTACAAAATAATGAAAATAATACATACAGAAGTAGGGAACATATTATGGTAAAAAATAAGATACCTGAAAAATATGACGAGTCTAACTTTGAATATATTAATAGTAGGGAGTCAGATTCAGATGATGTTTTAATTAAGAATGATAATCATGTCAATGGTAACAATAGTAGAAGTTAAGAGATAGAAACTTTATTCAAAAACCTGTAAGATTTAGAAATTGTGGCGAACTAGAATTAAGGTGGTTTGGTTTAAATAAAATGTTCATTTTACATGATTTTGTTTGTGTGGAAAAATAAAATTGTTAATTTTACTTATAACTTAAGGCGGGGGATGTTGTATTTGCATTACGCATCTGCGTCTCACTAGGGTTCAGATGGCAATCCTGGCGCGCAGGGTCGACCATCAGCATTGACGAAGCACCGACGGCTCACGCAGGTTGCTCTTATATTTGTAGTTTATCATTTAATGCATCTATCATTTAATGCAATTATATTTATTTGACCCAAACAACAAATTTGTTGAAATAATTCCTTGTTCATTCGTATTCCCGCTTTTAGCATATGTATACCGGGTGATTCAGAAATGGCGAATCAAACGGAAATGGTAGATTCCCAATGCGAAAATAAGACAAAGAGTCTAATATACCTCTGAGGAGATATAGCCCTCCAAAGTCTCCCCTTAAATTTCCATAAAAGTTAATTTCTCAGAAACTATATGACTTACAAGGTTCCAATTTGGTATACAATTTAGAAACTTTATAAACCATAACTGATGTGAAGTTGAAGTTAATTGAAGTAATGCAAGTAATTGAAGTAATCAAGTAATGCAAGATGTTTATTCGGGGTCAGTCGCTCCTAAAATTTCATGGAACTATTTAATCCATTAATTAATTTGAAAAAGTTTTTTGGCATTTCATACAAAATTTCATTTTCAAACTTTTTACTCCTAGTAATTTTCACTAAAATGAGCAGTTTTTGAGAAAAACGAAAATTACTTCAGTAAGATTTGAATGAAACATAGCCACGAGTTCACCAAAACAAAATGTGCATTACAAATCTAGCAGATAGTTATTAATATTATTTTGTAAAAATTTACTATTGTTTTTATTGGTTTTGGTTGTTGAACTATCCGTTAATCAGGTACTTTATTTAAATGGAAGACTTTACTTCTGAGGAGTATGCTGATATTGTGTTTATTTAAGGACATTGTAATGGAAACGCTCGTGCTGCCGTTAGGGAATACCGCCAAAGGTTTCCAAATCGAAGGTCCCCAAACCTATGAAGTTTTTACAAGAACATTCCGACGACTAAGAGAGACTGGATCAACAAACCCACAGAATAATTTGCGTGGGGTTCAACAGATACATGATTTTCAAGACGAAGAAAATGTTGTAAACGCGAAACGCCGTTCTTGATGATCCGTCTACAAGTATACGGCGAATCGCTACACAATAAAATTTAACATTTTTATCAATGGTATGGCGAATACTGCGTCAAGAGGAACTGTACCTGTACCATTTAAACCGCGTGCAAGCTCTTCATCCCGGGGACAGTGATCGATGTTTGAGGTTTTGTCGTTGGTTATTAAATCAAGTTGCCGAAAATTCCAACTTTTTAACAACCATTCTATGGACCAACGAGGCGCAATTTTGCAGAGGTGGAATTAACAGTAGGCATAATGCTCATGTTTGGTCGCTGGAGAACTCTCATAGGACGAAAGAAGCACGATTTCAGCAACGTTTTTCAGTAAACATCTGGGCCGGAATTTTCAATAATCACCTTTTGGACGTTTATAAAGTTTCTAAATTGTGTACCAAAATGGAACCTTGTAAGTCATATAGTTTTTTTCGGAATTTAAGGAGCGCTAAGGGGTATAATTTCGGACAGGGGTATATTAGACTTTTGTCCTATTCTCGCATGGGGAATCTACCATATCCGTTTTATTCACCATTTCTGAATCACCCTGGATAATCACTTCAGCATAAATGTACCTTTGTACATATATTTTTTTGCTGCTTCCAGAATCGTAAATTCGCCGCTATTAAAATTCTAGGTACGCACTGAGAAACACAGTACAGTGCAAATGTAAAGGAGGGATTAAATTCCTTAAATTTATGTCGACTTTTGACAAAGTCCACAAACACGTCAATTTCTGTTTGACTCCCAGTTACCGTTTAAAATTTTTGAGTCACTAGAAGTTGACAATCCCGTGATAAAAACTGACGTGCTCATAGATTCTTAGCTTATTTTTATCCGACGTATAATTTATTCCTCTCCACCACTGGCCGCTGGTGCGATGAGCGCCAGTTACATCTCCCAATTGTTCGACGAGTGAACCCAGAAAATTTCTGGGGGTAATTTGCCTCTCCAATACTCGTGTGTAATCGTGGTTGCTATGACAACCGTCTGTCCACGTGACTAGACCGCATGATTGTTCTATAATATTAAATATAGCACGTGTGATCGTGTGAAACTGAACTTCGGTTTGCGTATACACTTTAGCACGCGAAGCGTGCTGAACGATGTATTCTTCGTGCGATCTCGGGGATGTGTTTCATTATAACTCTATAACTTCATTTTTCCACAGTGAGATGAACTATCGAAATTTTAAGAAAGGGTGGAACCCCGAATTCGGGTGACTCTGCGGTACTTGTTTGAATAAGCTTTTCTGTATACCGTGCTTAATTACTAGTGTTAAATTAGTTGTGTGGAATAAAAGGGATTTTAATGATTCCAAAAAATATCATTCATACTTACGAAGTAATCAACAGAAACATTATAACAACAAAAAAGGCAAAAAAGATTTATCACCGATTAAAGTGGGAACAAAAGTTCTTGTACAAAGAAACCCTCGGTCTGGATGGGCACCTGGCAGGCTTGTTGCAAGGCTAGGAAAACGTAGGTACAAGGTTTATTTTGGTAATGGCTCAGTTATAATTAGGAACCGCAGGTTCACTAAAACCATCAATGATAGAAGAACAATTAACAATCTTGGGGATCTGCCGCAAACGAACGAGGAAAATATAGACTACATTCCTAAAAGTTAAAATTATTTTGGTTTGCAACCGGACAATTCTCGAGAGGTATTTGCAGATAACGAAAACATTCAACAAAGTACCACTTCTGATTATGATTTAGTAGTTACCGATAGATCTACTACTCAAATAATAACTAGGGCAGGTCGTTGAGTACGACCTCATAGAAAATTAGATTAGTAAGTTTGTTGTTTTAAGGCCCCTCTACACAATGGCCCATCACGATGGGCCATCAGGATGGGCCATTGTGTAGAGGGCGCAATGGCCCAGGATGGCCTAGGATGGCGGATGGCGTATGGCTGATGGATGATCATGGCCGAGGATGGCCTCTGAGGCGGTTTTTTGAACACACATCAAAGGAACGTGGCGGATAGTGGCGCATAGTTGGTGACACGTGTCCACACGATGGTCCATCATTCTGTACTTAGTTGCAAGTCGAAGCCCGTCGGGTGAACCTGTCGAGTGAACGTCAAAAATGGTGCACAATTGGAGTAATGCCGAAACGTTTCAATTTATAGAAGCGTACCAAAATGAGCCTATTATATGGAATCCAGAACATGAACAGCACAAAGATAGAAATAAGGTATGTTTAATTACTAAGATTAATTAATATTATTATTATGCGATGTAATAACATACAACTGAACGGATTTGTATGGTATACATTTTTCTCTGTGTACCTACCTACCTACACTTGTAAATAATTATTTTCAGGTCAATGATGCCTGGATTCGAATATCTAATATTATGGACATTCCTGCGGCTGAGCTGAAGAAAAAGAAGGAAACGTTGATGACAGCGTTCAGAACAAATTTAAAGAACAAAAAAGCATCTATACGGTCAGGAGCAGGGGCGGACGATGTTTACAAACATATATGGGTCTTTTACGACGCTATGGAGGTTTTTTTAACAGATATCTATGAATGCTCAAGCGTCATGAATACAGAAGAAAGGGTAAGTAAATAACTATGGTAGTAAAAAAAAATCATTTATTTCGACACAAGCTTTACACCATGTTATATCATCATAAATATAACAACATATAATATGGTAGGTACTTATTAAGCTTGAAACTCAGACATTAGGTACATGATCTTAAATAACTTTACTTCTATATTTTGAGAAAAGTAATTCACAATCTAATCTAATCTTGTTTGGAGTGCGTTTCTTGTAGCCCTACGTGCGACATGTTGTAAAGGTAACAAAGCAGTACCGTCATTGTTTCTCCAAGTACCCGGGCGTTCTAATACTCTATTTACATAAGTGTCAAATGCACCTGAGGGAGTATAAACATTTCGCGAAGATTTGCTCTTTCTTAAGAAGTTGTGTAATAATACACATGTCATTGTGACAATTGAGGCTTTAAGAACCCCAAGAGCTATCGGTTTTTTAAAAATTTGAAAGACTGCAGACCAGATGCCAAATGTATTTTCAACAAGTACACGAGAACGAGAAAGTTGTTGATTGAAAATTCTTTGTGGGGTTCCTACTTCATGGTGTCCAGAAAATTGCTTCATTACATGTCTATCAAGAGCAAATGCCCCATCAGCCAAAAATACATACGGCAGATACATATCACTATTTGGTAGTTGAGAAGGAGGTGGTAAATTTAAGCTGTTCGTTTTAATTTTTTCCCCTAATACACTTTGATTAAATACACCGCCGTCACTAATGCGTCCTTGAGAACCTATATCAGCAAACATAAAACAATAATCACTGTCTACCAATGCTAACAGAACAATGCTGAACCCTCCTTTGTAATTAAAATATTCAGATCCACTTTTAGATGGACATAGTATTTGTACATGTTTCCCATCCAAAGCGCCCACGCAATGTGGAAAACTGAATCCTTCTGCCTTAGCAAGCCACTCTTCTGGGGTTGTAGGGATCTGGAAAGATTAAAATAGTGAATTAATTTTATACTATAATGCAAACCAAAACTTTTTATTTTAGGTGGTGGAGCAAGAACACTCTCAAACTGACGATGAACGGGATAATATTCCAGTGCAAAGGCGCCGCTCTGCTAATGAGGAAGGGGATAGTGTAACCACTCCAAATACACCTGTAACCACTCCACACACACATGTAACCACCAAATCACCAAATATTCCAGTGCAAAAGCGTCGCTCTGCTAACCCACCGGAATTACAACAAGCGAGCAAGCAAATGAAACACGCTTTAAATACTTTAGATGGCATTCTCACCAATAAACAACAAAATAAAGAAGACGATTGTGAACTGTACGGGCGACTTTTAGCGAAGAAACTAAGAGCATATTCAGATATCGAAAGGCAAGAAGTAATGTATGACATCGATGGACTTTTACTGAATAGACGCCGCCGATATTTTTCACTCCCAAGTTCGTCATCAGAAACCCAATTTCCCATCCGTCCCTCATCTTCATTCACTGCTTTTTCTTCACCATCTCCCAACCGTTCCTCATCTACACAAAGTACATACGGTCCGCCTTCGCCTTCAGTGCCAACATCGCTCGATTCATATTCAGTTTCTTCACAAGTTCAAATTTGCAATGAACCCTCACCTCAAATTATTTCTAAGTACGTCCAACAATCACATCCAAACCAGTCCTCTCATGTAACTACTCTTATACCGGACCGTTCTACTCAAATATCTCAAACAATCGCAGAATCACACGATATTTTATATGAAGCTTATTATAATGCAAATTTAGATACACAATAAATTATTTCTGATAAATTTTTTTTGTAATAATAAGTGTTTTCTTTACCTTACTTAAATCCTTCAGAACTTCATTGATTGCCAAACATACTTCTGGAACTATTTTCGATATAATCTGGCTTAAAATTTTAAACAATTAATGTAAACTTCTGTAGCTGTCTCCAGTCGCTAAAAACCTCAATGTTACAGCGAGCCGTACTTTCACTGGTATACATTCCCTCCAATGTGTGTCTTACTTTGCAATAACGGGGGATATTTTTCGTAGAAGGTACTCAAAGTCGCTGTCGGACATACGAACAAAGTTACTGAATTCTGCAGATGGTTCTGCAAGAAGCTCAGAAAATTGGTTATCCATGCTTTGCCTGAAAAAAAAAAATGAATTAACTCCTTACTGATTAGTAATTTTACGGTCCTTTTTTAAGATTATGATTATGTTGTCAGCTACCTACAGACAAACGACATTTATACATAAGTACACTTACCTCGTTCTGTTGCGGTGAATACTTAATATCCACCACCTTCTTTTTCGCCATTTCTTTTTAATTGCTTTTCTGTGGTACACCTGTAAGTAATAGTAATATGTGCTACATAAATACACGACAGAAGCCGCAAGCGTTTCAGCGTCCAGGTCCATTCTCGACTCCCGCGATAGACCAGCGTGTGGACGGTAGCAATGGTTCACACAGTGGCCACCCATGGCGATGGCCGACGATGGGCCATCCTGATGGGCCATCGTGATGGGCCATTGTGTAGAGGGGCCTTTTATTCGTTAAGAATTACTTTGTGTAATATAAAACTAGTTATCTAATTAAATAGTTAAGAAGGGGGATGTTGAGGTATTTAGTGTTTTAGGTTGGAAGTGAAGTTTCCCTGTAAACTAATTTTAAGTTTCCTATTTCGGTTGTCTTAGATAAATAGGATCACTGAAATGCGAGCCTCTCTCTCTTGTGCTTCTGACCGTTGTAACAGCAACATGTAAATATAGTTAGCACTTAGTCACGTGTTTTAATTGAAACTTCCTGCTTGAAAGAACCTCTAACTTAAAGGACAATTCATCTTGATTTGATCGTTTCTATTAAGCGTTTCTATTAAGTTTAAAGCACTATGCAAGAAAGAAGTTTTGGAAGTGTACGTCTTAGTTAATATATTTTTATAGGAATTAAACAATTTCTTTATTTTATTTTTTTCATTACTGGCCTTTTGTCGTTAACCCATTGCAAAGACGCAGAAAATAGTCATATGCTTTTCAGTGGACCAGCGCGCTCAGGAATCACTGGTTTAGCATCCCCTGATGCTTTGGTTTGATACAGGCAACAGCTATTTAGATTTTAGAGAGCCAGTATGCCAAAGTCGATGGAAAATTTAACAAGTATTAATTGGCCCTGTACAGGGCCTTTGTGTGAAACAATGTACAATCACATAAAGTACGGGCAGCTGGGCAATATGCCAGTGCCGGTCAATTAATAAATTGCTTGTTGGGAGGTACCGCGCTTTTATGTAACATCCCTATGTCATTCTCGACGCAAATTTTTTATTAAGAGTATGGCAAATTTAAATGTACCATTGTTTAAAAGTGTCGTTCGTTATGTAGAATGAATTGGACATTTACAACTTTTATTTATTTGTGGCAGAAAGTTTGAAATTTCTAATCACTTCATCAGGAGTCTGACATAACACAACTTTTCTCTCATTTCACCATTCCGTGTTACCGCGTACTTACCTAATTTTATCTTGAATACTCTGTACTTTAATCTTTGAGCCTAGAAGAATTGAGCACTAAAAATTTTTAAAATATTATTAGAAATAAAATTCGGCACTTATATGTGCATATGTAACTAAGTACGTTATATTTCTTCTCTAGGAAATTTGGATAAAATACTCGAGAATTTAAGCAGTGTCATCCAAACTGAAACAAGTGATGTATCCATCACATGGCTTCATAGGTATGCAGAGAATTCAATGTCCCATGAAGAAATAATTGCTGTTCCGCCACGTAACTCCTCCCTCAACCCTGAGATTCTAATGCTGAAAGTAATATGTAATTCATATTTTCTCCCACAACATGCGTAGCTACTATAAAAATCTCTTCTTTACTTTCATCAACGAGCTGCAATGTGCGCAAATAAAAGTGTGTAAATTTTATTAGCGTGTTTTATTTTATGGATTAATTTATTTGGTTAAATATTTCACAATTAACTAAGAAAAAAATAATGGGACTTAAATTTAAAATATCTTAGAAATGTGTTTTTATTTATTATCAAACTTATGTGGAGTACTTTTCAGATTTGTTGGTGTTTGCGCCGCCATATCCGATTATCCAAGCAACCGCCAGCAGTTCAGTAGTTTCCAAGCGTGCGTTGCCCTGCAGGCTGCAGGAGTCCGTGTGCGCCGCGACTCTGGACACGGCAAGGTTAGAACAAAATGTGAAGTTATCGTACATGATTACTATTGAACATCCAAATTTTTTGGAAAAAACAGGGGAACCAGGCCGGAAAAGCAAACCTGTGAAACGTAATCTTAGTGTAAGTTGAGGGTTATTTAAAAAATATTGATTTTTTTAAATTTTGTGAATTTCTGGCATGTGGTAAATAAATAAATAACTTTATAACTATATAATAATATATTATGAGTTCCTATGCAAATATTTTTAGTTAGAATATTGAATTAGAATTGAGAAGAACACAGAGTTTGTCAAAAATTATTTTCATCGGCGTTCTCCGTTTCTCAAAGGCGCATAATAACTATTGCTAATCCAGTGAAGGATGGATTGTGGAAAAAGGGGCGATCATAAGTCAAAACTTAGTAAGGGAAAAAACAAAATGTTATTTATTAAAAAATTAAATTGCTGTGAAAGTCATTAAAACAGAAATCAGTCTAAAAGCTAAAAACAGTGATTTCAATATTGCAATACTATGTCGTTTGGATAATAATTCTACAGCACCTAAATAATTAAATGTAAACTACGGTTTCTTTTTCAAAATATTTTCTTCCAGATTCAATTTGGGCTTTGGAACTCCCGATACGGATGTATGCAGTCTGTGCTACAGATTGAAGAATGAAATAAAACTTGCAGTTAATCAAAAGTAAAAGCCATGACCGATTTAAGGGTACATAAGCTTCGCGCCAAACAATCTTTTTTGTAGTATGAAAGATGAAATAGAAAATTGAGATATATTTGGCTTCGACGTGGAGCAGGTTCAACCACTGCCAAAAGTCCCAATCGGTGAAACATATTATGCCAGTCAAATTTCTTTCTATGTTCTGTGCATTATGAACATCAATACACTACATTCCGTGTTTTATACTTGGTCCGAAAATGATTCTGGAAGAGGGGCAAACGAAGTAGGTTCTGCAGTCATTCATTTTTTAAAAACTACGATTACCCAAAAGGCTGTAAGAAAATAAGACTATTTGCAGACGGTTGTACCGGGCAAAACAAAAATAATTTCGTTATGCACGGCCTCATGAAACGTTTATTTAATATGCTTCCCAATTTTATATCTGAGATCAATTTAGTCTTTCCAGCCCGAGGACATTGCTTCATGCCCGCAGACCGGGTCTTTGGAAGAATTTAAAAAATGCTAAGAAAGAAAACTGAAAAGAAAAGATGATTACTATGATGTTTATGAACAGGTATGAAGAGTTTTAAAACTTGGAGAGGATTGGCTTGTATATAACTTAAAGGCTCTGGACCAAGAAGTTTATAAAGAAAGATAAAACCTACGCAATTAAAATAAGACAGGAATATTTTATAGAATTTGATAAAACGTATAAAAAAAGGCGACATAAAATTTTCTTAATAAAATATTGTAAATATTTACAATATTTTATTAAGAAAATTTTATGTCACCTTCTTTTATACGTTTTATGAATTCTTCAATAAACTCTTGATAAAGCTCCCAATAGGGAGCGAAACGTCGAGATACTCTACATAAAGTGTTTTAACTTGCCATTAACTTCACAAAAATTATCAAAATATTATAAAAAATGGCACAAATAATTATGCAAACTATAAACGTAGCAAACACAAAATTCGAACGCTCCTTTATGCTGATGAAAGACTAAATCCAAGAAACTTGATGCACAAACACGCAATAATAGAATTAGAAAATTCTGTCAATCACCAACTATGCACTATAACAGTCAGAAACCAAAAGAGATGATCTTGGGAAAAAAGGATAGTGACGTCGCGTCACAAGAAGGAGCGATGCGCAAGAAGACATTACGGCAGAAAAGAGACCAAACGCGACAGGTATACCGTACTAAGGGCGTAGGTAAGCCATCAAAGAAGAAGCAAATGAAAAGAAGCGATAATAACATCAAGAAGAGAATACGAAAAACATAAACTAATCCCCACATGCACGCCAACGAAAGATAACTTCAAAGATTGCCGGCTGAGGATTGACAGACAGACTGCCAGGGTCAAACGTCCTCACGAAATAAACAAATGAACATATGGAAGCATCTTTCACGGAAGAATTTAAGTTGATGACAATTCCACCTGACTAAGACATGAAAACTTAGTGGACACAAAACGTAAGCAAATAAACTTAATACAATATGGGTACCAAGGGATGCAACTGTTTTAGGCAACCAAATTTAAGATATGAAATAGCAGACAAATCCAAAATATCCAGGCCGTAGTATAAATCGAAAACAGATAAACAATCCAGCCAAGTGAAACTGCTAAAAGTGGAACTAAAGGCTACGATAGAAATAAAATATGAATGTATGTATATAAACGATCTAAAATAATGTAGTTAATATTTTCACTTTTCACTATTTGGTAGAAATCCATGATTAAATAAAAAATTACTTCGCGTACTACCAATAAGTATAACAAAATTATTTTATTTAACCGGTTTCAAGATCTACAAACGATCCCATCATCAGAAATGTTTACAATTTTTCTTAAACATTTCTGATGATGGGATCGTTTGTAGATCTTGAAACCGGTTAAATAAAATAATTTTGTTATACTTATTGGTAGTACGCGAAGTAATTTTTTATTTAATAATGATCTAAAATAATATGTTTTAGGATTTAAGACAACTGTAAACAACAGAACTGCAAATCAGGAACACAGAAACCTGTAACGAATTCGGAAAATAAATGCAACAGATACATACCAAATTATTCAAACGTGACAACCGACAAATCGTGACGCAGAGGGAGATCAGCAGACAAAAGGACCCAAATCTAATAAGAAAATAGAGTGTAAATTATAATAGATGAACATACACAAATAGTAGATAGAGAAGTGAAAGAAAATGTTATAAATCTTTATACCGAGTGTTAACTTTCAAAGCCGCTCATAGGAAATTTGGAAATTTGGTTCGTTATTCAGGGTAAACGTACATTCGTCTGTGAAACAGATAAGACAAGAAGTCGCGATCTTGATTCGCACGCTCCTGCATGTCTTCACAAAATATGCGCCTGGCTTCTTCATCCCTTTCGAAGTTCTCTTGATGGCACGGCACTGGGGCTTAAAAAAGGGTGGTACCTATGTCTCTTTAGTATCTTGAATACCGCGATATTTGAAACATTTAAGTGATGGGCAATGACTCTTGTACTCAATTTTGGATCTACATTGATCATTCGCAAAACACGCTCTTCAAATACATTATAAGCTCCATGTCTTCGATTTCTTACATAACTCTAATGTAATTTGAACATTGTTAAGAAAAATTATTAATATTTACCACCCATAGCTTCTGATTCTGTAGAAATATTGGCAGTTTCTTCATATTTTCTGATATAACTTCGAATTGTTGATGTGGAAGGTATCGGTCTGTTATTAAACTGAACAGAAAACAAATCTCTAACTACCCTTAAACTAGACCCGCCATAGAAGGTTTTCACCTAATACCCTTTCTACATTTGAGTAATTATTATCCATTTTAATTTTTATTCTCTACGCTTTTGCAAAACCCGCTGACAAACTGTCAGAAATATTCGCACAAGCAAACATGTTGCTTAGCAACAGAGACAAATTTGTTAATCACAGTTTAAAAAGTAAAAAAAGAAATGGTTAAAACAGATGCAAATTACAACGTATTCTTGTCCTTTTGTTTATTGTCCGATGCGGAATAATTTTGTCTTTTATTTGATACCATTAGCTTTCTTGTAAGTTAAAATGGGGAGCAGGAATTCACAAAAACGTTACTTACAATGTTAATTTCCTATGAGCGGCTTTGAAAGTTAACACTCGGTATAGTGTAGATATGTTTAGATCGTGGCCAATGTATACTTTACCAGCATTCTTTTCACGACTATAATGACTTATATATTTGGGAATGGATTCAATATGTTGTTTTACAGATTGGCATTGTGCTTCAGAAATCTTATTAGGTCTGTTACTATGCTTTCCGTGTTTGTCAGCAGTTGGTGTTGTCATACCTTCAGTCATTTTTTGGCATAATAACTGAATCCTTTTTTTACTGTTCTGCAATCCATGTACAGAAAGGAATTCTTGTTTACAAACTTTAACATCTACACCACTGACTTTAATAAAGTATTGTATTGACACCTTTCTAGAAGACACATCTCTTTTGGTTTTTTTCGGATAGGATCTTTTTTTTGGTACAGACTTCATGCTTGAAAACAAGTGGATATTCTGTTTAACATAGTCACCTATATCCCAAAATGTTGAAAATATTTCCTTCTCTTTGCCCATTAAGGACTCCCGGCATTTTTTATTGCATGTGCATGGTGGTCCCATTTCTCCTGCAGAAATATCATTTCCCTTCTTGCTCTTTTAACTGTGACCAAAGTTTCTTATCTTTCTCTTAACATTCATTCTTCGTTCCAAATTCGCCCTCCTCCACCTAGAAGGAGTCGATTTTTCTGGTGTTGGTAAGGACCCGTGCAATCTGCGGCCCGCGTGGCACAGAACTGAATATTTAAAAAAATAAAGCGAAGTAATGTCAATGTCTGTTTGTCTATTAAAAAATATAATGTCTCTCTCAACAAGGAACGCATAAAATGCACCGTTTCATGTACAGCACATTATATACGTGTGACCAATTCTTTTCTTTGATGAAATTGACAAAGACGAAACATCGAAGTATCTTAACAGATTAGCGGCAACCAACATCCGCCCGAATATAGCTCAAATTGTGGACAAACACCAGTGCCAGAAATCGCATTGGTAACAACATAGCCAAAGGTTTCGGTTTGATTTATTATTAGGTATTATTTTATTAAAGTAACCTAAAAGTTTTGTTAAAAATCCACGTCCGACCGTCACCTAAAATTTTGTTCGAACACGGTCGGGCAAGCGCATTACAGAATGTCAACACATATTGGAAGTGTAAAAACCAATTATGACAAACCGCATTTTTGAAACAGACCACTTAGCTGACGGGACACCAGACACATGCATTTTTTAAGAAAAAACTGATGTAAAAACATAAGCAAAATAAATCAAACCCGTACGGGAGTAAAACTCATCTAGCCCTAGGAGAACAAAATGGCAGGTTGATACAATACCCGTACACCCACCGAGACCGTTGGCGGCGTTTGCCAATAGCGAATTACTGAAAGATCATTTTCTTGACATTGCGTAATGCGCACGTCCGACCGTGTTGGAACAAAATTTTAATGTAACAGTCGGACGATGCAGTAGTTGTTTGATGAATAAAATACTAATTTTTTTTGAATTTTTTCTCAATAATTTGTGTTTTGATGGGAAATATTTTATTTATTTTTACATATACAAATGTAAGTGTTAGGTACTAACGTTTTTGTTTAATTTTTCTACCGAAAAAGTATTTTTTCTTAACTTTTTCTATTATACGCAGTGGTTGGATCGAGAACTTTGACGTAAATTCACTATGAATTCTTAATAAGTTAACCCCACATGCCAAGACTCCTGAGGATGCTGACGTTGTCAGCGAAACATGTGTCGAGTTTAATTACTGTGTCACTGTCTTTTGGCGTGTGGGGTTAACTTATTAAGAATTCATAGTATTTTTTTATTATAAAATTACAAATCTCCATATTTCACGGGTCTGTCTTTAATTATTTAAAATACTCTGGACCAATCACACCTAGGGAACACTTGATAGACAGTAGTGCGGCCCACTAAGATTTCATAAAAATTGCAAATGGCCCTTTCGCTTAAAAGGTTGCACGGGCCTGCGTCTAGAGGTTGTCGGTGTCGTCTCATTTTTATTCGAAGGCTGGTTTGGTGTTCCCAAAAGACCACTTATGGTTTAGACCCTGACCGCGTTTTGTCCTGGAGCCTCAGTTTCCTACAAAACCCCTATTTTGTAAAAAGTTGCATGCAACATGAAAAGAAATCAAGGAAATTATTTTTAGAGCAAAAAGGGGACAAGCCACAAAAGTACATTTTGTTCAGTATGGAATTGTAATTGTAGTTATGAAAACAAAATTTCAAATGGGGAAGAATAATGCTATGCTTGCAAAACAACCTTATTCTACTCTTAAATGCCACAGAACTAGTAAATAATCAACAATATGATAAGCCACAAATACTTTGGGAATCTAAGCCACAAAAATTTTTGTTTACCTGATCTGACTCGCTGTTTCAAGAATCACTATAAACTTCATTGTTAAACATAATCTTTAACTTTCACACTATCGTCAGAGTCAAAATCTTGAGCACTTTCTCCATCAGAACTCTCACAAATGAAAGGTTTTCTTTTGAGGGAACCACCAACTGTGCCGGCCATATTAAAAACAAAGTGGCTTGTACCATTTTTGACAAAAATAAATGCGTAGCACCAGCATTTTTAGAAGACCATCCCGTCAGGTACCATCACAAGGGTGGACACCAAGAGAAAGGGGCCCCCGAAATAAGATAAGTAACAATATTATCAAAAATTCCACACGTTGTGGTAGCAATCATGCAATAAATCATTGTCCTGCATACGGAAAAAATTCTTATCTCTGTAAACGTTCAAATCATTTTGCAAAAAGATGTTTAACCAAACAAAGTGCACATTTAATAAATGAAAACTAGTTAGATCCATTTAGAATTACAATCATTGAGGAGCTTCTGGCAAGAACAACCGTAGTCCAAAAATTGACAATTCGAGATGCATATTGCGACACCTATATTCAGGGCCGCCGAACCGTTTGGTAAAACTAGTTCAGGCAAAAAGAACCCTTGCCACAAGTTATTTCACTATAAAGTGTGAGTTTTTCTACAAAAACAACCATAGTCTGATCGTAATTCAGCAAAAACAACCGTAGTCCTGGACACCGTTTGTTTTTGTGAGAAACGAATATAAAATAATGACAAAATACTGTTTTGACATTTCTCAAGCACAACCTTTCTTATTTGCTGCTGCGAATATTAAAGTTAGTGCTTTAAAATGAGTGATGCTGAGAAATATACAGATGAAAATAGCCCTACAAAGTGGAAGCTAAGAAAGGTGAAAAAAGTAAAAAAGGAGACGATCATAAAAGTCAAAAAAATTCATGGGAAGCTCATATTAACCACGCTGGAAAAGAAGTACCTGCTAGAGGTACAGGACCAGACTGCAGGTATGTCTTTTTTCCAATGTATCGCATATTTAATACAACAAAGAATTTTGAATTGTAGATGTACAAGGCTCAAATGTTTCGAAATCATTTCTGAAGATTCAAGGCAGATTTTACTTCACATATTCAACAACTAAGAATGAGCAAGACAATTTTCTAAGCGGCCTTATTAGCTTTCATGCTCCAATACGGCGTCGCCCAAGAAGACCTCTTGAAGAAGGAGTAGGTGAAATTGAATTATCTGATGTTGATTTAGATTTAAATGCAAGAAAAATTGTAAATAATGCAACATTCACTTATAAAGTGCGAATTTCTGATTCAGAAATTCCTGTACGTTTGAAAGCATTTTTGGCTATATTTTGGAATAAACAGGGGGAGAATTCGAAGAATCCAAAACTTTCTCATAAAGTACGGTCGCTCACCTAGGGATAAACGTGGCACATCACAATAGAACTAATAAATTACCCGAGGAAGTTGAAAAGCTTATCAAACAACATATTCAATCATTTAAGGCTCGTCTATACTTGCCAGAAACTCTTTCCATTAAAAGGATGTTTAAAGTGTTTTTAGAAAAATACAAGATTCAGATTACTTATAAGGCATATTGGTCAGTATTTAAAATGTATAACATGTAGGAGATATTTTTGAAAACGAAATATTCCCGCCTAGTATTTAAGTTGGTACTATGGTATAGGCACTTTCGTGATTTTTGCTTTAGTGAGTTACAGACTTGAGTGTCATGTATTGTAGAAGGTGGTGGATAAAAATTGTGCTGTCCACGTTGTTCTTAGAAAAATAGAAATTATCGTTAAAATAATACAATTGTGCATTTTTGTAACAAATCTCTCTTCCCACGTACCGCTCGCAAATCTACAATTTTTCAGGTGTGGGGTTTAAGAGAGCAAAGCGTTGTTGTTACAAGCTGATTGCAGATTACTGAAGACCTCGTGTCCACATTGAATTGGAAAATTGGAAAAATTGAGTATTGGAGGTAACTATGATTTCGAACGAGCAAGAAACTATGATTCCGCCCCAGAATACTATTGGTGAAGCTATTCAACAGGGAAATTTGTCGAACGCTGCTGTTTTTACAGTAAATGATCTAATCGCAGCGACTGTACGTACCCTAAACTTACAAAATTCTTCGAGAAGTGTTGTAGCAGATGTGAATTCTCTTCTACCAACATTTAGTGCACATGCAGATGAATGTGTGGGACAGTTTTTTAAAAGAGTCCAAGTGGTGAAACAAACCTACGATGTTGACGATAAGGTATTGACATTGGCAGTAATTAATAAATTGAAGGGGAGAGCTTTGGATTGGTTTCATTCAAAACCTGAATATGCTAGTATGCAGTGGATGCACTTGCAGGTTCTATTAGAAGAAATGTATGGAAGAAAACAAGACACGGTTCAACTTAGAAGGAAATTTGAGCAGAGACAATGGCGAAGGAGCGAACCCT